>OY728165.1:201805389-202147921 GCA_963277665.1 Viscum album
AGGTTTAAAATTTTAATCTCTATTTTTTAAATTAATGATCTATTAATATTTGTAACATGCTACTTTAGAGGCCCTTGATTCCCAGGAACTTGACAACTTTGGGCCAAACTGTCACTTACATCAGGTGTTGGGAGATGAGCACCCTGGTAGAGTATGTGGTTGACCTGGGAAGAGTATAGTTCTGAAGAGGTATTTTCCCTCCTCAGGTATGAGTTGAAATGACACCGAGTTCCATCACGTTAAGGTATAGGCAGAACATGCTGAAAAAAGGGCCACAGAGACGGCAGAACAGTCTGCTAGGGAAAACACTGCATTTATGAAATTGATGAAAGTTTTACGTCTAAAACTTCCACCATAGGCCAGCACAACTTGTGATGAATATATGTAGTCGATGAGTTCTATATATGGTGCATCAGGTGGTAGTTCTAGTGGTGGTCTAGATGATGGCGAGGAGGATTCCAAGGAGGAGGAGGAGGCCGAGGCGAAGGAGGAGGGCAAGGGGGAGGTGGAGGGCGATGAGGAGGCCGAGGATGAATATGAGGGAGAGGAGGAGGGAGTTGAGGAGGGTGGGGATGATGATGGGGATGACGATGAGGATAGGGGTGAGGCTAGTGATGACGGTGATGATAGATATGGTCACTACTGGAAAAACAACCTATACCCACGGTTCAAAACCGTGGGTATAGCCCCCAAAACTGTGGGTATAGGCTATACCCACGGTTTTGGGAACCGTGGGCTAGAATGGCGTCGGTATAGGTCCCCAGCCTATACCCATGGTTTTCCAAAACTGTGGGTATAGGTGTTCTGCCACCGTTTCAATGAAACCTACCCAATTTCCACGGTGTCAAAGGATTTTACCCATGGTTTGAAAACTGTGGGTATAGATCCTAAAATAATGCACGCGGCGGGTTTCGATCTCGCAACCTCTTCACTACAAACACCGCATCTAACCACTACCCTAACATCACCTATGTGTATATATATTTATATTTAGTTAAATATAGTTATATAAACCATGGGTATAGAGGGAAGAACCGTGGGTATAGGACTCCCACCAAAAACATTTCCTTCCTGCGGAAAAAAAAATTTACTGCGCACACACGAGAGACCTATACCCATGGTTTTTCATAACCGTGGGTATAGGTATTTTATCCCATACCTATCCCCATGGTTTTGGGGGAAACCATGGGGATATGTACCCCTATACCCACGAATTTCCAAAACCATGGGTATAGGTGACTTTTCAGGACTCATCCCCATGGTTTTGGAAAACCGTGGGGATCGACCCCTCTATACCCACGGTTTTGGAGAACCGTGGGTATAGGTATTGAAATTTGACCTATCCCCATGGTTTTCAAAAACCGTGGGTATAGGGGTACCTATCCCCACTATTTTGGGAAAAACTGTGGGGATAGGTCCATTTTCCAGTAGTGGGTGATGAGGGATAGATAGATCCATTAAATTTTTGACAGATATTACTGAACTTTGATGTTTATTGAATTTTTGTGCCTGAATATATGTGTGATTAGGTAGGTCACATTATCTTTATTTTTTTACCTATAAATAATACAATTTGACTTGATGATTTTATGTGACTGATTCACCCCTCCCCTAGACAGCCCCCACCCCCAGTGGACCCCCGCTCACCCCCCTAGACACCTCGTACCCCCTGGACAGCCCTGCCACCCCCATGGACAGCCCGCCCACCCCCATGGATAGCCCCTACCCCTATGGACAGCCCCCCCCCCCACCCCCATGGATAGCCCGCCCACCCCTGTGGACAGCCCTCCCCCCCCCCACCCACCCTCATGGACAGCCCTCCAACCCCCTGGACACCCCGTACCCCCTAGACAGCCCTGCCCACCCCTGGGACACCCCGTACCCCCTGGACAACCCTACCCACCCCCTGGACAACCCATCCCCCGTGGACAGCCCCCCACCCCCGTCGACAGCTCGTCCACCCCCCTTAGACACCCCTACCCGCTTGGACACCCCCGACCCCCTTGGACATCCCCGCCACCCCTATGGACAGCCCACCCACCCCCTGAAAATATCTTCCCCCCATGGAAAGCCCCCCCCCCCCCCCGGACACCCCTACCCCCCAAGACATCCCTGCCACCCCTGTGAACATCCTACCCACCCCCTAGACACCCCGTACACCCTGGACAACCCCACCCACCCCCTGGACACCCTATGCCCCCTGGACATCCCCCACCCCTGTGGACAACCTTCCCACCCTTGTGGATAGCCCACCCACCCCCTTGGACACCCCGTACCCCCCTGGACAGCCCCACCACCCCCGTGGACAGCCCGCCCACCCCCTGGACACCCCGTACCCCTGGACAGCCCCACCCACCCCCTAGACACCTCGTTCCCCCTTGGACATCCCCCACCCCTGTGGACAGTCCCCCACCCCCCTTGGATAGCCCACATACCCCCGTGGATATCCCACCCACCCCCTTGGACACCCTGTACCCCCTGGACAGTCCCTCCACCCTCGTGGACAGCCCACCCACCCCCTAGACACCTTGTACCCCCTAGACAGCCCACCCACCCCCCTGGACACCTTGTACCCCCTGGACAGCCCCCACCCCCATGGACTGCCCGCCCACCCCCGTGGATAGCCCGCCCACCCCCGTGGATAGCCAACCCACCCCCCTGGACACCCTCTACCCCCTCGATAGCCCTGCCACCCCATGGACAGCCTACCCACCCCCTCCCCATGTGGACGCCCCCACCCCCATGGACAGCCTGCCCACACCCCTGGACACCCCTACCCCCCTAGACAGCCCCCCCCCCACCCCCATGGACAGCCCACCCACTCCCCCGTACCCCCTGGACAGCCCCGCCTACCCCCCTGGACACCCCTTACCCCCCTGGACAGCCCCCACCCCCGTGGATAGCCTTGCCCACCCCTTGGACACCCCCTATCCCCCTGGACAGCCCTGCCACCCTCGTGGACAACCCCCCACCCCCTGGACAGCCCCCCACCCCAATGGATTATAGGGTTTCTAACAACTCAAATATCACATTAATCATAGCTACCCACTTCATTACCTCCTGGGATCCTTGATCACCAATAAAAAATAGTTGATGCTATTTTAGAAGCTCCCATGCATAATCAATGATCTGAGAAGAACATGGCTATTCCACTTCCACAAGAGTTTGAGTAGAGACCAAGACTTGGAAGACAATAGCTGGATCACAAGAATGACTACCTGAGATATCCCCTTATTGAATTTTTGATTCAATTATAGTGGTAACATTCTAAAGAATTATCAGAACCAAAACCTTTAGTAAAATAATCTGTTCTTCTAAAACAAGGGACACAAAATCACAAATCCCATAAAGATACATCATAAATAATTCTTCATAAAACCATTTCAAAATCACATAATAGAGACTTATTTCTATTTAAAACTCCCCAATGGTTTATAAAAATCCCTTTTAAGGTTCCATTTCAAAAATCCTATAGTATTAATGTCCCACAATAAAAATGAAATCCATTTCCTAATAACCAAATCCCCCTTCCAACCATACACACCAAAAGCATTCATTTTTTCCTGAATATGTCTAATTAGGTAGGTCACATAATCTTTATTTTTATAAATATAAAAAATAAAACTTGACTTGATGATTTGATGTGACTGATTCACCCATCCCCTGGATAGCCCCCCCCCCCACACCCTTGTGGACAGCCCGCCCACCCCCTGGACACCCTGTACCCCCCTGGACAGCCCTGCCACCCCTGTGGACAGCCCACCCCCTCCTCCCATGGATATCCCCCACCCCCGTAGACAACCCCCTGGACAACCCCTACCCCCTGGAAAACCCGCCCACCCCGTGGATAGCCCACCCACCCCCTTGGACAGCCTGCCCACCCCCTTGGACACCCTGTACCCCCTAAACAGCCAAGTCACCCTCGTGGACAGCCCACCCACCCCACTGGACACCCCTTAACCCCCTGAACAGCCCCCCCCCCCCCCCCCCCCCCCCGTGGACAGCCTACCCACCCCCGTGGACAGCCCGCCCACCCCCTGGACACCCCCTACCCCCCGCGACAGCCCTGCCACCCTTGTGGACAGCCTGCCCACCCCCTGGACAGCCCTCCCCCTGGACAATCCCCCCACCCCCCTGGACACCCTTACCCCCTGTGGATATCCCCCCCCCCCCGACACCTCCTACCCCCCTGGATAGTCTCGCCACCCCCGTGGATAGCCTGCCCACCCACGGACACCCCCTACCCCCTGAACAACCCCACCCACCCCCTGGACAACCCCCCCCCCCCCCCCATGGATAGCCCCGGCCACCACCTGGACACCCCTACCCCCTAGATAGCCCCGCCACCCTCGTGGATAGCCCCCCCCACCCCCCCCCCCCACCCCCTAGACAGCCCCCACCCCCTGGATAACCCCCACCCTCATGGATTATAGGGTTTCTAACAACTTGAAGATCCCATTAATTATAGATACCCACTTCATTGCCTCCTAGGATCCTTTATCCCCAATAAGAAATAGTGGATGGTATTTTAGAAACTCCCATGCATAATAAATGATCCAAGAAGAACATGGCTATTCCACTTCCATAAGAGTTTGAGAAGAGACCAAGACTAGGAAGACAATAGCTGGATCACAAGAATGACTACCTGAGATATCCCCTTATGAACTTTTTGATTCATTTATAATGGTAACATTCTAAAGAATTATCAAAAACAAAACCTTTAGTAAAATAATCTGATGTTCTAAAACAAGGGACACAAAATCACAAATCCCATAAATATACATTATAAATAATTCTTCATAAAACCATTTCAAAATCACATAATAGAGACTTCTTTCTATTTAAAACTCCCCAATGGTTTATAAAAATACCATTTAAGGTTCCATTTTAAAAATCATATAGTATTTTTTTCCCACAAGAAAAATGTAATCTATTTCCTAAAAACCAAATCCCCTTCCTACCATACACACAAAAAGCATTCATTTTTCCTAAAGAAACACATACTATTGAAATAAAATTCCAAAACCATTTTTAAAATACCAATGATCTTAAAATCCATGAAATTAATTCCATTAAAACCATTATAGCCCTCACCCCTTCTAGACATCACCCCACCACCTGGACACCCCCCACCCCCTAGACACCCCACCCCCATGGATAGCCCCCCACCCCCTAGACAGCCCCCACCCCCTGGAAACCACCCCACCCCCCTTGGACAACCCCCAACCCCCTGAACCGACCCCACCCCCCTGGAAACCCCCACCCCCATGGACAACCCCTCTACCCCCTAGATAGCCCCCCAACCTACTAGACGGACCCAACCCCCTGGACGGGCCCCCCACCCCTCCTAGACACCACCCCACCACCTGGACACCCCCCACCCCTGGACACCCCCATCCCCATGGATAACCACCCCACCCCCCTGAACACCACCCCACCCCCCTTGGACAGCCCCCACCCCCCTTGGACAGCCCCCACCCCCCTGAACACCACCCCTCCCCCCTTGGACAGCCCCCCCCCCAACCCCCTGGACCGCCCTCACCCCCTAGACACCACCCCACCCCCTGGACACCCCCACCCCCTGGACACCCCCCACCTCCCTGGACACCCCCACCCCTGGAAATTCCCCACCCCACCCCCTGGACACCCCCACCCCCCCCTGGACACCTTCCACCCCCCCTAGACACCCCCATGGACAGCCCCCCTGGACAGCCCCCCCCCCCACCCCCTGGACATCACCACCCCCATGGACAGCCACCCCCACCCCCCTGGACACCACCCCACTCCCCTTGGACAGCCCCCAATCCCCTGGACCACCCCCAACCCCTTGGACCACCCCCACCCCCTAGACACCACCCCACCCCCTGGACACCCCCACCCCTCTGGACACCCCCACCCCATAGAAAGCCCCCCAACCCCCTAGACACCACCCCACCCCCTGGACACCCCCCACCCCCCCCCCCTGAACACCCCCATGGAAAGCCCCCCTGGATAGCCCCCCACCCCTAGACACCTCCCATCCCCTTGGACACCCCCACCCCCTGGACACCCCCTACCCCCCTTGGACAGCCACCCCAAACCCCTGAACAACCCCTCCAACCCCCTGAATCTTGAATTAAATTATTTATGTATTTAATTAACTTATGAATTGTGTGTTAATGGTGTATGGGTATACTTGTTGTATGGGTATACTTGTTGTATGGGTATACTTGTTGTATGTGTATACTTGTTGTAATTACCTTATGAATTATGTGTTAATTCTATATGTGTGTAGAGGGTAATTAAATACAGAATTGGAGGTATTCAGAATTTTGTATGAATTATGTGTTGTATGAATTCATATAGAATTCTGTATGTATTATGCGGGTATTGAGAATTGTGCAGGTATTGTGCAGGTATTCAGAATGGACCGCCCCCAACCCCCTGTATGTATTCTGTTGTGTATGAATTTTGCAGGTCTGCTGGTGGAATTTCTGCAGGTGCACAGGGGGAGGCCAGCAAGTCGGCTTGCTGCTGCAGGTACAAAAAGGATTTGCCAACGGTTTACAATTGTTGGCATATGTGTAAAAGCAGAACTTATACCAATGGTTTTATGTAAATCATGGGTATAATTATATTACAGCGGTTTGTAAACCGTTGGCATAGATATTTTTAATTGATATTTACCAAAGGTTTTTGGGAAACCATTGGTAAAAGTCTATACCAACGGTTTTGTAAACCGTTGGTATAGAGATGATTTTTTCTATTACCAACGATTTTAAATCGTTGGTAAACATTTATATCAACAGATTATTGAAACTGTTGGTATATACTCAAATTTTCAGACATATCCCAACGGTTCTCATAGAACTGTTGGGATATCTATCCCTACAGCTCAAGACCCAACGGTTTGGACAACCGTTAGTATAGTTTATACCAACAGTTGTCCAGCCTTTACCAACGGTTTTAAACTGTTGGTAAAGATAAAATTTCCAGTAGTGTATCTTAACCTGTGGGGTACTCGTTTTTTTTTAAAGATAAAATATTATATATTACTGATCAATCAACCCAGACCTAAAACTCTAATCAGGAAACGAGTCCACCCAACAATGATCACCCCATTATTTCCCAAAACAATCCAAACGATGAGAATCTAGATTACCACCTCGTTTGATAAAAGAAAATTTTCATTTAGAGAAGCATTCAGTAAAGGACCAAATATTTCTCAAGATAAGGCCAAAAGTCTGAGAGTCCTCTTCCTTATTTGATAGAGCGTTAACCACTTTAAGGAAATTAGATTCCACCAAAATATTGGGCCAATTTTTTGAATGGGCAAAAAGGATACCGTGGAGGATGGAAGATGCCCTAGCCACCACAGAACTCCATGAGTTTTGCACAGCCCTACAACAAGCTTCTACAACCTTTCCAAAAGTGTTATGGGCAATGAGTCTAATACCAACCCTGGAATTAGCACAGACTGCAACATCTATATTAATTTTGAAAAAAAACCTCTAGGGGGGACCAACAGGGAGCCTCCTGTCGAATTCCACCCAAAGAAGGAACTGCATCATTTTCTTTCCAATAGTTCATCCACTCCATGGCCCTCTCAACCCAAATACGAACTTGGGATACCTTTATTTGGAAAATGAATTCATTTCTTCTAGTCTAAACCAACCAAGAAATTGTGCAGATCATCCCCACCACTTTTGGTTCCAATAAAGACACTCATTTAATAAGTTTTTGGACCAACCCAATTGAAGGATCAAAGAACATTCCAACATTAGGCTTCCATGACTTCCACACCCCTTCCACCCCATGATAGAAAAGAATTGCATGAAAAGGAGATTCCACCTCTTGGAGGCACATAGGACAACTTTCGTCCTTTACAAGATAATGTCTCACAAAAAATTCACGGGTTGGAAGAACACCAGAGCAGACCTGCCACCAAAAAAACTTCACCTTGGGTGGAACAGTGAGCAACCTGAGACACTTCCAGTGAATATCGGGAACGACATGGGCCAAGCCTTGAACCCGCATTTTGTAACCAGAGAGAATAGAATATCTCCCATGAGCTTCCCCTGTCCAGCAAATCTGGTCATTTCCCATACCCGGTGTGGGAGGAATACTCAGGATGAGATGAATATCAACCTCATTAAACCATATGCAAATCTTTCCTTGATACCATTCCTCAAACGCATCATTGATGAGATCTCGCACCCTTTCATTTTCGAATCCTAGTACAACAGTTGAGGAAACATTATGTTTGAAACCATTTTCCATCCACGGATCATTCCACACACTAAAATCTTTCCCATCAACAATTCTCTAAATTCAAACTATGTCAAGAAGAGATTTTTTGCCCAAAATGCTTCACCATAAAAAACTCGGTGGTGGCCCCAGCTGGGCATGAAAGAAGTAATAATGAGGAAAATATTTTGCTTAAAAAACCTTTGAGAACAGAGCATTTGGATTTGAGAGAAGGTGCCATCCTTGCTTTTCCAACAGAGCCTTGTAAAACCATTTGAGATTCTTAAAGCCAAGACCTCTATAGAATTTCAAAACACGCAATTTCTCCTAAGACATCCAATGGGAGTTATGTTTTCCCTAATGAGAGCCCCACCAAAAATTGGCCAACTGGGAATGGATTTGATCAAAAAGAATTTCCAGAAATTTAAATAACAACATAGCATAAGATGGGATTTCTTGGGCCACTAACTTAACAAGAACTTCCTTTCTCGCCTTAGATATCTTCCTGCTTGACCAAAGAAAAATCAACTTATCCACCCTATCCATAATTGAAGTGAACACTTTCTACATACCTTCGCACCATGGATAATTCATTGATCCGCCACTTTCAAAAGGAGATGAGAAAAGTCATCGGCCACCAGAATAAAAAGATAAAGCGAAAGAGAATCCCCTTGTCGCAAACCTCTTGAAGGTTTAAATCTCTTCGAAGGGCCCCCATTAATATTAATTCTGGAGGAGACAGACATAACACAGTTCATGGTATTAAAGACCCATTTCATCCCAAAGCCCAACCTGGAGAGAACAATTTCAAGAAAAGACAATTCCACTCTGTCATAAGCTTTCATCATATCTAATTTTATTTCCATTATGTCTCTTTTGGATGGGGAACAGGTTTTCATGGAGTAGAATAATTCAAACGCAATGGCAGAATTATCAGTAATGGATCTCTTTGAAACAAAAGCACTTTGGTTTTCAGTAACGAGCAGTGAGAGTCAATCCTTAAGCCTGGCCACCAAGATCTTGGAAAATATTTTGTACACAACATTGCACAAACTGATTGGTCGAAACTCCATGATTTTCTGAGGGCACTGGATTTTAGGGATAAGAGTGATAAGAGTTTCATTCATTGATTCGAGAGGGGCTCTTCCTGCCCACAACTCCTTCATTAGGGAAACCACATCAGGCTCAACGATATGACAAAAATGTTTAAAAAATAGAGCATGAACCGTTTGGGGATTGTCAAGCCCTCGACAGTTCCAACATATGATTTTCATTGCCCTAGGTGGGGCTAGGACACACCCACCTTCGCCTCTCTAACTTTGACAAATTGTCCATCATTCTCCACTTTCCACCTCTTTGGAAGACTTTCAGTCCTTTGACATGGCTCTAGTCGTCATTTATGCTCATTGGGTTGTGCACTAAAAGGATCCACACCGCTATCCCCACATAACATCCTTTTCCACGTCCGATGTTTTATAGCACCTCACGACGTTATCCCAGTCATATTGTCTTTCTATCGAGAGATAATGCCTGGAGAAACATAATTTGAACTAGAAACTGGATCAGATGGATCATCATAGAGTTGCTTCATCATTAAGCCTGAGTCTGGAGGTTCAATGCATATTGACTGCGGCCCAACAGGTGGTAAAAGAATGTTTGTCAAAGCAGTCGGATCCTGGCTTGGGATGTCAGCCAGATCCTTCCCCTGACTCATTTGCTCCTCCCCAGAATCGACCAAAGCCATTGTGCTGCACAAAGGTCCTCCTTCCGCTTGTTGATCCACTTGAGTGCTAGCAGAAAGATTCAGTGGCCCAAGCATGATGATATTGGTATGAGTTGGTTCAGCCCACTTACTGAAAGCCTTCGCAAGTTTGTTGCGGCTCTTTTGTTTTTCAAATTCAGTGATGAAAGTCATTCTAGCAGTTTTTGCACAAAGCCAACAGTTTATTCAACTATGCTTTGAAAATTTGTTCTGGGATTTTCAAATATTCCTATCGAGTAGTGATGCAAAACGGGTCTGTGGTCCGCGGGTTTTGTGGGTTTGGGGCGGATGTGGGGTGGGGCGGGCCAAAAAAAATTGATCGTTTAGAGCGCGGGCCAATGCGGGTTGAGCCTGTGTGGGTGCTGGCCAAGGTGGGTTGAGCCCGTGCGGGTGTGGGCTTACCCGCGGACCTAATTAAAAAAGAAATATTTTTTTTACAATATATGCATCTTTAATATTTTAGTTTTCTTAATAAAAAAATTATGATTAAACCATGACATAGGATTTCTCACCGTAATTATCATACTAATTCACCATTCATTCACATGTGAATTTTAAATGGGTTTATATTTATTGTTTTAATATGATATTATAATATTTATATTGTAACTATTTACCATATCCACACGTTTCATTCACCTCTTGAAAAATGGAACTCATCTCCCTTGCACATGGTTTCAATTCTAAAAGAGTTATTATAATCATAATATTTTTTAGGTCCATTTAATTTTGTTATTATTTAATTTTTTTTATTAAGAAAATAGGAAACGACCACAAGGAAACCCTAATAGCTTCCTTTGAAACTGATTGTTTGGAAAGTCGTCATTCATTCCGGCTGTTCGCATCACCACACGACCAACATCGTCATTCGTCACGTCTCATCGATCACTCACCTACTTTGCATAGCAATAGTTCTTCACCACATCGTCGTAATCGCATATCACTATTAACCCATATAAAAATGTTCCATCACATCCCTTAAAACTTTAAGTATTGTCAATATATACTTTTTCCAACAACAACCATTACGAATGAGAAAAAAATACAATATTTAAATAATTAAAAATAATATATATTTTTTAAAATGCGAGCTTATGCACGGCGGGACGGATTTGATTTTTTTTGTTTGCATTATATGCGGGCTTTTGTGGACAAACCCGCACGGACTCAAACCCGCGCGGGCTTGCCCCGCTCCGCCCCGACCTGCCCGTTTTGCATTACTACTAAGGGATCAATTTGAACCCTTTTTTTCAATGTTTGTGGTTTTCAGGTATTCGTTAAAAGGTGTAAACCATGAAAGTTGTTAAATAGATTTGTGGGTTGGCCTTTTATTACAGATTTTTTTTTCATAAAAAAAATGATAAAAGCAGTAATTATAGGAAGAAAAAAAATATTTAAAAAAACTTTCAGATATTTATGAAAATACTACACTAATGCGGTATAAAAATACACGATGAGACTCGAATGGGACAGACCTAGTAGGACGACCACCACTAATCTAGACCTCATGGGTCAAAAATAAAAATAAAAATAAATAATCCATTGCACTAGAAAAACTTTTAAACGGACTGCATTTTAGGTGGACCCATCTCACTGTATGAATTATGTGTTGTATGAATTTGTATGAATTCATATAGAATTCTTTATGTATTATGCAGGTATTGAGAATTGTGCAGGTATTCAGAATGGACTGCCCCCCAACCCCTGTATGTATTCTGTTGTGTATGAATTCTGCAAGCTTGCTGGTGGAATTGCTGCAGGTGCACAGGGGGAGGCCAGCAAGTCGGCTTGCTGCTGCAGGTACAAAAAGGATTTGCCAACGGTTTACAATTGTTGGCATATGTGTAAAAGCAGAACTTATACCAACAGTTTTATGTAAATCATTGGTATAATTATATTACAATGGTTTGTAAACCGTTGGCATAGATGTTTTTAATTGATATTTACCAAAGGTTTGTGGGAAACCGTTGGTAAAAGTCTATACCAACGGTTTTGTAAACCGTTGGTATAGAGATGATTTTTTCTATTACCAACGGTTTTAAATCATTGGTAAACATTTATATCAACATATTATTGAAACTGTTGGTATATACTAAAATTTTCAGACATATCCCAACGGTTCTCATAGAACCGTTGGGATATCTATCCCTACGGCTCAAGACCCAACGGTTTGGACAACCGTTGGTATAGTTTATACCAACAGTTGTCCAACCTTTACCAACGGTTTTAAACCATTGGTAAAGATAAAATTTCCAGTAGTGTATCTTGACCTGTGGGGTACTCGTTTTTTTAAAAGATAAAATATTATATATTATTGATCAATCAACCCAGACCTAAAACTCTAATCAGGAAACGAGTCCATCCAACAATGATCACCCCATGATTTCCCAAAACAATCCAAACGATGAGCATCTAGATTACCACCTTGTTTGATAAAAGAAAATTTTCATTTAGAGAAGCATTCAGTAAAGGACCAAATATTTCTCAAGATAAGGACAAAAGGCTGAGAGTCCTCTTCCTTATTTGATAGAGTGTTAACCACTTTAAGGAAATCAGATTCCACCAAAACATTGGGCCAATTTTTTGAATGGGAAAAAAGGATACCATGGAGGATGGAAGATTCCTTAGCCACCACAGAACTCCATGAGTTTTGCACAACCCTACAACAAGCTTCTACAACCTTTCCAAAAGTGTTATAGGCAATGAGTCTAATACCAACCCTGGAATTAACACATACTACAACATCTGTATTAATTTTGAAAAAAACCCTCTAGGGGGGCCAATAGGGAGCCTCCTGTCGAATTCCACCCAAAGAAGGCACTGCATCGTTTTCTTTCCAATAGTTCATCCACTCTATGGCCCTCTCAACCCAAATACGAACTTGGGATACCTTTATTTGGAAAATACATTCATTTCTTCCAGTCTAAACCAACCAAGAAATTGTGCAGATCAGCCCCACCACTTTTGGTTCCAATAAAGACACCCATTTAATAAGGTTTTGGACCAACCTAATTGAAGGATGAAAGAACATTCCAACATTCGGCTTCCATGACTTCCACACCCCTTCCACCCCATGACAGAAAAGAATTGAATGAAAAGGATATTCCACCTCTTGGAGGCACATAGGACAACTTTCGTCCTCTACAAGATGATGTCTCACCAAAAATTCACGGGTTGGAAGAACACCAGAGCAGACCTTCCACCAAAAAAAATTCACCTTGGGTGGAACAGTGAGCGACCTGAGACTCTTCCAGCGAAAATCGGGAACGACATCGACCAAGCCTTGAACCCGAATTTTGTAACCTGAGAGAATAGAATACCTCCCATGAGCTTCCCCTGTCCAGCAAATATGGCCATTGCCCATACCCGGTGTGGGAGGAATACTCAGGATGAGATGACTATCAACCTCATTAAACCATCTGCAAATCTTTCCTTGATACCATTCCTCAAACGCATCATTGATGAGATCTCGCACCCTTTCATTTTTGAATCCTAGTACAACAGTCGAGGAAACATTATGGTTGAAACCATTTTCCAGCCACGGATCATTCCACACACTAATATCTTTCCCATCAACAATTCTCTAAATTCAACCTATGTCAAGAAGAGATTTTGTGCCCAAAATGCTTCACCATAAAAAACTCGGTCGTGGCCCCAGCTGGGCATGAAAGAAGTCAAAATGAGGAAAATATTTTGCTTAAAAAACCTTTGAGAACAGAGCATTTGGATTTGAGAGAAGGTGCCATCCTTGCTTTTCCAACAGAGCCTTGTTAAACCATTTGAGATTCTTAAATCCAAGACCTCCATAGAATTTTGAAACACACAGTTTCTCCCAAGACATCCAATGGGAGTTATGTTTTCCCTAATGAGAGCCCCACCAAAAATTGGCCAACCGGGAATGGATTTGATCAAAAAGAGTTTGAAGAAATTTAAATAACAACATAGCATAAGATGGGATTGCTTGGGCCACTAACTTAACAAGAATTTCCTTTCTCGCCTTGGATATCTTCCTGCTTGACCAAAGACAAATCAACTTATCCACCCTGTCCATAATTGAAGTGAACACTTTTTTCTTTGACTTACTGATAAGAGTCGGGAGGCCAAGGTATTTAGGATGTTTATCAACCAGTGGAAAACTGCACATCTGCTGCAAATCCTCCCTCTTTGCTTGTAAGATGCCTTTACTGAAAGATAACTCTGATTTCACGGGATTAAGACATTGCCCAGAAGCCCTTCCATACAACTTAATGATATTCAAAACTGAACTGTATTCTTGCGGGGTAGCGCGAGCAAGATAGAGAATATCATCTGCAAAGAAAATATGGGAGACAGGGGGCCATTTCTACATACCTTCGCACCATGGATAATTCATTGATCCACCGCTTTCAAAAGGAGATGAGAAAAGTCATCGGCCACCAGAATGAAAAGATAAAGCGAAAGAGAATCCCCTTGTCGCAAACCTCTTGAAGGTTTAAATCTCTTTAAAGGGCCCCCATTAATATTAATTCTGAAGGAGACAGACGTAACACAGTTCATGGTATTAAAGACCCATTTCATCCCAAAGCCCAACCTGGAGAGAACAATTTCAAGAAAAGACAATTCCACTCTGTCATAAGATTTCATCATATCTAATTTCATTTCCATTGTGTCTCTTTTGGATGGGGAACAGGTTTTCATAGAGTAGAATAATTCAAACGCAATGGCAGAATTATCAGTAATGGATCTCTTTGAAACAAAAGCACTTTGGTTTTCAGTAACGAGCAGTGAGAGTCAATCCTTAAGCCTGGCCACCAAGATCTTGGAAAATATTTTGTACACAACATTGCACAAACTGATTGGTCGAAACTCCATGATTTTCTGAGGGCACTGGATTTTAGGGATAAGAGTGATAAGAGTTTCATTCAGTGATTCGAGAGGGGCTCTTCCTGCCCACAGCTCCTTCATTAGGGCAACCACATCAGGCCCAACAATATGACAAAAATGTTTAAAAAATAGAGCATGAACCGTTTGGGGATTGTCAAGCCCTCGACAGTTCCAACATAGGATTTTCATTGCCCTAGGTGGGGCTGGGACACACCCACCTTTGCCTCTCTAACTTTGACAAACCGTCCATCATTCTCCACTTTCCACCTCTTTGGCAGACTTTCAGTCCTTTGACATGGCTCTGGTCGCCATTTATGCTCACTGGGTTGTGCACTAAAAGGATCCACATCGCTATCCCCACATAACATCCTTTTCCACGTCCGATGTTTTATAGTACCTCATGACGTTATCCCAGTCATATCGTCTTTCTCTTGAGAGATAATGCTTGGAGAAACATAATTTGAACTAGAAACCAGATCAGATGGATCATCACAAAGTTGCTTCATCATTAAGCCTGGGTCCAGAGGTTCAATGCATCTTGACTGCGGCCCAACAGGTGGTAAAAGAATGTCTGTCAAAGCAGTCGGAGCCCGGCTTGGGATGCCAGCCAGATCCTTCCCCTGACTCATTTGGTATGAGTTGGTTCAGCCCGCTTACTAAAAGCCTTCGCAAGTTTGTTGCGGCTCTTTTGTTTTTCAAATTCAGAGATGAAAGTCATTCTAGCAGTTTTTGCACGAAGCCAACAGTTTATTCAACTGTGCTTTGAAAATTTGTTCTGGGCTTTTCAAATACTCTTATCGAGTAGTGATGCATAACGGGCCTGTGGCCCGCGGGTTTTGTGGGTTTGGGGCAGATGTGGGGTGGGGCGGCCCAAAAAAATTTGATCGTTTAGAGCGCGGGCCAATGCGGGTTGAGCTTGTGTGGGTGCGGGCCAAGGTGGGTTGAGCTCGTGCGGGTGCGGGCTTACCCGCGGACCTAATTAAATAAGAAATTTTTTTTTACAATATATGCATCTTTAATATTTTAGTTTTTTTAATAAAAAAATTATGATTAAACCATGACATAGGATTTCTCACCGTAATTGTCATACTAATTCACCATTCATTCACATGTGAATTTTAAATGGGTTTATATTTATTGTTTTAATATGATATTATAATATTTATATTGTAACTATTTACCATATCCACACGTGTCATTCACCTCTCGAAAAATGGAACTCATCTTCCTTGCACACGGTTTTAATTCTAAAAGAGTTATTATAATCATAATATTTTTTAGGTCCATTTAATTTTGTTATTATTTAATTTTTTTTATTAAGAAAATAGGAAATGACCTCAAGGAAACCCTAATACTTCCTTTGAAACTGATTGTTTGGAAAGTCGTCGTTCATTCCGGCTGCTCGCATCACCACACGACCAACATCGTCATCCGTCACGTCTCACCGATCACTCATCTACTTTGCATAGCAACAATTCTTCACCACATCGTCGTCGTCGCATATCGCTATTAACCCATATAAAAATGTTTCATCACATCCCTTAAAACTCTAAGTATTGTCAATATATACTTCTTCCAACAACAACCATTACGAATGAGAAAAAAATACAATATTTAAATAATTAAAAATAATATATATTTTTTAAAATGCGGGCCTATGCGGAGCGGGACAGATTTGAATTTTTTTGTTTGCATTATATGTAGGCTTTTGTGGACAAACCCGCGCGGGCTTGCCCCGCTCCGCCCCGACCCGCCCGTTTTGCATTACTACTAAGGGATCAATTTGAATCCCTTTTTTTCCCCCAACTTTTGTGGTTTTCAGGTATCCGTTAAAAGGTGTAAACCATGAAAGTTGTTAAATAGATTTGTGGGTTGGCCTTTTATTACAGATTTTTTTTTCATCAAAAAAATGATAAAAGCAGTAATTATAGGAAGAAAAAAAAAATATTTAAAAAAACTTTCAGATATTTACGAAAATACTACACTAATGCGGTATAAAAATACGCGATGAGACTCGAATGGGACAGACCTAGTAGGACGACCACCACTAACCTAGACCTCATGGGTCAAAAATAAAAATAAAAATAAATAATCCATTGCACTAGAAAAACTTTTAAACGGACTGCATTTTCGGTGGACCCATCTCACTGTGTGCGTGGTAGAATATCAACCATCGGATCTCCACACATGACCCTGACGAACGGAGACGATTCTTCCCGGTGCCGGCATTTATTTCCGGCGGAGACAGACACAGCACGGCCATAAATCTATCGCATGATTAATTAATGACAGTATTAGCAGTAATAGGGCGGCGGTGGGCGGCGGTGGGTGGAGGGAGTCATCTCCGGGCGCCGGAGCCGCGCTCCCTCTGGCAGGTGAAGTAGACGGCGGCGACGGGGAGGGCGAGGTTGTGGAGCTCGGCGAAGGCGCGGGTGTTGAACATGTGGCGCCACGGCGGCGGGAACACAGTGTGGCGGCCCAGCTGCTCGAACAGCACGAACACGTAGCGGTGGATCCCCACGGTCGGCGTCGGGTTCTCGTAGCACACCACCTCCCGCCCTGCGCACGCCCACCACCTCCCGTCACCACACAAACCTTCCAAATTTAGAGACGACTGCAACTTACCAAAGGGAACTCCTGTCATTCCTGGAATATCCGTCACCAACCTGAACACCCCACCACAAGCACGCATATTTAGTCATAATGTAAGTAATCAATGATGGAGGCACAAAGAGACGATTTTAATTTCACCAGTGCAAGTATTCTCTTAGGCTGGGATCGCTCGGGTTTGGAGCATCCGGATCAATCATAATCTGAATCCACGCAATGCACGGGTCAATATGTATGGATGGGGATGATGAATATGCATGGAGGGTGAGGGAGGGACTTGCGAGGGTGTAGAAATTCCTGAAATCGGTGCCGCCGATGTCGACCCGCGGCGGCGCACCGAGTTGAGAGGGCCGGAATTCGCGGCCGTTGGTGATCTCGCGGCGGTCGTACTCCACCCTCAGCCCCACCGTGTTGGTGAAGGGATCCAGCACGTCGCCGATCACCCGACCCACCACCAATGGGTCCCTACGCCTCGGCATCTGGATTCCCACCTCCACTCTACTACTACGGCCGGGGTGATGCTATTACTTATAATGGTGAGAAGCGACAAGGGCGGCGGCCAGGGTCTTTGATGCCGCCCTGTCATGCCTTTCGCCTCCTCCCCACCAATCTGCTATCCCTCCTTGTATCTGCTGGCCGCGCTGAACAGTGACATCACCACCGCAACTGCTGACACCGGCGTGGACAGCGCCAGTAAAATTGATTTTTTTTTTAAATAAAGTTATATAAATTTGTTTTTTATTTTTTATTTTTATTTTTTGATAAAAGGGATAGGGTTTCCCGTATTATTAAAAAAGGTTCCGAGATGCGTAAATCGGGTTCACACATCTCTTCTCGTCACGATGTCATACGCATCCTGTGCGAATTTCATGAAGGAAGCATGAACAACGTTCATTTTCCTTCAAAATTTAGAATTAAAAAAAACATCAATAGTTATAAATACTAATTAAATACAAATAAATATTAATTAAAAAATCATCAATATGAATAAGATATCAATAAATATAAATAAATAATAATACATATTAATTAAATAATAAAAAATATTAATAATAGTGTTCATGACCATTTTGATCAACTGGTCTGATTCTTGGTGCACTGCTCAATCACAAGTAGTGCTTATTCATTATTTGTTGTAGTAAACCCATACATCCAAATTTCTTTCATACTGAATATGTCAATATGTTAATATATCGACTTTACGTTACCAAACATTCCACTCTTGTATATTAAAAGGAAGGAAAACGTTCAAGGGAAAACAGTATCAGTTCATAATTAAGAAAAGTGGCATCCATTATTTCACTATAAATCTACGTGAGTCATACTCGGTCTAAAAAATAATAGGATTGGATTTGAGAAGCAATGTTGTCCTCTACCAACTGATCACGATACCGCATGAAATGAGAACTCGTGTACTTATCATCGAGGGTAATCCAATTTTATTTCAGAATGAAGATATTAAATGAGATATGAAATTTTTATTAGAACAATCAATCTAAAACTCATGCACTCACTTTAACAGATAGACCAAAACATTCGAGTGAAAAAAGAAGGATAAGTGGCGTTTGAGCGCATCCATACTTCAAGTTTTCTTATGTCATTGATTAATTCAATTACAACCCGTTTCTACTGAGTTTATTTTTTGTTAATAAAGGGAGAGAGATTTAGAAAAATATACATCTTTCAATAACACGATCTTCCTGAACATTCTATAGTAATTGGATTTGATTCTAATTGATATACTAATTATTGTAGAAATTTCACATTTCTTCATTTACCTCCCCCTCAAGGGAAACACTCATAAACATCTTTATAATGGTGGATCTCTTCAATAATGGTTTCTAAGTTGTTCCAATATAGAGAATACGGTAGAATTAATTTTCAACTTACGACTGTCTAGATTTGAAAACATATATAACTTCACCAAGAATGATCTTATTTTCAATACTTATTCTTCAAGAAACCAAAAATATGATCAAACAATTATGATATCTTCTTTATACTTATTTGTTTTGGATATGCGAACACATTCTTAAAATTCATCAATGATGACCCTCTTTTGTTAATTGTAATTGAAAACCAATTGAGTAATAATTCAAGGATAATAACTTCATATTTGTGATCATGAATTGATTGCACTTACTACTTCTCATATTCTACCCCTGAGAACTTGGTTCACCATCAATTCCTTATATCATAAGAACAGATAAAATAAATAATGATTAAGGAAATATGGTGGATCTTCCTTACTTTTTAACGTGAATAGGAAGGTTGAGTTTTTTCTCAATGAAGTTGGTCCAATTCCTCTAATATTCATGATTGCATATCTAAACATCTATTTTAATCTATATTGGTGTAGAAGGGATCTCTTCACATTACATTCTGATTTTTGTGGAGATTTGTTTCCGTGTTAGCTTTCATGGATGATGCAATCTTAACCCTCTTAAGGATTGTTTCTTATTCTGGAAGAATATCAAATCAATCTTTTTCATAATGTCCATAATTTTATCACCTCATGGAGGTATTTTAACCTTAAAATCCCCCACTGAAGATTGTGAATTCATAGAAACTGTGTCCTTTTATAAAGTGTGAATGTATCTTCTCAAAATTAGCCAAATGAACTTCTAATTTCATATATCTCATATTGTGGGTTTTTCTGATCTTCAATCATAATCACCCACTCTTCATAAATATCCATTATTCATTCATTTTCTTCTTCATGCAACATTTTTTAACAAATATTCACGTTCCATGATCTTCTAGGATTTTACATCCAATTTCAAATCATTGAGATCAATAATATTTTTCAAGATTTCTTCAAGTTCATGAATCTTTTCATCCAGAGTCATTTTGATTTCAAAATAATTAATATAATTAATATTTATTAATGAATTTAAGAATATTATTTATTATACATATATATAAAATAATACTAAGTATTATTATGAATATCAAAAGCATAATTATTGATTTTGGTAGATAATATGATAATAGTAAGGAACTTATTAAAAACAAGAACAGAACTCTATAAATCAGAATAATAAGTCACAAACAACATCTATCATAAATATAATATCAACCTAATCTACGCCTCTGGCGTGGATGCTCCTCTTTCCCACAACCGGGTGTATATTGGATACCTCCACATCCTCCTGTGTGACAGGCGATAGATGTATAGTTTCCACACCTGTACCCTATCCTGCCTCTAAGGATAATGGATGTTGGCTGGAACTCTCACCAACATGTGAAAAAGATGGTTGTTGTGATGAGGATGTCTGCATAGCAAGGAGTAATAAATCATCTAGCTGAGCCTATTCAACGTCTATATTTGCCTTTGGCTGTGATTGAGAAGCTGGAGGAGCATCTGACTGATCATGATGAATGCCCTCTATAGCGACCCTAACCTTTTACATATAACATTACATGATTTTAAGCATAATTATATATCAGAGTACAAGACAAGGATTGTGAATTCTAGTGTCTTGGAAGACTAGGCACATAAAAATGAAAACATGGAACTAAATAAAAAATTTATTTATTTAGTCTTTATAAATATTCCATAACTTCCATTTTTCTCATACATCTTCACAGGATAACCTGGGGATAACATGAACAAAGGGATGATCTAAATGCCCAGTAAGGGAATAAGAATAAGAATAAATCCATAGCATATGGGTTAGGAACATGACATGAAGAAATAAAAAGGCATGTAACATAAGGGATCATAACATATAAACATGGAGTCATATAAACATGGAATCATAGAAATGTGGCAAAAACTTAAATCATGACTTTAGTATGAGTCAAGGCTAACCGCCAAGATCGTTTCCCATAGTAGCACAAGCCAAGGCTAACCGCCAAGACTGTCGCACATAACATCTCATGAGACTTAACTTTACCCAATGCATTGGAGCGCTATCTGGGAACACTCATCCTAAAATGTTCATGAATATTCTTTCCACATAAATAATCATACATAATCAATCATATATAAACGTAAGAGAACCAATGGAGAGAAATGGGTATCACATTCATGACATAAAGCATAATGAATGGGCGTATCATTAAAGTGTCCATGAGAGAAAGGAATTAAAAAATACATGGAAATTAATAAGGTAAAATAGTCATATATCATGGTAAGTGATGTAAAATATAAGTTACAACATGTAAGAAGAGTATTTAGGAAATTCTTAGCATTAAAACCTTTGAGTGCGGTTTTAAGGAAAACACCAAAGAGATTTTGAAATAGAAAAGGGAACAATAGTTTATATAAAACCAGAAGTGAAATAAGAAGGTTTTCATAATAAAAATACTGATTTTATAAAGACAATGGTGGCTTAAAACAGAGGATAGAGTGCACTTGAAATTGGGTAAAAATTTGGGAAGTTCCCTTAAAACGAGTTTGCTTACTGGAAAGTATCGAGGATGGAATCACTTAAAAGCATGTATATCCCCAAAAGAAAATGAGGGATGGATCTTGAAGCATGAGTTTGGATAATATAAATAGCATGTAGAAGTTTTACATAAAAATAAAAGACAACTTTATTTGGTTAAAAAGAAAGATAGAGCAACCCAAAGGAATAAAGACGGTTCAGGTAAAATTCCTTATGGATTATTAGCATGATATCGGGTGTACTTAAGAGGGCTTAATGAGAGATAAATAGATATCTCATATTTTATAAATCATGAGGAAAATATGGGGTAGGTTCTTAATCATATCCCATCACTAATAATTACACATAAAAGGGCATAACATAGAGGACAATCTTGAATAAAAGTGAAATGGAGAGGATCCCTTACCTTAAGTTCGGCGGTGTTCTCCACTTGTTATTAATGAACTGAATAAAAAAATTAGTTTTATTAATTAATAATTAAAGAAACTCTTATACATTTAATTGATTTAGTATAACCTTTTTTAGTTCATTCAAGACCTTTTTGATTGGTTATAAGGTTTAATTTCACTGTTCGGGTCTGTTTGCTTGCTAGGTTTTTAATGATCAGTTCATGTTCGGATAAACACGTATAATGAAAGTGGTTGTCCAGAATTAAAGTTGTCTGTTATTAGTGATCATCCAGGATATTTCATGGTTATAATAATTCATTTGGTTATTGTGAGTGAAGATGAATTATTATATAAAACCTCAGTGACAACTGTTTTGGTTAATCGGTGAGTTTTGATTACAACGAACATGTTTTGCTTTATAACTTAATACCATTTGTACAAAAGGATTATAGAACCTTAAATAAGATATATTAGATATATAATAATCTGGTTCAACCATAACACAAATGGATTCATGACCAGAATTAGAGATGATAATAGGAATTGATAAACCATTGTCCTTGAATGTGCTAAATTAACACATCTCAAACGGTGTTTTCATTTATTTCAAATAAAATATGGGGAAAAGAGAGACGATAATGAATTATCCCATTAGCATAATACCATTCCAGTACATGTATGTTACTGGAGTTATCATATCATTTGGGTGAAGGGAGGTGAGTAAAGAAACAAGAAAAGAAAAGAACTTAAAAGAAATAAAAGAATTGGAAAGATGAATTTACCTCTTGAGTTTAACTCCTTTGAGAGCCTCTTAAGAGGAAAGGCTTTGGTATTTTGAAGAGACTAGAGGATGTTGTACATGGGTAATGAGCTTGGGAGAATATTTGGACAGAATATTGGAAAGGCACAAGGCTTGAGAGGAGTGGAGAGAAGAGGTAGTGAGAGGGGGGTTATAGTGGAGGAGAGGAGAGTTTTCATAATATTTTAATCATTAGTTTATTAATTTCCCTCAAAAATAGCAATAGTGATGATTTCATGACCAAAAACAGTAATATGTGCATGTGAGTTCGAACCAATGACCATTTACATCATCCATGACTTAAGCATGATGCATACATTTAGGTTTTAGCATTTATTGTGAATTATCATATTTTACTATTCAAAAAAAAATTCAAGTATTTTAGAAAAATCTAAAAAATTCACCCTAACCATTTTTCAGCATGTAGAATCCAAAAATGAAGTCAAATTTTCAAAATATTATTATTTTAATATTTAATTAAAACCACAATTTACTCAAAAATAACAATTTTAAAACATTTATTTTTTTATTCCAAGATATAGGTATATCCTACTCCCACTTGAATATTATTTTTATACTATCATAGGCAAGGTTACTATTTATTAGGGCATGTCACTATTCATAAGGGTAACATTACTATTTATAAGGGTATGTTACTATTCACCAAAAATTAAGTTGGTCATATTAGACTCCAAATAACTTACTGATCGCAACTGTGTATGTTAGATTTTCAAAATTCAAATCATAAAAGTGACAAACTTATGTTTAAAGGCAGCATAGCACTTAGTAGTTCATTATTTTTGTGATTTTATGTTATTATATGACATAATTATAAGAAAGTAATTTCTATTGATAAAACATTGGGTCATTACATTCTTGTCCCCTTATGAAATTTCGCCCTTGAAATTTATTTTTACACTCTAGGACATAAATAGGTGCAGGTACTTTTCCTTCATTGCCTCCTCCAATTCCCATGTTGCCTCTCCGTACTTATGGTTCCACCACAGTACCTTGAGCAAGTGAGTAGTCTTGTTATGTAGAACTTTATCTCTACAATCCAAGATCTTCACTGGCTGCTCCTCATAGGAAAGATCATCCTCGAACTGTACTACCTCTGAAGAGAGTACATGTGAAGGGTCTGGTATCTACTTCCTTAAGAGGGATTCATGAAAGACATCATGTAATTTGGCCATGGTAGGTGGAAGTTCTAGTTGATATGCCACAACTCCGACACAATCAAGGATCTCGAAGGGGCTGATGTACCTAGGACTTAACTTCCCTTTCATTCCAAACCTCATGACCTTATTCCATAGATATATGCGTAGAAATACCATGTCTCCAACTTTGAACTCAAGGTCTCGTCGACAATTTTTTACATAACTCTTCTGTCGACTTTGGGCTGCCTTGATATGATGCTGAATGGTTTTCACCTTCACCACCATTTCTTCAACCATTTCAAACCCTAGCGACTTACGCTCACTGACTTCATCCCAACACACCAGTGTTCTGCACCTTTTCCCATAAAGGTCTTCATATGGTTCCATTTAGATTCTCGAGTGTAAATTGTTGTTATAGAACAATTCAACTAGTGGAAGATGTTGGTCCCATCCTATTTTGAAGTCCATAGAACATGATCTAAACATATCCTCCAGTGTCTGAATAGTTCGATCGAATTGGCTATCAGTTTGAGGATGATAGGCCATACTAACATTCAGTTCAGTGATTAGAGCATGTTGAGGACTTTTCTAGAACTTCGAGGTGAATCTAGGATCATGATCGGATAAAATAGATAGTGGTACTCCATACAACCTTACCACTTCTTTGATATAAATCCATGTAATTTGATCCAATGAGAAGTCCTCTCAAATTGTGATAAAGTGAGATGTCTTTGTAAGATGGTCCACAATGACCCATATAACATTATTTCCTCTCGATGTCCTTGGAAGTCCAGTGACAAAGTCCATGGTAATGTTCTACCACTTCCATGTTAGTATGGGTAGTGGTTGCATCATCCCCTTAGACGTTTTCCTCATAGCCTTAACTTACTGACATACTAGACACTTTGATGTATATTCAACAATGTCCCTTTTCATATTATCCCACCAAAAGTTTCTCAGATATCTCGATACATATTTGTGCTCCTAGGGTGTATAGAGAAGGTAAAGCTATGTGCATCATTCAAAATCTCATTCTTTATCTTTGGATAAAATGGTACAAATAATCATGACCCAAATATTACAAATCCTTCCTCATAAATCATGAACTCAGATGATTTCCCACTTCTGATATCTTCCACCCTTTTCAGAAGTTCCACATCTTTTCTTTAAGCATCCTTTATTTTCTCTATGAGGGATGGTTGAGTAATAATTTGAGAAAATATTGATGATTTCCCCCCCTTAATGATTCCCATGTCCATCCTCTGCAAATCTAAGGAGATTGGATCATTTTCAATTCTCATCATTGGTAAAGATGCATGATCCTTTCTACTTAGAGAATCTGCTACCTTATTTTCCTTACCGGGATGGTAGTGGATTGAGAAGTCATAATCCTTGATGATCTCTATCCATCTTCGCTGGCACATATTAAGCTCTTTTTGTGTGAATATATATTTGAGACTCTTGTGGTCAGTATATATCTAACACTTCTCCCCATAGAGATAATGTCTCCATATTTTCAATACAAAGATCACCACTGCCGACTCCAGATCATGCATAGGATAGTTTTTCTCATGGATTTTCAGCTGCCTTGAGGCATAAGCTATCACTTTATCATTTTGAATCAGAACACAACCTAAGCCCTTATTTAAAGCATCACTATACACCACGAAGATTTATCCACTTGTTGGGAGTGTGAGTACTGGTGTAGTGATAAGCCTCTTTTTCAACTCCTTAAAACAATCTTCACATTATTGAGTCCAGTCAAACTTTACTCCCTTCCGTGTCAGCTTGGTCATTGGGTTTGACAATCATGAAAAGTTATTCACAAATAATCGATAATACCTGACTAGACCCAGAAAGTCGCGGATCTCCGTTACAGAAGTTGTCTTAGTCCACTCTTCAATTTCCTTTGTCTTGGAAGGGTCCACAAATATCCCTTTGTTGGTAATAACATGCCCCAAGAATTATACTTCCTCCATCCAGAACTCATATTTACTATACTTTCCATACAACTTATCCCTTCTCAAAGTCTTTAACATAGTATTAAAATGCTCCTCATATTCCTCCTTTCTCTTGGAGTATATCAAAATATTGTCAATAAAGACTACCACAAATTTGTTGAGGTAATATCTAAAGACTCTATTCATTAAATCCATGGAAATTTCTAGAGAATTTGTGAGTCTGAAGGGAATCACTATGAACTCATAGTGTCCATACCTCGTTAGAAAGGTAGTCTTGGAAATATCTTCCTTCCTCATCTTTAATTGGTGATATCCCAACTGAAGTTCCACCTTAGAGAAATAATTGGCCCCACGATACTGATTGAACAAGTCATCTATCTGTGGTAGGGGATACTTGTTATTTGTCGTGATTTTATTGATATCACGATAATCAATGTAGAGGCACATTGATCCATCCTTCTTCTTGAAAAAGAGGACCGACACACCCCGTGGTGAAGCACTCGGGCATATAAAACCCTTCTCCAGATTCTCCTGTAACTGCTTCTTCAGCTCTTCCAGTTCTATGGTGGCCATTCTGTAAGGTGTCTTTGATATAGGCAGAGATCCAAGAATAACATCAATTGAAAACTCAATCTCTCGATTAGGAGGAAAACTAGACAACTCTTAAGGGAATACATCAGTGTAATCCCTCACGATGGGAATGTCTTCAAGCATGATTCTCTCCTTTGTCTCAATCATTTGAGCTAGATATGCTTACTCATAATGAAGTAATATCCACACTTGAGATGATTATTCTAAAGAAGATTCATCTTCCTCCTTACACTTGTAAAGAATCAGAGGATGCTTTGGGATGTGAAGAGTGATCTCCCTTTCCCTATAGTTGATGTTGGATTTGTATAAAGATAGCTAATCCATGCCCAATATAGCATCGAAATCCACTAAAGGAAGCATGGTGAGATTTTTTGGGAGGTTCAGTCCACAAACATTAACTGGGGAGGAGTTATAAACCATGGATGCAACAATTTCCCTATTTTATATTCTCACAGATAACTTGTCCTCCAAATTTTGAGGTGGTGTTTGAATAGTTATACTAAACTTGAAAGATATGAAAGAATTCATAGAACCAGAATCAAATAGTACGTTTACTATTATTGAATGAATAACTAGTGTACCTATCACCACATCATTGTATGGATCCACCTTAGTCGTAGTGATAACATAATCTCTTCTTTATCGCCTTGGAGGTTGTTGTTGATTGCCTCCGATAACCCTCATCTTAGGGTAATTGTTCGCATAATTTCCATGATCCTTGTAGTTGTAACACTACACCACTGGCTGAGTGTTGATCTGAACCTTACTTTATTCTTCCACATTAGCATAATTTTTCATATCCCTTCGACAGTTCTTTTCCATATGTCTCAGATTTTCACATTTGAAGCAATTCCTAGTTCCCTTTAGATAGTTTCTAGGATTCTTATTCCCAAAACTTTTACAAGTGGGATATTCAGGCTTCTTTCTATCATGTGATTTGTTTGTTGAACTACCCATGTTGTTCTCTATTTTATGCTTCTTGTCACCAGGAACACAAGACCACTAAGAGTCTCTAATATCTATTTCCAACTTGAGGGAACAACATACAATCTCCTCATAAATTTTGAAGTCTCAGATCACCAACACATTCTGTAGACTTGACTTTATCCCATTAAAGAATCAATCCACCTTGCTTTTGGTGTTCATGACAAATCCAAAGGCATACCTTACAAGCATTGTAAAGTTTGCTTCATACTCTCCGATGGACTCATCTTCCTTCTGATTGAGACCGAGGAACTCTATTTCTATATTGAGACGGAGGGTTTGAGGAAAATATTTATTAAAAAACATCATCTTGAATTCCTCTCAATCCATGGAATCAATTTCCTCTTGGGACTTTGTATTCTTGATCAGTTTCTACCACTGATCAGCTTCCCCATCAAAACGATAAATCTCCAGTATGAATTTATCTTATTCCAAGCACTAGAGGACAGAGAATATATTTTCAATTGAGTTAATTCACTATTCCATGGGGAGGGGACCAGAATATCTTCTAAACATGGGAGGCCTTTTCCGCATGAAGGATTATATGAAAACTTTCTCTTTCCTTGGATGAGGAGGGTGTTCCACATGATTCAAGTTATTATTCATAACTTGATCCATATAAGCAAGTACTATCATGAAATTTTGAGCACCCGTTCCCATCATATCAGACATTTCATTAGGGAAATATTCACATTTCCTATCACATTGGTTGTTGGAACGTGTTCTTATATTTCCTACCATTAACTAAGAAAAAGAACGTACAATTAGAGGGCTTGAATACTTAGTTATTGAACATAAAAAAAGAAACTTTTGAATATAAAAGGATAAACTTGTAAAGGAGAAGTATATCCTAACTTGTGATTCCTTAATCTATTTCTTATCTTATATTCTTATGGGATTTTTTATTCCCTTAATAATGGTTTTTGCGAATCTCATGAATTTACCAAAGAATATCCCTTGGGAGTGTCAATAACAAGAGTGCATCAAGGCCCGCTGTCGTGTACCAAGATACCCCGAGTCAAGCCCAAAAATCCTTGTTGGAGTTTTTACTCCTAGTTACATCTGTGCCAAAGCCGCCTCTACCTATTTGTATCCAGACATGGATGTATTTTCTTGATAAACCACTTACTCTATACTTACCAAAACCTAGGGGTGTTTTCTTAAACTTTGTCTCATTCTTAAGGTTTTTACTAAAGTGCTCTATTCCTAATCTCCAAAAATAACTAGACTATCCTCTGATACCAATTATAGTAGCCCTATCCTTTTACATATAACATTACATGATTTTAAGAATAATTATACCTCACAGAATAAGCCAAGGATTGTGAAGTCTAGTGTCTTAGAAGACTAGGCACATAAAACTAAAAACATGGAACTAAATAAAAAAAATTCTTTATTTAGTCTTCATAAAGAGCCCCTAACTTCCATTTTTCTCATACATCTTCATAGGATAACCTGGGGATAACATGAACAAAGGGATGAGCTAAAATCCCAGTAAGAGAATAAGAATAAGAATAAATCCATAGCACATGGGTTAGGAACATGACATGAAGAAATAAAAAGGCATGCAACATAAGAGATCATAACATATAAACATAGATTCATATAAACATGGAATCATATGAATGTGGTAGTAACTTAAATCATGACTTTAGTACGATTCAAGGCTAACCTCCAAGATCGTTTCCCATAGTATCACAAGCCAAGGCTAACCGCCAAGACCGTCGCACATAACATCTCATGAGACTTAAATTTACTCAATGAATTAGAGCACTATATGGGTGCACCCATATTAACATGTTCATGAATATTCTTTCCACATAAATAATCATACATAATCAATCATACATAAATATAAGGGAACCCATGGAGAGAAATGGGTATCACGTTCATGACATAAAGCATAATGAATGGGCGTATCATAAACATGTCCATGAGAGAAAAGAATTAAAACATACATGGAAATTAATAAGGTAAAATAGTCATATATCATGTTAAGTGATTTAGAATAGAATTTACAACATGTAAGAAGAGTATTTAGGAAATTCTTAGCATTAAAACCTTTTAGTGCGATTTTAAGGAAAACACTAAAGAGATTTTGAAATAGAAAAGAGAACAATATTTTATATAAAACCAAAAGTGAACTAGTAATTTTTTCATAATAAAAATACTGATTTTATAAAGATAATAGTGGGTTAAAATAGAGGATATATTGCACTTGAAATTGGGTAAAAATTTGGGAAGTTCCCTTAAAATGAGTTTGCATACTGAGAATTATCGAGGAGGGAATCACTTAAAAGCATGTAGATCCCCAAAAGAGAATGAGATATGGATATTGAAGCATGATTTTGGAGAATATAAACATCATGTATAATTTGTAAATAAAAATAAAATACAACTTCATTTGTGTAAAAAGAAATATAGAGAAACCTGAAGGAATAAAGGCGGTTCGGGTAGAATTCCTTACAGATTATTTTCATGATATCGGGTGTACTTAAGAGGGCTTAATGAGAGAGAAAGGATTTCTCATATTTTATAAATAATGAGTACAGTATAGGGTAGGTTTTTAATTTTACCCCATCACTAGGAATTACACATAAAAGGGCATAACATAGAGGATAATCATGAATAAAAGTGAAATGGAGAGGATCCTTTACCTTAAGTCCGACGGTGTTCTCCACTTGTTATTAATGAACTGAATAAAAAAATTAGGCTTATTAATTAATAATTATATAAAATATTATATATTTAATTGATTTATTATAACCTTTTTTATTACATTAAAGACCTTTTTGATTGGTTATAAGGTTAAATTTCACTATTTGGGTCTGTTTGCTTTCTTGGTTTTTAATGATCGGTTAATGTTCGGATAAACACGTATAATGAAAAATGGTTGTCCAGAATTGAAATTTTATGTTATTAGTGAACATACATGTGATTAAATGATTATAATAATTTATTTAGTTATTGGGAGTGAAGATTAATTATTATATAAAACATGAGTGACAACCGTTTTGGTTAATTAGTGGGTTTTGATTACAACAAACATGTTTTGCTTTATAACTTAATACCATTTGTACAAAATAATTACAGAACCTTAACTAGGATATATTACATATATAATAATATGGTTCAACCATAACACAAATGTTTTCATGACCATGATTAAAAATGATAATAGAAATTGACAAATTTTTTCCTTGAATGTGCTAAATTAACACATCTCAAATGGTGTTTTCATTTCTTTCAAATAAAAGATGGGGAAAGGAGAGAAGATAATGAATTATCCAATTAGAAAAATATAATTCCAGTAAATGTATGTTAATAGATTTATGATACCATTTTGGTGAAGGGATTTGAGGCAAGAAACAAGAAAAGAAAAGAACTTAAAAGAAATAAAAGAATTGGAAAGAGGAATTTACCTCTTGAGTTTAACTCCTTTGAGAGCCTTTTAAGATGAGAGGCTTTGGTATTTTTAAGAGACTAGGGGATGTTGGGCGTGGGTAATGATTTTGGGAGGAGATTTGGGTAGAATATTGTCAAGGCACAAGACTTAAGAGAAGTAGAGAGAAGAGGGAGTGCGGAGGGCGGGGGGGTTATAGTGGAGGAGATGAGGGTTTTCATAATTTTTTAATCATTAGTTTATTAATTTCCCTCAAGACCAGAAATAGTGATTATTACATGACCAAAAATAGTAATATGTGCATGTGAGTTTGAAACAATGGCCATTTATATCATCCATGACTCAAGCATGATGCAGAAATTCAGGTTTTAGCATTTATTGTGAATTATCAGATTTTACTATTCATAAAAATTCAAATATTTTAGAAAAATCCCAAAAATTCACCCTAACCATTTTTCGATATGTAGAATCTAAAAATGAAGCCCATTTTTCAAAAATAATTTTCTAAATATGATTAATTTAATATATAATTAAAATCACAATTTACTCGAAAAATAACAATTTTAAAACATTTATTTTCTTATTCCAAGATATAGGTATATCGTACTCCCACTTGAATATTATTTATATACTATCATAGGTAAGGTTACTATTCATTAGGGTATGTCACTATTCATAAGGGTAACATTACTACTCATAAGGGTATTTTACTATTCACCAAAAATTAAGTTGGTCATATTAGACTCCAAATAACTTACTGATCGCAACTATGTATGTTAGATTTTCGAAATTCAAATCACAAAAGTGAAAAACTTATGTTTAAAGGTCACATAGAACTTAATAGTTCAATATTTTGTGATTTCATGTGATTATATGACATAATTATAAGAAAGTAATTTCCATTGATAAAACATTGTGTCGTTACACCCTCCTCCTATGGAACAACAACATCTGGTTGATCATGAGAAACATCCTCCTCTTGTGGAACAACAATATCTATAATAGGGTCATCACCCCTGATACATCTATATCAGGATCAGTAGGCTCTGCAACCTCATCATCATGTGGTGGATCAAAGAAAATGACATTATAAATCTTGTTCATCAAAGGAACCAACTCTACCATAGCACTGTGAAAATATGCCTGGTCAAATGCGCCTCTCTCTACTGGATCAGACATGTGAAGTGGATGACTGATACGAGCATCCTGTGAAACAAAAATTCACTTTTAAGTAATGCTAATAAAAAATTTGTTGAACATTGGAAGGAATAATGTATAACAACTCATGAAATCCACATTTGTGTCATGTCAGAAATCTAACTAGGGACCTACAGTACCAGGACACATAATCTGGATAATCATACAAATAAAAGCATACCATCCCCGCCCCTCGTAACCGAAACTCCTATCATTTGTCCCATAGATCAATATATGTGGCATGATATCTCCTCCAATCAAATTCTCTCTTCCCAAACATCTTTAGGGAATGCAATGAAGCTAACTGACTGGGCGGGTCAGGAACAAGATGAAAGAATATGAACAACCTCATAAATCTGTCGGTATGATGCCACTTGACTATATGAAAATGAATCAATGGAACCATGTAGGTGCCGATAGCAATAATCACCATACACTACAATGGAAGACTCTGGATGATATCATATATATATGGAATCCATATAATTTGAAAGAAAAAATGAATAATTAATTAATAAATGAAGAGATGTACAATAAAGAATAACTATTTAACAATATAAATAATACCCACTTACATCGTATGGTCAAAGGTTGTCCAACATAAGTCTGTAGGCATGAACGTCTTGTTTGGAGGTATCTAAATATCGATGTGCCTGATTCCACTTGAAGATAACATTTTTATAGTAACATTTCACAATAGAAAGATATACAATTAAGTTAGACATTAGAAGGAACTAATAACATACCATAGTCCACGCAGAGCCTCTACTACAATATCTATAGGAAATGGCGCATATGCATGTGGAGCTAAACAATGGGTGTGCTCCCATACCCACAGTTGTAGAAGAACAATGCATCCTGTGATCTGCATCTTATCAATGCGACATGCATTGCATAACGCCCTATATGTATATCCTAGAAAAGAAGACCCCCATCTATACCGGCCTGCCTGGTTCAAAATCCTCTAGAAAAGGTAAATAAGTCAGATGTACAAAAGTAGTGGAGTGATCAACGAAAAGCATGCCACTGATCAGCCTCAAAATATATTCAATGCAAATCATAGTACAATGATCCCGCCATTATCCTATGCTAGATGTGTGAAGTGATGGTCTAACCAGGGAATGCATAATCTACCACTGACGACGGACCTGCCATCATCGTGAACCTCTATGCCCAGTAATCGATGAACAACCTCGAACCAATCTGCTCTAACTCGGCCTGTCAGAGCCGCACTGTCGATGGGGAGGCCCAACATAATAGACACATCCTACATGGTAATAGTCATCTCCCCTCTCTAAAATGGAATGTATAATATGAATCTGGCCTCCATCTCTCTACAAGTGCAGTAATTAGCTGATGATCGAAAAAGGTGAAGTCACACATCGCTATGCCATAGAATCCAATGCGAAGAAGATGGGGAATGGTAGTGGGAGGTGGTGCGACATGATGGAAATGATGAGATCTAAAAACACTCAAAGGAGGCACAAGATATCCCTCTAAAAACAGTCGTGATACTTGAGTAGCCTGGGATGTGAGCAATAGAAAACCTATCATCTGTACAAATGATATTATAGTTACTTTTTTTCCTTGTTAGCCTTCATGGATGATGAAATATTAACCCTCTTAAGGATTGTTTCTTATTCTGGAAGAATATCAAATCAATCCTTTTTATAATGTACATAATTTTATCACCTCATGGAGGTATTTTAACCTTAAAATACCCCACTAAATATTGTGAATCCGTATAAACTGTGTCCTTGTATAAAGTGTGAATATTTTTTTAAAGGTAAAAACGTGTGCAGGGTAACGCTCGCCTCCCACTGGGGGGCCCCGCCATTCCCAGAGCACGCCGCATGTTCCCCGGCTAGGCAAATGGATTTGAATCACCCTGTGCATAATATGCACAGTGTCTGAGTCTAGCGGGACTCGAGCCTGAGCCAGTTCCCATGGAGAGCGAGGGGTAAAACCAGCGGGTACCACTCGGATAACACCCCATGGAAAAAACGTGTGTAGGGTAACGCTCGCCTCCCACTGGGGGGCTTGCCATGCCCAGAGCGCACCGCACGTTCCCCGGCTAGGCAAATGCTTTGAATCGCCCTGTGCATAATATGAACAGTGTCCGATTCTAGCGGGACTCGAGCCTGGGCCAGTTCCCACGGAGGGCGAGGGGTACAACCAGCGGGTACCACTCGACTAACACCCCATGGGCCAAAACGTGTGCAGGGTAACACTCGCCTCCCACTGGGGGGACCCGCCATGCCTAGAGCGCACCGCACGTTCCCCGACTATGCAAATGGATTTGAATTGCCCTGTGCATAATATGCACAGTGTCTGAGTCTAGCGGGACTCGAGCTTGGGCCAGTTCCCACGGAGAGCGAGGGGTACAACCAGCGAGTACCACTCGGCTAACACCCCATGGGCATTGTATAAAGTGTGAATATGTATCTTCTCAAAATTTTCCAAATGAACTTCTAATTTCATATATCTCATATTATGGGTTTTTCTGATCTTCAATCATAATCACCTACTCTTCAGAAATATCCATTATTCATTCATTTTCTTTTTCATGCAACATTTTTTTAACAAATATTCACGTTCCATGATCTTCTAGTATTTTACATCCAATTTCAAATCATTAATATCAATAATATTTTTCAATATTTCTTTAAGTTCATGAATATTTTCATCTAAAGTCATTTTGAATTCAAAATAACTAATATAATTAATATTTATTAATGAATTTAAGAATATTATTTCTTATATGTATATAGATAATAATACTAAGTATTATTATGAATATCAAAATCATAATTATTGATTTTGGTACATAATATGATAATAGTAGGGAAATTATTAAAAACAAGAACAAAACTCTATAAATCAGAATAGTAAGTCACATACAACATGCATCATATATATAATATCAACCTAATCTACACCTCTGGAGTGGATGCTCCTCTGTCCCATAGCCAGGCGTATATTAGATACATCCACAATGTGTCTGTCTATGTCTCTACTCTGGTGTATGTTGCTCATGTATATCATCATCGGCAGACACCTCCACATCCTCCTATGTGATATGTGGTGGATGTACAGTATCCACACGTGTACCTTATCCCACCTCTAAGGATAGTGGATGATGGATTGAACTCTCACCAAATGTGAAGAAGATGGTTGTTATGATGTGGATGTCTACATAATAGGGAGTAATAAAGCATCCAACCGAGCCTAGTCAACGTCTATATTTTCCTTTGTCTATGATTGAGAAGGTGGAGGATTATTTGACTTATCATGCTGAACACCCTCCTTCTATGGAACAACAATATCTGGTTGATCACGAGGAACACCCTCCTCCTATGGAATGATAACATCCATAATAGGGTTCTCACCCCCTGGTACATCTATATCAGGCCCATCAGGATCCGCAACCTCATCATGTGGTGGATCATAGAAAATGCCATGATAAATCTCGTTCATCAAAGGAAGCAACTCTACCATAGCACTGTGAAAATATGTCTGGTCTAATGAGCCTCTCTCTACTGGATCAGACATGTGAAGTAGATGAATGATACGATCATCCTGTAAAAAAAAATCACTGTTAAGTAATATTAATAAAAAAATTTGTTGAGCATTGGAAGGAAGAATGTATACCAACTCATGAAAGCCACATCCGTGTCAGGTCAGAAATCTGACTGGGGACTTACAATACCAAGACGCATAATCCGGCTAATCAAACAAATAAAAACATACCGTCCCCACCCCTCATAATATGAGCACCTATCCTTTGTTCCATAGATCAATATATGTGGCATGATATCTCTTGAAATCAAAGTATATATTCCCTAACATCTTTAGGGAATGCAATGAAGCTAACTGACTGGGCGGGTTAGGAATAGGCTGAAAGAATTCGAACAGCCTCATAACTCTGTCGGTCTGATGCCACTTGACTATATGAAAATTAATCAATGGAACCATGTATGAGCCGATAGTAAGAATCACCATACAATAAAGTGGAAGACTCTGGATGATATCATCTGTATATGAAATCCATATAATTTGAAAGAAAAAATGAATAATCAATTAATAAATGAAGAGATTTATAGTAAAGAATAGACATTTAACAATATAAATAATAATCACTTACATCGTATGGTCAAATGCTATCCAACATAAGTTTGTAGGTGTGGATGTCCTATCTGGCGGTATCTAAATGTCGATGTGCCTGATTCTACTTGAAGATAACATTGTTATAGTTACATTTCATAATAGAAAATATACAATTAAGTTAGACATTAAAAGGAAGTAATAACATACCATCGTCCACGCGGAGCCTCTACTACAATATCTGCAGGCAATGGCGCACAGGCATGTAGATCTAAACAATGGATGTGCTCCCATACACACATTTGTAGAAGAACAATGCATCTTGTGATCTGCATGTTATCGATGCGACATGCGTTGCACATCACCCTATATGTATATCCTAAACAAGAAGACTCCCAACTATACCAGCCTGCCTAGTCCAAATTCTCCAGAAAAGGTAAATACATCATACGTACAAAATTAGTGGAGTGATCAATGAAAAGTGTTCCACTGATCAGCCTCAAAATATATTCACGTGAAAATCACATCATGATCACTACCACAAAACTGGGCAAGGCCAGCGCCATACTTTATCAGCACTAACGAAAAGTGCCGATAAAGGGGGGTACTTTTATCAGCACTAAAAAAAGAGCTGATAAAGGGTACCCTTTAACAGTGTTTTTTTAGCGCTATTAAAGGGTACCCCTTTATCAGCGCTTTTTTAGTAGCGCTGATAAATGGGGGTCTTTATCAGCGCTTTTTTTAAAAGCGCTGATAAAGGGTCTACTTCAAAAAAAATCATTAAAAAATATATATTAATATTTAAATATATAGATATAGTTATATTGATATAAATATAATATATATTTTTTAAATATAATTTTAAATATATTTTAGATAAGTATAAATATACAGTTACACTTAATATATAAGATATTTAGTGAAAATGGCTTATAAAAAAATTAAAAAAATATTTTTAGTAAATAATTTGCTAATTATTATGGAGTAATAGTCATTTAATAACAATTTAAAGAATAAAAAAATAAAAAAAAAATAAAAAAATATCCAAAACATGTTGAAAACACCACTCGAACTTCAAATGGTCATAACTTTTGATCCGGGTGTTAGTTTGAGCTCTACAGCATATCAAATCGAAGCCTGCAACATGTTCTATGCACTGGTAACCCAATAAAAGCCTTTATCACATTTTTAAGGCCAAAAAAGGCCTAGAAGTCCTCTAAAATTAATTTTTTAGTGGGGATACCCCGATTTTTTAACATTTTTTGGATTTTCAGCCTCGTTTTAAGGGGGTATTATTGGATTTTTTTGGTGGGGACTGAATGTATTCCAAGGTATTATATTCATATTGATATTATGACTTCAAAATTTTATCGTTTTTTATAATTCACTAATATTTATAATCAAATATATAACAATATATACATATTTTTATATATTCACACATAAAAATTTAATTATAAATATAAATAATAAAATATATATACAAATAAAATATATTAGTTTTATCTAAATAATAAATAATATCAATTTTATTTGAAAGACAAATATATGAATATTTATATACTTATATATTAATCTAACTATAAATATATATATTAATATCACTATAAATATATATATTAATATAACTATATATATATATATATTAATATAACTATATATATATATTACTATAAATATATATTACTATAAGAATAAATATAACTAAATAAATAAATATATATAAATATAGATATCATGAAATGGAAAACAAATCAAAATAGAGGAGTGGTAAGGGCTTAGGCGCGCAGGAGGGAGGTCTCGAGTTCAAAACCTGGTGGAGGTAGGGGCACACACATGGGGGTGGATTTGGGGGGATATCACTGATAAAGGGTGGAGGGGGTGCGTGCAGGAGCTGGAGGGGCTGGAAAAGCACTGTTAAAAGGGGGCTCAAGCGCTATAAAAGCCCCCCTGATTTGCAGGATATTTTTTAATATTTTTTAATATTTTTAATATTTTTTAATATTTTTTACTTTTATCGGCGCTAAAAAAAGTGCTAATAAAAGGGGTATTTTATCAGTGCTAAAAAGAAAGCACTGATAAAGGACCATTTTATCAGCGTTTCTTTTTAGCGCTGATAAAAGACCCCTTTTATCAACGCTTTTTTTTAGCGATGATAAAAGGGGTCTTTATCAGCGCTTTTTGGAGCGCTGATAAAGGGGACCCCCCTTTATCTTCGCCGGTATTAACAACACTTTTTTAGCGCTGTTAAAGGCCATTTTTAACATTGATAAAAGGCGTATTCGTAGTAGTGACTGATCTCATCAACATCCTCTACTAGATGTGTGAAGTGGTGGTCTAACCAGGGCATGCGTAATCTACCACCGTCAACAGACCTTCCATAATTGTGAACCTATATGCCCAGTAATTTATGAACAACCTCGAACCAATTTTCTTCAACTCATCATGTTAGAGATGCACCGTCAATGGGGAGGCCCAACATAATAGACACATCCTGCAGGGTAATAGTCATCTCCCACTCCCTAAAATGGAACGTATGTGACTCTGTCCTCCATTTATCTACAAAAGCAGTAATGAGTTGATAATCGACAAAGGTGAAGTCTCACATCACTACGCCATAGAATCCTATGCGATGAAGATGGGGGATGATAGCGGGAGGTGGTGTGACATGATGGAAATGATGAGATCTACAGACACTCAAAGGAGGCACATAACGTCCCTCTAAAACCAATCATGATACACGAGTAGCCTGAGATGTGAGAAATGGAAAACTTTTCATCTGTACAAATGATATTATCATTACTTTTTTATAGTGAATTCAATAAAAATTGTAAAATTTTATTAAAAAAAGTACAACAAGAAAAATAAGGTACAAAATATACATGGGTGGTGTTGTTGGTTTAGGTTATAAATTTATTGTTTTATTGATATCTAATGGAGTTTAATTTATTCTAATTTTTTATATAACACAGTACTGATGAAAAAACCACATTGAACATGTGGAAGCATGATATATTAATTTTTTTTGTATGTTTATTTTTTTAAATAGTTATAGTATTACAAAATTCTTTATGATAGAATCCAGAAATGAGACAAACCAAAATTGAAACATGTCAGAAATAGAGAAAGTCATAAATAAAAGGATTCATTACTGAAACTTCCTCATATGAAAGAAAATATATACATTCATGATAAAATACATATACTTGATCATGGATGACGGGATGTGGAGCTCAATCCTACCACTTGGGGACATCTCTTACGAGTATGTCCTTCTGCATGACAAATATTGCATCGTAGTCCCCCTCCTCATTGCTGAGGCCAATCCATATCATTTTTTATTTGAATTGACTTTGGTCTTCCTCGAGGCCACAACCTGGTAGTATGAAGCCAATAATTTAAAAAATTAAAAAAATTAAAAAAAAATAGTAATGAAAACAAAACCAACTTACTAAACCTAGAAATATCAGAGATGATGGTTGACTAATTAACAGGCAATCAGATAGAATAAAAGTCACCAATAGGCATCCAAGCTGCACTATAATAGTTAACCATAGTGCTCATGTGATACACTGGGTCAACATAGGGCTCTCATGATATATTTACTGAAGCACAAGCTGAAATAACATGTGCACATAGATATCTCAATGCTTGAAAGTTGTCGCAATCACAATACCTGTTATCCAACATCACCACAAGCACTTGAACACTGGTGTATGTATCCCGGTCGTAGAACTCTCTAACTTGAAATCTCATCTTTTTTACTATCAAAGGATACAAAATCCATCTTGAAGTCTCATTCATTATTAGTTCAATATCACTTTGAGAATACTGAGTAAAACACAAACCGTTTTTCATCCTCTGATAGACATTTTGGGACTGATCAACAAAGTAGTAAACACATCTATAAAATGTCTCTTTCACTAACCCTATAATAGGGAGTTTACACACACCCTTGAGGATACTATTTATGCACTCCACTATATTAGTGGTCATATGGACATGTCTCATGCCACTATCATATGCTAATGATCATTTTCCTTTGAAATCTGCATCATAAATTCATACACATCTTCATTGGCACTTTGAATCTCTTCCAAACATCAATAAAAATATTTTTTGGGGGTTCATATCCTGAAACCATAAGAGAATAATGTATTAAAAAGGATATTAAATTTTCTTTTAAAAAAGTAAGTTTAGAATAACATACCCAACTTGAGGATCACCTTCTCTATTGCCTCATATCTGAAATTCTTATGCACATTACTTGAAATATGTCTAATAAAATATTGATGATAATCATTCAGCTCAGTCCATGAAACCCCATCACTATTTATGACCTCTATAATCACTCGATGGTAATCAGATATTAGACACACACCTTGGTTTTGTGTGACATGAATGCATACACATGCCAAAAACTAGCTCCAGCATTCAAAATTATCATTTTCAATAATAGTGAATGCAAGTGTTAGAGGAGAACAATTACCATTATATGTGGAAGAAATGAGTAGAACACATGTATAATTTCCATAAAATAAAGATTCATTGACCTAAATAATTTTTTTTATTGATAGAAATTTGACTTTTTATTAAAAAAGAGATCAAACAAATAGGCCCGCTCCAAATCATGGAGAACGGAAAAGGTGAAGACTGGGGGCATCCCCAGTTACAAAATTTTACAATCCTCAGGAAGAGATACTATGCAAGAATATAAAATAATTCTTACTCCTAGAGATCCTTTGTTGGTAAGAGCATCCATGATGAAGTTACCTTCCCTATACGTATAGGGAAAAGTAGCAATGCATGGCCTAAATAAATTGTTTACAATAGGGAAAAGCAACAATGTATGGAATGAATGCCTAAAAAAACCTATTGAACTTCACCTTTGATCGATCAAATCAGTGATTGGGGGACACATACTCAACAGTGTCCAAATGATAAACAATATAATTGTTGAGAGACAAAAATTTCATAAGTTGTGACAACATTGCATAAGATTCATCCCAATCACCATACACTTTTACAATTGCTTTCTGTTTTTCATTCCAAGATTTATTATAGGATATATTATAGTTATAAAACTATTGAATTCTTTCTTGAAAAAGGGAAATGGTAACTTCCTGACATGTTTGTATCATCTCAATAATAACAATTGATATATACTCTGTATCAAGTGAAGAGTGGTCCTACGAAAGGCTCAGATGCACACAAGTGTGTGGGCCTTCTAATTTGGTAATCTTCCAACATGTAAAAAATTTATCATATATTGACCTTAATCGAAATTTACATTCTACCCCATATTTTTCACAATGAATGAGATATTTTTTCTTCTTTGACTCATTGACCACAAATGTGAAATGCCACTCTAAGTGGTATTGCTTTATCACATTTTTTATGGCAAGTTTACTTTCAAACTCCTACCTGACATAGATGGAATTATAATTTGATGCAAATCTATTCCCTCTAATGCCAGGGAATTCAGAAGTTAATGTAATGACATCCCAATAAAAATTTTGTTCATGTGACATTTCTTCAACTGAGGAACTCAATACTGAAGGATGATTACCACTAACCGGAGGATGTTGTGGATGCTTGTCTCTCATAGGAACCTCAGAAGGTTCATTCCCCACATCACCCTACTGTGGAAGCCTATCTCTCAAAGGAACCTTAGAAGTTTCATTCCCCACATCACCCTCACCTACATCATCTCCTGATGCCTCAACATATTCTTCTTCCTCAGATAAACTTCCATTCACTATATCAGTTGTACACAAAGGTATGTCATCTACATTTCTTTCCAAATTCTGACCATCTTCTTCATAGTTTGGTTCTATCAAAGGAGTCATATGAGAAGGAAGAAATGAATAAGATTGTTCTGAAGGAACGAATTCTATAGAGCTCACAAAACATGGTTCTGTAGTAATTGGTTGTACCATATCAATATCACAAATCGCCACATACAATTCCATCAGACCATTAGTACATTGTTGCCTGAATAACATAGATGCATCCATCTAATCCTCATCATCGACCAGAGGGTACTCAGTGTTCCATAAATGTTCAGAATGTTGAAGATGTCGATATATTATTAAATTAATGGATTGATCAACCCTCAGTTTCAACCGACTATGAATCTTATTGTAAACTTCATCCAATGTCAGAAAACCATGAATATTTTCAACTCTTGCAAGTGGAATACTATATCTAAAACCCTACTCGATATAAATTACTTCACCATTTCAATATATTTGTGTAGATATGATTACCTAGAAAACAATAATTAATAAGATATTATATACTACATCAAAATTTTAAATTATTTAAATTGCTTATGATCAAATAATTGACTTGATATTGAGACTTTTTATATGTATTGGTTTATCATTATTGAGGTATAATTATGTTGATATTATTACCAAAGTAAATTTAATATAACGTTATATATTTTAATGACACTTATCAAATGTTTCATAAATTATAATTACTTATGAATAAATAACCATGACTTGATCTTGAGACTTACTATGGATTAGTTTATCATTATCTGATAAACTAACCAAAACCTGTGGGTGAACTCCTAGTGTCTCTATTATCAAATATTTCAAAAACTACCAGTATTCTTTCAAACAGAAATACCTCTTGTCAAATGCCTATTCTTGAACGCCTCTTTGGGTACGCCTCTTCAAGGACACCTCTTCAGGGACGCCTATTCGGGGATGCCTCTTGTCGATCTACTTTTAATTACAAATTTACTCACATGCATGTGAGGTGGTCTAGGTGTATGAAATACATAACTTTTTTTAAGCAGACACACAAGTCCTTACAAACATAGTGAAAGATGACACAAAGGTCATCAATGTGGAAATGAAAATGAAATTATTACAAATTATATAACCACATACACAGAAAAGACATGCAATTTCCATTATGCATTGGTTGATCATCTCAAGATCAGTTATCACACAATACTCCTAACATGTTTTTTGATATACTTATTATGTTCTACATATTATGTAAACCTATTACTAGATAAAATATATATTAAATATTTGCACCTGTTTTCCAAAAAATTAACTTCTAAATTTGTATGTATATATATATTTAATATTAAAATTTAATAAATTTAATTAAAACTAATATAATTTACACTTACATAACAACCATTACAATATTGAACACTAATGTTATTTTTAATTTTATAAAATTACACACAAACACACACATATATATTGTTTTTTTTCATTCTACTAATTTCTAAAATATAAGTAAATATATTTTATACTTTATTATTTGAAAGAATAATTATTCATACTAAATATAAATTAGATTTATTGATTAAAATTATTATTAATAGTAAATTAAAGTAATATAATTTACACTTACATAAAAACCATTAAAATAATATAAACTTATGCTATTTTCAATTTAATAAAATTACATATATATATATATTTCCATTTTTCAATTTTACAATATTTAATTAATTATATTTCATACTTTATTACTTCGAATAATAATTATTTACACTTCATATAATTAAAAATTATTATTTATAGAAAACTGCTTTTTATACCAATAACAAAAATAATTTTCTATATATTTTTTAATAATTTTAAATATGATACTTAATATAACTAATATATTTTTAATAAATTATATTAATATTGTATATAATATTATAATTTAAATTAATATTACTTTAAAAATAACATATTTTATATACATATAAATATGTTAAACATGCCATTTAAATTAAAAATATATACATTTTTTAAAACAGATTTATTTCCCTAAATATAAATTGCATTTTAGACATACCATATTTAAATTTCCTAAAAATTCAATATGAATTCATACAATAAACAAAAACTCATTCAAAAAATAAATCATACAAAAGAAAGTAATTTACACATTCATACATGCATCAATACATATTAAATAAATAAATCATACACACAAACACTAATTTCTACACATCAAAAATTAAATAAATAAACCATACAAACAAAATAAATAAACACAATTAAACAATTAAAATTCTAAATAGAAATTTTACCTTCTTAAAAGAAGAAGATATTTGTTGAGAAAGAAATTCTATAGGGCTTCACAATAAATTCTGTAGGAGAAGAAGGAGATTTTAGGGGGGGTCTCCTTCTATAAAAATCGACGGGAAGATGTGTGAGCCCCGTTCATGCATCCTTCAGTCGGTTCATGAAGGATGGGTGAACAGAGTTTACGCATCTTCCACCATGCCTAGGATGCGTAAACAGGGTTCACACATCTATGGTGGAAGATAGAGATGTATGAACCCCATTCACACATATTCCTAAGATTGAAGATGCGTGAACGGAGTTTACGCATCTTGGGTCCCCTTTTTTTAAAAAAATGGGGACCCTATCCCATTTAAACAAAAAAATAAAAAACCCATTTAAAAAATTCTATAAATTTATTTCTATTTGTTGGTGATATTTATTAAAAACATGTATCATGTATCATTGTAAGGGTGGGAAGGGGTTTGGGGCATGGTCACGGGGTCAAGTCCTCAGGCAGCGGGTTTAGCTGTATTTTCTTCTTTGCATGTGTGCCCCTTTCATAGTTATACCCAATTTAAAATGTATCATGTATCACTGTATTTGTTATAAATATTTTTTAAAAATATTGTAAATATTTTAATATTTATTATTTATTTTATATCATAAATGTACAAGTATATTACAAATATACTTATATTTATAAATAAATAAATATATTTCTATTTTTTATAATTATAATTATTCTTATATTTATATTTATATTTATTAAAAATTCGGGAAATGTAACTTTTTCCTAGGTTTGGGTAAAAATACATGGTTTAAATTCAGTCTTATGGCATCCATAAATCCAATATATTATATATATTGCTTCTTCAATTGGCTTTCTAATTAGGATGGATCATGTTATAGAACTATTTAGTTTTAGTCACTTTATAAGGGTGGTGGTTGAAGTCGACCTAACACTACTACAGGTCATGCCATATTCAACATTAGCTTTTACCATCATTAGAAAAAAAAAACACTAATAACGGGGGTGTCTTTATCATCACTAGAAAAAAGCGCAGATAAAAGATGTGTTTCATAAAAAAACATATATCATTAAAAATCTTATATTAATATATAAATATATTTATATTGATATAAATATAATATATTTTATTAAATATTATTTATATAAAAATAAATATGCATTTACACTTAATAAATAAAATACTTAGTAAAAAATGACTTAAAAAATAATTTAAAAATAATATTAATTAATAATTTGCTAATTATTATTGAGAAATAGTCATTTAATAACAATTGGGAAACATAAAAATTCAATAAATGAATGAATGATCTAAGATTAGTTGAAAACATGATTTGAACTTCAAACGACTATAACTTTTGATCCGAGTGTCCGTTTGGGCTCTACCACATATCAAATCAATGCTTGGTTCACTACAACACTTACACCCTTTAACAATGCGCAAAATGGATTTTAACAGTGCTAAAAAAGTGTTGTTAATCACGGTGATGATAAGGGGGTCCTTTTTATCAGCGCTACAAAATCACTCAATAAGTGGGTCCTTTATCCATGCTAAAAAAAGCGCTAATAAAGTCCCCCCTTTATCAGTGCTTTAAATAGCGCTGACAAAGGAGGTCCTTTATCCGCACTAAAAAAAACACTAATAAAGGTCCCCCTTTATCAGCACTTTAAACAGTGCTGATAAAGGGGGGCCTTTATTAGTGCTATTTTAGCATGGATAAAGGCCTAACTAGGTGCAATGTGATGTTAATATAACAACACACCCAGCAAAAACCTGCAAAAACCTATAATTTCAAACAATGCTATATACATTTAATGTGACACTAGGAATACAAAAATTTTAACCCATGGTATATATAAAAAACACTGCTATATACATTTCAAATAATGTTTTATATAATTACATATAAAATTATCTAACAAACATTTAAAAACAATAATGTTTCATCTTTTGACGCTCATGATCCCCTCTCAAAAATGTCCGCCCATGGTATCAATTGTCGGACAAATCATCTCAACTTGAACAAAATATTTCCCTTATATAAGAAAAAAATATCATGTTAGTGATACTATAAAGAAATAAATTAAACATTAATATGAAAGAATACATTAATAAAATGTCAAAATTTAATAAAAAAGGAACATTTTGAGTTATACCGATCACACCATGCATCCTATTAAGGTGGAGTTTATTCCTACATGTCACAAATAAGTCATGGATCATTTTCCTAAAATATCAAAACAATCTCAACGTGTTTTCTCAATTTTTTTTATGTCACTTGTTCTTTTACTAAAATTAATATCAATTTTAAATAATAACACATTTTGAGTTATACTGGTCACACCATGTGTCGGATTAAGGGGCGACTGATTCCTACCTATCAAAAATTACTGATGGATTGTTTTCCTAAAGTATCAAAACAATCTGAATACTTTTGCTCAGTTTTCAGTATGTCGATTGTGTTTTTTTACTAAAATGTAATTTCAAAATGGACACACATTATGAGTCATACCAGTCGCATCGTGCATTGGTTGGATGTGAGATTACTTAGTGCACATTGAAAATGACTTATGAATCATTTTCCTAAATTAGCGATACAATATGAGTGCGTTTGATTGGTTTTCAGTGTGTGACACATTTTGAACTAAAATGTAAATTTTAAACTGATAACAGACACTTTTAGTCATATTGGTTACATTGTGAATCATATTGAGGTGTGGTTGATTCTTACACATCATAAATAGCTCATGGATAATTTTACTAAAGTATAAAAACAATCCAAATGTGTTTTCTTGGTTTTTAGTATGTCACTTGTTGTTTTTACTTAAATTAATGTAAATTTTAAATAAAAAGAGACAATTTGTGTTACACCAGGCACACCATGCATTGTATTGAGGTGCATCTGATTCCTACACATCCAAAATGACTAATAAATCATTTTCCTAAAATATAAAAAAAATATGAATGCATTTTCTCAGTTTTTAGAATGTCACTTGTTGTTTTTTACTTAAATTAATGTCAATTTTAAATAAAATGACACACTCTGAGTCATGTCGGTCACACCATGCATTGTATTGAGGTTTATTTGACCCCTACACATCAAAAATGACTCATGGATCATTTTTATAAAATATCAAAAAAATCTAATTTGTTTTCTTGGTTTTCAGTATGTCACTTGTTCTTTTTTACTTAAATTGATATCAATTTTAAATAAAACACACTTTGAGTGATACTGGTCACACCGTGCGTCGGATTGTGGTACAGATGATTCTTACCTCTCAAAAATTAATGATGGGTCATTGTACTAAAGTATCAAAACAATATGAATATGCTTGCTCAGTTTTTAGTATGTCAGTTGTGTTTTTTTACTAAAATGTCATTTCAAACTAAAAACATGCCTTATGAGTCATACCGGTCGCATTGTACGTTGGTTTGACCTGAGAGTAATTCATACACATAAAAAATTACTTATAAATCACTATCCTAAATTATCAATACAATTAGATCATGTTTTATTGGTTTTTAGTGAGTGACATGTTTTGAACTAAAATGTCAGTTTTAAACCGATAACGAGCACTTTTAGTCATACCGGTCACACCATGTTTCATATTGAGGTGTGGCTAATTCCTACACGTCAAAAATGAATCATGGATCATTTTACTAAATTATTAAAACAATCCAAAAGAATTTGACCAGTTTTCAGTATGTCACTTGTTGTTTTTACTTAAATTAATGTCAATTTTAAATAAAAAAGACACTTTGAGTCATACCGGTCACACTGTGCATCTTATTGAGGTTCTATTAACTCCTAAACATAAAAAATGACTCATGGATAATTTTACTAAAATATCAAAATAATACGAATGCATTTTCTTAGTTTTCAGTATGTCACCTGGTGTTTTGGCTTAAATTAATGTCAATTTTAAATAAAAAGACACACTTGAAGTCATACCAGTCACACCATGCATCATATTAAGTTGTGGTTGGATATTACACATCAAAAATGACTCATTTATAATTTTACTAAAATATAAAAACAATCCAAATGCATTTTCTTGGTTTTCATCATGTCACTTGTTCTTTTTACTTAAATTGATGTCACTTTTAAATAAAAAGAAACACTTTGAGTGATACTGGTCACACCGTGAATTATATTGAGGTGAGGATAATTACTACATATCAAAAATGACTTATATATTGTTTTCCTAAAATATCAAAACAATACTAATGTGTTTGCTCAGTTTTTAGTATGTCAGTTGTGTTTTGTACTAAAATGTCATTTCAAACAGGAAATACGCATTATGAGTTATAATGGTTGCATCATGTATCAGTTTGATGTGAGACTACTTCATAAACATAAAGAATGACTTATAAATCTATTTCCTAAATTATCAAGACAACCGGAGTGCATTTTCTTGGTTTTCAGTGATTGAAACGTTTTGAACTAAAATGTCAATTTTAAATTTATATCAGACACTTTTAGTCATAACGGTCACACCGTGCATCGGATTGAGGTGTGGTTTATTCCTAAATGTCAAAAATAACTTATGGATCATTTTTCTAAAGTATCAAAATAATATGAATGCATATTATCAGTTTTCAGTATGTCACTTGTTGTTTTTACTTAAATTAATGTCAATTTTAAATAAAAAGAGACACTTTGAGTCATACCGGTCACAACATACATTGTATTGAGGTGTAGTTGACTCCTACATATAAAAAATGTCTCATGGATCATTTTACTAAAATATTAAAACAATCAGAATTCGTTTTCTTGGTTTTTAGTATGTCACTTGTTGTTTTTTACTTAAATTAATGTCAAATTTAAATGAAAAGACACACTTGGAGTCATGCCGATTACACCATGCATTGTATTGAGGTTTTATTGAATCCTACATGTCAAAAATGACTCATGGATCATTTTACTAAAATATAAAATCAATTCAAATGTTTTTATTGGTTTTTAGTTTGTCACTTGTTCTTTTTACTTAAATTGATGTCAATTTTAAATAAAAAGACACACTTTGAGTGATACTGATCACACCGTGTGTAGTATTATGTATGAATGATTCCTACATGTCACAAATAAATTATAGATAATTTTACTAAAAAATAAAAACAATCCGAATGAGTTTTCTCAGTTTTCAGTATGTCGGTTGTGTTTTTTTACTAAAATGTCATTTCAAACTAGAAACACGGATTATGAGGCATTCTGGTCTCATCGTGCATCGGTTTGATGTGAAACTGCTTCATACATGTCAAAAATAAATTATTAATCATGGTACTAAATTATGAATATAATAGGATTGAATTTTCTTATTTTTCAGTGAGTTATATGTTTTGAACTAAAATGTCAATTTTAAACTAATAACATACACTTTTAGTCATACCAATCACACCGTGCATCAGATTGAAGTGTAGTTGATTCTTATACATAAAAAATGACTCATGGAACATTTTACTAAAGTATAAAAATATTACGACTATGTTTTCTTAGTTTTTAATGTGTTACTTGTTCTTTTTACTAAATGTAATGTCAATTTTAAATAAAAAGACACACTTTGAGTGATACCTATCACTTTTTATTTTTTTTCTCAGTTTTGAGTAGGTCAGTTGCTTTGATACCAACTATATTGACCCATACATTTCATAAATAGATATCATATCTTAGTATATTAATATTCCTTAGATAACATAATTATTAATGCTATAATAGTATAGTTCTAGTGCTTTTGGAAACATGAAAACATAAATAACTAGTTCATAAGAGTCTCTCATTAAGTTATTCTTTACTAGAAACATTCTTAGACATATTATTTCTAAAACCATTATTAATAACCTAAAGATATGAAACATAAGAAAGGGTGATCATTGATTCTTAGTAAGTGTAAACAAGGGATATATCAATGATCATATAAGGATAACATGATCATAAAGATGTTACCATGCTTTCCATTTGCTTTCTTTGTCGAAATGAAAATACTACATTGTTAAAATTTATCAATTTCATTAAAGTTCCCTCCACTTCCTTTTACATAAAGTGATAAATGTCGATAATGTAGGGGTGATAAGGTTTTGGGGTAGTGCTGATGTGGAGTGATCAGTTTGTAGAAAATGGGTCCAGCTAGTTGAGACCTCATGAGCATAATTACCCTACACATGACCTCGAACTAGCTTCTATGGTCCATATTTATGTTGTTGGGGGAATTATTTATTGAGAGATTAGTTTTTTGTTTACATGGATCACAAAATTATCAAATATAGCTTCAATTAGCGAGACTTGGATTTGAGGCAGTGCAGGTGGGATGAATACCCACAATCATTTGACTTTGAGCCTGGTTATACACCCAGAAAAGGAAATGTTGTAGCTGATGCCTTGAGCTGGAGAACTTAGAAACAAGCTGTCAAGGAGGCCATCTGTGAGTGGTAATTGATGGCTCTATTTTCTAAGATACACCTAGAGGTTCAAGAACAACATGAGAAACTAGTCTTAGCAGCTCTAGTAGTGACTTCCTCCCTTATGGAGCGGGTTCAAATGAGGCAATTATCTGATTCGAAGGGGCTTGTCTTGAGTGAGAGCGTCAAATGTGAGAACCCACCTCTGGTATGGGTTGTTAATGCGAATGATATCCTATTATTCTATGGGCATGTTTTGGTGCCTTCAGACATACACGAAGAGCTGATGAGGGAATCTCATGCTTCTATTTGAGAATTTCACCATGGTCCTACCAAGATATATCGAGACATACATTGTTAGTAAAGGTGGTTGGGGATGAAGAAGTAGATTTCAGGATTTATCACTTGGTGCTCCACCCGTCAGCAGGTTGAGGCAGAGCACCAGTGACCTGCTGGAATTCTATAGCCTCTCTCCATTCCTGAGTGGAAATGGAATAACACCACCATGGATTTTATGATGGGCATGTCAAGACCCCCTCAAGGAAATGATGTTGTATGGGTGATAATCGATAGGTGAACCAAGGTTGCGCACTTCTTACCGATTCGGAAGACCTTATCAGACGATGAGATTGAGAGGATTTATATCTGAGAGATAGTGCACCGTCATGGTGTTCCCTATTCTATCGTATCAGATAGATATGCATGGGTTTCCTCACAGTTTTGGAAAGGGTTTCAAAAGGCACCGAGCTCACAAGTTCTCTTGACTGTAGCATATTACCCTCAAACCAATGGGAAGTCTGAGCAAATGATACAGGTGTTAGAGGATATTCTTCGGGCATATATTCTTGATTTTGATGGTTCATGAAAAAATCATATACCTCTTATTGATTTTTCCTACAAAAATAATTTTTAGAAAATTATCCAGATGGCTCTATATGAGGAACTTTATGATAGACCATTCTATTCACCCTTATATTGGTTAGAGGCAGGTGTGACGGTGCTACTGGATCCTCATATCATTAAGGAGACTTCAGAGCAAGTCCAACTGATTCAGAAGCATATGGATATAGCTCAGTCCAGGAATAAGTCTCGTACTGATCATAGTCACAAACCTCTAGAGTGTGAGGTGGGGCATCGAGTATTTTTGTAGATATCACCTAGATTGGGTCATAGATGAATCAGGAGGTAGGGAAATTTATCGCTTCAATATGCTGGGCCTTTTGAGATAGTGGAGAGAGTCAGGATAGTATCATATTAGTTGTAGTTAATTCATAGGTATCATGCATGATGTCTTTGACATATCACATGTCGACCCGTCTCATTTATTTGGCCCTGAGGATATTGAGCTAGAGGCTGATGCATCCTTTGAGGATCAATTGACATGTATCGTTGACTAGAGCATGAAGGCTCTTTGAGGTAAGTCATTTCCTCTAGTCTGGGTACTATGGCAGTACAAACATGTACTGAATGAGACCTAGGAGTGGGAGGATGATGTACATGCATGGTGTCTAGAACTCTTCTAAAATGATATTCTACCACCCTTTAAAGGGAAACTAGAGGACGATTTGTCTTAATGAGGGGATTTTGTAATGTCCTGACTTTTATCAAACATAAAAACCATTTTTTTATATTTAAATTCATTTTTTGTCCCTAATAATGATGCCTAATGGAATCAAGGAGGTCTCAAGGGTGTCTGAGGCTTGTTCGGAGCCTGGATCCTCAAAACTTGAAGAAACAGACTGGGTACGCGGTTGGTAGAGACCGTGCAGCCCAATCCACATAGTATCTCTAACCATGTGACTTTAGATAGTGGGGTGTTGGGGGTTTCACAGTTTGTGTGTGGCCATGAAACCCTGAGGTGCACAACCATGTGGGATTGTAGACCACTTGGATAGTGGCCTTCCACACGGTTGGCGCACAGTTTGGAAAACTGTGCGGCCAAACCGTGCACCCCTGCCTGTGTGGGAAAATTTATGAGTTTACCCCTGAAATTTTTTAAGTCTAAACCCTCATTCCCTTTTCCTTTTTCTCCAATAGACCTCTCCTCCCTCTCCTATGAAGACTCCTTATCCTCCTCTCTTAGGTATTGAGATAACTTCTCCATATGGACTCCAAATATCTCACGGTCAGAAGCATTAGAAAGCTTGAGGTAAGATCTACAATCCTTTTACTTTCATTTCTAGTTTCTCTTCTTAATTATTTCTCTATTTAGATGCAATCTCATTTTCCCCATTTCCATGTTATTTGACATTTCTTTGAATAACTCTTGATTTAGCTCAAATCAAAGGTTGACACTGGACGAGGGGAGCACTATAGGGCTAATGTAAGTGGTTAGGTTCTTTCCACATGTTTTGTTTCACCTTATAATATGTGTTGTTGATCCACGAGCCGGACCTTTCCAGTGATGCCTCTTAATTGTTAAATAAATTAAATTTAAAAGCCTTTCTTTGCCAAATGTGACCCCAGCTGGTGGCGAATCAACCCCTTGGGTTGACCGCCTTGACTTATGTCACCCCAAAGAGTGTGCTCTACCTTTGAGGATTAATTTAATTTTCCTTAGATTGTTTAAACACCCTTTAGGGTGTTGTATTATAATTAGTGACTTGACTTAATAAATTGAATCAAGTGAATTGGATGGACATGTGCTTATTCCATTTGCCATATGCCCTTTTGTCTTGCATATCATTCCACTATTCAACCACTTGAATTAAATGAGATAAACTTTTTTAGACATGTTATATATGATTTTCTTGATTAAATTATTTCACCATATTTTCAAGGGTGATACAAGGGGTTTCAACTTAAGGATCCCTTAGACGGGATCATCATGACTTAGTTAGAATTTTTTAATGATTCTAAACATGAAGGGGGAAACACTAGCTATGTTTGGGACAGTCTTGTTGAGTGTTATTCCTTTTTATCTCCAGAAAAGTGACATCGGTTCCCTAGGGGAGACCCTGTGGATGGGTTTGGTGGTGAGTTGTTTGTACCATGCCACAAGAGAGACTCGGGACCCTACGTGAGATACTAGGAATGAACTCGAAGGTTAGTTCATATTGTCATCACACCATGCCTGGAGTGAAACTTGGGATCTCATTCTTGGGTCACCTTGGGTAGACTCCCTTGGATTTGGATTTATATCGATCCCCTAGAGAGATACTTGTAATTCTCTTAAAATTTTCCATGGACGGGCTCAGGGTAACTCTAAATAATCTATAAAGAGGTTAACTAAATTAAAAGGGAAGATAATTTTTTGAATACGAAACGAAACTTGAAATTGGAACTTCAAGGATGTGTCTGCCAAGCCAAATCACAATATTGGTGACATCCCACCTCCTATTATATTATACCACTCACTTTATTCATGCAAGATCTCTAGGTTTAAACACACCTATACCGAGTTATCGCAAGGCAACGCGCACTATATGCCTTTATCACCTCTCATGGCCCCCTCTACCCCATGTGGAACTGGCCTGAAAGCCCGGGTTCTGTTACCCTTGGGACTATGGCTAGGGGAGTACATATAGGCGCTCGGTGGTGGGTGATGGCCCACCTATACCGTGTAACCCCTTGGGCCTCAAAAAACCCGGTTTACTTTTTCTCCCATGGGGCATGGGTGAGTTGGTGAGTGGCGGTGGCGTCCTGACCCTGAGGTTCTGGGTTTAATTCCTCACAAGGCAACGCACACTATATGCCTTTATCACATCTCGTGGGCCCCTCTACCCCATGTGGAATTGGCCTGAAAGCCTGGGTGCCGTTACACCTGGGACTGCGGCTGGGGGAGTACATATAGGCACTCGGTGGTGGGTGACGACCCACCTATACCATGTAACCCCTTTGGCCTCAAAAAACCCAGTGTACATTTTCCCATGGGGCATGGGTGAGTTGGTGAGCGGCGGTGGAGTCCTGACCCCGAGGTTCCGGGTTCGAGTCCTCGCAAGGCAACACACACTATATGCCTTTATCACCTCTCGTGGGCCCCTCTACCCCGTGTGGAACTGTCCTGAAATCCCGAGTTCCATTACAACTAGGACTACGGCTGGGGGAGTACATATAGGCACTCAGTGGTGGGTGATGACCCACCTATACCGTGTAACCCCTTGGGCCTCAAAAAAACTGGTGTACTTTTCCACTTCGGTGGTGGTGTGGTGGTGAAGGTGAGTGGCACATCCACGCTGTTCTTTGGGAGGTTCAGAGTTCGAATCCTGGGAGTCCACTTTCGAGGCGAGCCTCTCCCTCGGGATCCACCCACCTTTCCAGGTCACTTGGTCTCATCTGGGCGGGAAAAATGAGGCACAGTCCAATCACTGACGGATCGCTTGATGGACCATCGCTGTCGGGCCGTCACCCTCCGGGATGCTCTGCCATCTTAGCTGGCAACGACTCCTTCCCGGCTGAGGATCTCTCTAGAGTGACCCCTTCATGGGGAGGGGGGTTCCCTTATGTGGAGGGTTCGAAAAGGCCAGACAGGGGAATTCCCTTTTCTGAGAAAAAAAATACACCATCTTAGGATGAAGCGTGTAGAATTGGATGGGTTCCCCAAGTGAAACCCAGTCCAACATACTTATTTATTTATTTATGTATTGCATTTATTAATTATGGAACACTTTTTATTTTATATTGCAAAAGATGGATTGATCTAGAAACCGTTGTTGGTAGATTACTAAGTATATCTCACACCTTGCTTGGGCCGCCTTTCTACCCAAGAAGAATTCATGGTTGTAGGTATAGATAATGGGAAGCGACCAACTTATGATATTTGATTCTGATTCCTAGGATGGAGTTTGGGAGCATAGGACCGAGCCAATGATCGAGATGCTAGTAGTGGCAGTTTTGGGTCTTTTTGGTATTTTGATAGTATGTGGTAAATTTTTGTATCCCCTATTCTCATATACTCATTTTTAGTATAGATACTTATACATCATCATCAGCCCCCGTGGGCGTGGTGGAGTGGTCGAAGGCTCCGCTTCCCTCAGGGGAGGTCGGGGGTTCGAACCCTGTCAGGGGGTATGCTTTAAAAATCATGTTCACCACACGTGGTTCACGATTGCACGCCGGTTACCCAAGCGTCTACGCGGCTCCGGCCCCCGTGGGGAACTGGGCTTCACCCCTTGGGTGGGCCTGGGGAAGGTAGGGGATTTTCGGGCCACTGCATGCCTGACCACGTAACCACTCGTGGGCTGGGCCATCACCCACATTGTTTCCCGGCCCCTGCCTTTTAAGTAAGAAAAAAAGAAAAAAAAACTTATACATCATCATCACTTTGTATCTACTCATTATTTAAATTTCACCAGTTACTTATTTTTCCTGTATGATTATTTCTTTTTTTCACTTATATATTTCTATTGATGTTGCTTCTGTTATGACGGGTTATTGGTCTGGTCATATAGCATTTTCTTCCACTGTTTCTTATCTCTTATATTTATTATATATTTTTGTGCTCCACTCTGATCAATGAGGGAATAGTCTCCCCACAGACACTTCCTATACCCTCATTTCTAGTCAGTATTCTCTGACATTCAAGGAGGTGCTATTGAGGTCTTATGGTCCACCGTCTCGAGGAACCATTAAGTAGATCTGGGGTGGGATGCTGTAATCCATGGGAAACCCTTCTTTATTATTGTTTTGTATGACCTGACTTGTATGAATGCTTCTACAAATGGTGTCTTGTTTTGTTTTATTATCTACAAATGGTGTTTATTATATAAATGGTATGTTGAGCTTATTGACTATTATTGTTATTGTTTATTATGCTTCCACTATGGTGGGTTATTGGTACAATGTTTTATAGTCTTTTTTCCTCTATGGTATATACGTATAGACCGTTGTTATTATCACCCATAGGGTATAGCCTCTCCACTATTACCTCTTTTCACTATCATTGATAGTCGGTATCCTTTGGCATATGGGGAAGCACGTATAAGGCCCAGTAGTCAATCAGCCCTGAGCACTATTTGGGTAACAAGGTGGGTAGGGTTGCTATAGTCTGGAATGAGAGAGAGAGGTACAGTTGAGTGAAAATAAATTAGTCAAAAGGGTAATAAAATAACATGAAACCTGACACTTTCCATTGTGTAACACATTCAAGATGTGAATTCCAATTCTTCTATCTTTTGCTGAAATTCATGTCCCCTTAGATTGAACCTGTAAGGAATCTCTGGAATGATCAAATTCTCCTCATTTGAATTTGATTAGATCAATATTCCATTGATAAATACAACTACAAACTAGTCTAGGAATTCATGAAACACATAGTTCATAATCCCCATGAACACAACTAGTGCGTTCGTGACACCAAACAACTTGACCACAAACTCAAAGTGCCCATACCTGCATCTGAAGGCAGTCTTTGGGATATCACCCTCCTTCACCCACAACTGGTGATACCCAAACCACATATCAATCTTAGAAAACAAACTGGCCCCTCTAAAGAGATCAAAAGGATCATATATCCTCATAAGAGGGTAATAATTATTTATTGTTACCTGATTCAACCTTTGGTAGTCTATACACAACCTCATACTATTATCTGTCTTCTTGGTGAACAACAATAGATCACCCCATGGTGACACAATGGGTTAGATGAAACTGTTTTTCATGAGTTCATCTATCTAAATTATCATCTCCAGCAACTCAAATGGTTCCATACGATAAGGATCCATCAAAATCATAGAAGCACCGGGTTGCAAGTCTATCTTGAACTCAACATCACATAGAGGGGGTGACATCACAAACACCTTGTAAAAAACATCTAGAAACTCTCCAATGACCTTGGGAACCTCCACCATCTCATCGTCCATTGATTCCATAGAAAAATCATCCATCAAAGAAAGAAGGGGTTCCACATGTCGATTTCCCACCTAACAACCTCACCCGCCAATGAAAACCACACACTAACCATCCACATTTGAGAACAAGAATCTACTTCAGAATCAGTTGATTAAATCATGAACAAAATATTACCAGTTGATGTCAAGGATGAAATCATAAAACTGCTTCTGAAGTAAAAAAAAAGATTTACATGGGATTGATGTGACCCCACCATCATTCCACATCCCGGATAAACATCAAATAAGATGGTTTAGCCTCTGATTGGCATAGTAAACACCAGGGGCATGGGAATATTTTCTAAATATAATCCCAGATCATGGAATAGAGTGGGTAACAAAGGATTGTAAAACTCTCGAATCAAACAAAGATTAAACAAGGGAACATGACAAACTGAGTGTACCTCGAATGATATCTGGACCTCTGGCACTGCTACCTCCACTGCCTAAAACTGAATATGCCTAGAACCTCTACCTATCTATCGATATCCACCTCCATGACCATGCTATATTCAAGATCTTTGAACATGAGGGAAATATTGAGCTTGTCCTCTACCCACTCCATCTCCCCTCGATGGAGCATAATCCCATTTCCCCAACTGCTTAAACAGACTCACTAGCAACTGCTACCAAGGATGGAACTAAACTTGACTGCCTCCACCAAACTGAGCTTAGAGATCCACCTAGAACTGGTTTTGGTTATGTCCATGAACTCCACAGAAAAAACAAACTATCCTGAAGTCTCTAAAAATAATAGAAACCACTTCCCCTGAAAGGTTATAAAGGAGTCTGTTGAGGTCAACTCCACACTGGTCGAAACCTCAAAGGCGTCGACACCTGAAACCTTCCACTGAAAACTCTACTCTTCAAGGAACCCTACTGGATCCCCTCTAATGTAAAACCTCATCATGAGTGCATCCACTCGATCACCTCTTCCTTCTTGTGAACCTTCATAGATGTTGGTAACATAAAAGGAGTAATTGTATATTGTATCGAAGGACATAGTGCCTCCTCAAGATGTATCACATGAGAATCCTCATCTATAAAAAGATATGAGGAAAACAAATAAGGTCCTTGAAATTGATTCCCAACTCTGACACTCAAATCCCCCCTTTCGAATGGAAAGAAGCTTATGTATCTTTACTGACTTTATGGTTGACGAAAAGAACTCTTCCCAAAACTCTTTCTGAAATTTGATCCACAAAACATCTTCCTCCTTCTGCTCACTTGGATATAACATCCACCAGTGACGTGTAGATCCTCTCATTTAACTAACTTAAAAAGGGACCTAGTACTCCACTAGGGCCTGGATAAAACTGAAGGTGATCCTAAGATCCTACAACAAGATCTTCATCTCTACATCAAAAACACTTCCCTCATACTTCTCAAAATCCTACCATTGAAAATCATGTAATACCCTACCAATGGGGAATTACACTACTCATCCCAGTGGGACCCGTGTTGTGACTCCCCAAGCCCGCCTTTAATAGGCCAAGGGCTGGTGACTAACACCGAGTAGGAATATCACTAACATTGGAGGAATTTCCTAGGTACCTATGCAGACACACACACACATCTCCAAGCCAAAAAATGTTGAAATGTAAAAACAATTGAACAACCAATGCATGCATACATCTATATCTCACAACCAGAGTATGATAGGAAGTAAAGAAATTGAAAAGGTCCAGATACTATCCCACCACAAAGAAGTATGTAACACAAGTCCAACCTAAAAGTAAATGTACTGGGACTACTATATGAAAGCTACAGGAACACACCTCAGTCTTTCCAGTATCACAAAGCATCGTCTAGTCCTGGTCTGCCTAAGACTTCATCAAAAGGTTGATCATCTGCACAAGACATGACACGTGCGGGCAAAGCCTGTGCAGTGGTGAGTATAACAATACTCAGTAGGACACCCAAAAAACCAAAAAAGAATATAATAAAGGAAAATATAGTCATATCTACATAGATATATCTCTAAAACACATATAAAAAGATTATCTAGATATACTCAATACAAGAAACAAAATTTAGAGGTAATACAAGCCCGTAGTATACCAGCCTGGGATTCTAGCTCAAAGATTCCATAAAGTACACATCTGGGAGAACACACTCCTAAGTCCGATATCACTGACGATGTCCATCTGAGAGGTATTCTAGTCAGGTCATATCATGAGATAGAATACACACTGAAATATCTAAAGAGAATACAATACATAGATAAGGATCATAGCTAGGGCCATGGAGTGATACCAACAACTCCATCTGGATTAACCTGCTAAGTAGAGGATAAGAACTCGGTAGGATTGGTTATTTCAATATCTATAACTCTACCTAGGTCACGAAGATGAATAGAGGATCCCACTCCAGGCCTCTCTGAGGGATTTCTTCAACTCTATCTTGGAAGTCCTACTAAATGGATCATAGTCCTAGGAGTAGGAAATGATTCATACCAAACTTCAGGGAAACAATAAGGGGAATGAACCTTAACAAATCTTGTCCAAGATATGTAGGACAAGAGATCTAATCCATGTATTAAAGAGTACACGGTGTGTATAGGGGCTACATGCCTTGTCCCTTGACCCTGGGTTCTACCCATGTAAATGGACTGTGTCATTCAAACTGTGTTCATATAGTATAAAGGAGTGCACAATGTGTAGAGGGGTTACACATCGTGTCTCTATACACCGGGTCCCATCCCTATACTCCAACTGTGTGCCAGTACACAACTTCAGACCATATACTCCTACCCATGTAATAGTACATGGGGTATCCCATGTACATGATCCAGACCTTGTCATGTGGGGGAGTACACGCAGTGTGGGAAACCCGTGTACTCCACCCCATGTCCATGTACTTCTTCTGGAACACTCCAAAACATTCAAAGAGGGATACACACCGTGTAGCTAAGGGAAAGATGCAGTGTGTATTGGTTTTTTCCATAAAACCTTCTTCTTCCTCCTACTTAAACCCGTGTCATCGTCACTTTGGAATTCAACTCCAATCACATCAGTAGCCTAGGATCATCTTGACCGAGCTTCATCATCACTCAAACAACCGATTACAGTGTCTAATCCGTTAAAAAAATGGATCTATTTATTATTCTTCATTCAACGCCAAAGAACATGAGATTGGGGATCCACCATCGTCTGAATTGCTTTGTCTCTATCATCGCACCTCCATCATGTCGTTCTGATCCTGGATCTACGATTTCGAATTGTTACGCCAAGAAATGGGTGCGCAATGATCAATTGATTGAGATTTGTCGAGGTGTGGGCCAAATGAAGAACACCCATGATGAATGATGAATGGGGGGAGAAAAGAATAAATAAATCAAGAGGGATGAACCTCGATCAACGTTCATGTTGATCTAGATCCATTTATGTTAGAAAAAAAATGAAGAAGTTGAATCAAAAAAATAATTCTTCCATATAAAACCCTACAAATAATATCATCCCACAAGATGATCAAACCGCAAATCAATCTATTCGTTGATTTATTCACATTCATCGTAGAATTAAAGAATGGGGAATAAAAAAAACACATGAACTACCTCAATTTGTTTCAATTAGTGATAAAGAATGATGCGTCATCGTCATTTTTGGCAAGATTCGTCGAATCCAAGGTGCGTCAATCTTCGATTCACAACTTCATCATCGTTATCTTGAGAGGATTCTCTAAGGCTCTCTCCAATGATCCTATAAAGTATCAAGGGTTATGTGACTAACCCTAGGATTTCTGTATAATAATCTATTTAAATACTAACCAGTCGTTGCGTCAAACATTTGAAATAAAATAATTTATTCAAATAATTTTATTCATTTTTTCACCCGTGATGCCTTTTCCACAAACGACCTATGATGACTAATGTTAAGTCACTCCTAGGGTAAAACTTTTGTTCTAAGTTCAATGGTCACTCATATTTTTTATTAGGGAACCCATTTAGAATATATTCCACTATTTTAGGAGAACCAGGTGTTATTTAATATATTTAATATATTTCAAACATTTATACCGGGCACATAGAGTGTCGAAACTACAAGTCATCTCAGCGCCTGGTCTCAGAAATAATCCATATAATATTTAAAAATAATACATGGAAAATCGGAGACATTACAAGGTAAACCCTTTGGCGATCAATCAGATCATCCTGCTAAACCTCCACTGCCTAAACCACATGCGGACGATGACCAAGATCCATAGTTGAAAGGGAAAACATGGATTTATTAAGCCTGATAGTATGGAATTTTATTAAGAATCATTTTAATTATTTTTTAACTTCCTAGAACCAAAACTATCCAATTCAAATAAGAACATAAGTCCTCATGATGTATGTACCTATCTTAGGTCTCTACCTTGCAAACAGGTCAACCACACTTTATCGTTTAATAAGCTCAGAGTTAGTGCACCAGATCATGGGGGGGGCTAAAATTGTGTGTCCTAACCAGTCTCCCTGGCCTATGTCATTCACCAAGATAAATTGTTCCTAACTCTAAACTCCAAGCTTCATACCAACCCATGTAATCCTCACTGTGCCTAATTCCAAAATACATCTTATCTTTTAACCATCACCCTTTGATACCACTCTGACATGACCCCCTCCCACCAAAAATGTCTCAATGAAGGGGTAGAGATAATGACCCCCAAGTCCCGCCTCCAGTAGGCCCTGGGTTGGTGACTAGCACCGAAGGTATAAAAATATCATAAATGGGAGGAATTACCCTCTATAATAATAATAGGATCGAGAGATAGGATATTCAACCACAAAAAACTCCATGACATTATGTAATAAAAATACAAAAAACATCCCACAAAGAATGTTTAAATAAAACAAATACAGATAAAGGTATTTAAGGTAAATAACCAAAAGTAAATCTAAAGCAGCAACACAATAGCAACTCAAAGGTCTGATCTAGTAATGTCCAGCATGGTCCATGTAATCCTCCTAGAAACCTAAAAATATTTTATAACATAGAGTGAGAACACAAGTATATTAGTAGAAAAACCAAAGTCTCTCGTGCACATACGAAAAGAGCATGCCAATGCAACTGTGAGGAAACAATAGAAACAAATAACACCTAAACAGGTTAACTAACTAATATCATCCTCGCTAAGGATCACTCACAAAATAATGCAAGACAAGTATAATAACATAATATAAATCATATTGATAAAAGGGTACCCCACACTTCTTTCCCATTGTGATGACACTCTCACACCCCAACATTGTATGTCTTGACGCTTCCATCTCCTTCGTATAATATCACATTTCACTGCCCCACAACACGACCATCACACCACTTCTCACCTGAAGACACCCGGACCATAACATTACATCTCGCCTGGAGATACCATAGCCATCACACCACATCTCACCCGACAACACTTGAGCCAGCACAACACATCTATAACCAGAACTGCATGAAAAAACCCACAGATCAACCTACACCGCATCAAGGGTTATAAAAAACATAGCCCCAAACTCTCCCTAAACAAAAAAACACCACCATAGTGGATATCTGGGGAAATAATGAAATAAAAACAAGCAAGAAAGGAGGATAAATCACCTCAGATCACCAAAACTCAACCACTGGAACCCAAGGATTGAAGTAGGAGAAGGGAGGCCAAAAAATTCTTCACAATCACCTAGGGTTCCTCAAAAAATGAGAGAAATAGGTGACGAACGAATAGGAAAGAATCATCTGAACAAACCTATTTAAAACCTATAAAATACTTGGCTTACGACATAAATTACACTTTTACACTGTGATTTTCATGGGATGTGGATTTTATGCCATAAATATTACCCTTGCACCATAAAACACTTGAAACTTTAAAACACGCAAAAAACATGGCACCTAGGGATTAAATTATCTTATGTTACAAACCCACATCTTATGGTGTAAATATATGTTATGCCTAGTCTCTCACCAAACAAAAGCCGTAAGATGACTAACTTCACAAGCCATAAACCACAGGCTTATGAAGTAAAACCCCTTTTTTACACTGTAAACCTCCCTATTGCTGCACACCAGTTGCTCTAACTTCATAAAACCTTCGGAACCTTGAAGTATAGTACCATGAAATCACATAAGTGAAGTACTAGATAATAAGAAACATTTTATTAATTAAATTAATTATAATAATATAATTACTATTAAATAATAATGTAATAAATTAATAATTGAAACATTTAGAGCATAGAGCTTGTAATTTTTTCCCCATTTATTGAATAGAAACAAAAAGAAAAAATGGGAGATATGTTAGACATGAAAAAATTGAACTCATTTTGAAAATAGAAGATATGTCCTAATAAATGACAACAAAGCATGTGAAGGGGACTAGAGACAAAACACCCTTCATTGGTTAAGGATAAAATTCATCAAATAATCATCCCAAGAATGAAGACTTATATTATTATAGCCCCTCTTCCCCCAAACATTTATACTATGTAGGAATCATCCTTGTCTCCTTCTCTTGGATTTTTTCCAAGGATTTTCATCATCCTCTGGATCCCCTTCCAAGTGATAAGCATCCTTACATAGAGTATTATCTCTCATAGTAGTATTGATAGCATCATGTGAAAAAAAAATCTTAGGTTGGACCCTCATATTGGCATAAGGGTTTTCAACTAAATTTTTATAGTAATCTTGACAAGAATGAGTATCAAAATAATCAAGCATGGAAAAAGAGTTATATGTTGATGTAAAAACCCAAAAATTCTATCTATTAGTAAAATAAATCATGTTTCACTATGACTATTTTATTTCATAATAAATGCACATAGAAAGAATTTGACATTTTATAGGAACATTACACATCATGAAATAACATTTTCCATAACATCTAGGAATAATTCAGAGAGATAAACACCAAATAATAGTGAAAACACTAGGGTAAAATCCATAGGCCTAGAATCTCTCATGAAGATCAATGTTGTAGGTATCATCATAATTCCTCCTCCCATAGCTCCTGAGATGTCTCGTTCATCCACTATCACTCTATTCACAATCTATGTATAATTCTTAATAAATAGCACTGCAATATTTGGGTGAATCTCTTGCCTTATCCCTGATTTGAACATGTGTGCCTTCAAGGACGCACTAGCCGCAAACTCTGGTAAAAAGTTCACTAAATGCATGAATTTAGCCGCATATTCTATGAAAGAGAGATTTTATTGCTTTAGGATGAAGAATACTGTCGTTCTCTGGATCCTAAACATGTGAGGATATAATTTTTTGTTAAAAAATTCCTCAAAATACTCCCAACTAAAACTGTGATCTAGTTTAGCTTGCACCACAAAATCCCACCACTGACATGGGAGATCCTCGAGCATATAAGTTGCTAGCTTGAATTTTATCTCTGATGGTGTACCGATGAAATCAAAGATACGATTCATCCTATCCCACCACACCTCTACCTTTTCAGGTTCAGAATTACCCCAGAAGATGAGTGGATTCTACTTCATGAACTAGATGGAATGATCCACATGACTTGGATCATCCCATCGGTTCTCCATATCCGCAGCTTGAAATTATTAGATGATACTTTAAACCAACTCTTGGTTTACCTGTGGTTCAGGTACAACCATATTCTCTACAGCTTCTTTCAGTTGGTTTCTATGACACCTATCAAGTGTCATTTTCTAAACCAACAACAAACACCGTAAGTCTCATTATCTAGAAACTGATGGCTTAGCATTTCAAATTCTATCACATCAACTATCATGACATTAATTTCCAAAATAAACATTTTTCCATGTTCAGTCTTTTTTGAAGAATCCATTACTACCTTGGAAAATCAAACCATTTTCAAATTTCATCAACCATGCTTTTTCAAAGTCTTTCATTTGAAAACAATTTCTGTATTTTTCAAAAATTTACACCTTTGCAAAAAAATCATAAATCATTACTTCAAATGAAATATGAAATCCTAGTGGTAAGTCATTCCTTTACAATGTATGCCATGCTCATCTCATTGGCTAAACCCATGACAATGAGATTCCAAAATCATATATGTGTCTCCAAAATACTTATGCACCCAACTCCCTGGTAACTTGAAGTTTAGCATAAAAAGGTTATCTATGTATTTTTATACTCTACATTTCAATTTCCTACAATCCTACTCCTTTCTAAGATCATTACCCAAGAAATAGACAAGAAGAACTTCAACTCCAAGGCCAATAAAACCAATGACTACTTGTTCCACAAGGATTGAACAAGGTGATACCATTTGTAATGATCCACTTATTCCCATTGGATTGAGAATATAATGAATCATTACTAGGCCTTAAGTGACATCCCCAAGATTCCAAAGGCTAGAAATAAACACTGAAGGGTTTCAAATACAAGTGGGGGACAATTTACCCTTTAAGAAATAAAACCATTAACCAACAACCATATTCAACCAAACACTATATGATGCATGAATTCAGAATGATGAAAAAACAATTTCTTTTATAACCAAAACCAAACCAAGTATACAATAACAAAAGAAAAATAATTATAAAAGTAAACAACGTAAAGAAAAAAATAAACTCATATATGACAACAAGACTCCATACACCACCAGCTCAATGTTCTAACCACCAAACAACCCAATAATCATGAGGTGGTTCTAAATACATGTGATACTTTACCTTTTCCCATGTCCTGGAAGATAATATCTACAAAAGCACCAAAATTTCAAAGTAGGGGTGAGTATAAAACTCAGTATTCTTTTCCCAATGATTACCCTACTCATGCGACTTAGATAAAAATGTTAGCAACATTATATAAGACAACTTATATAAAAGAATTTCCCAAAACAGATTACAATTGAATATAAACAAGTATCAAAACCATTTAAAACTGAATGTAAACAAGTGTTATTTTCAACCAATTTTCATCAATTCATATTTCCAAGAAAACAACCAAATAAGGATTTAAAATCATTTCTCATTAATGTTTTGTCATACCCATTCCATTCCCCTTAACCACACACCCAACCATGCTGCAACCTGAAACTCCCTATACTCGCGAGTGGTGAGTTATCCTTCCACTAAGCCTTAACATAGTGGACCACTTTTGATGGGGGTACTTCAAACCCATATCCATCCCAACCTTTTGATGGGGGTTATTCATTCCCTTATCCATCCCAATGCATATGAACACACACCGCAACCCTTGCCAAATCCAAGTGTGTTCAAAAAATTCAATAAACCTGTTACTTTATTGAAAATCTTGAAACAAGTCAATTAAAAAAAACCATTTAATTTCAATAAAAAAATTCCTTTTATTTAAAACATTTTCATCAAATCCATATGCCACAATTCTATAAAATACTTATTTTAAAATCCACATTTTAAAATCAAGAATCAAGCACTTTATTCAAGAAAACCAATTTTCCAGATTTCCACAATTCACCAAACCATCACTAAAGTGGTTTTCCAACAATTCTCAAATAGCCAATTCATAATCAATTCAATATAAGATAATCAATTTGAAAGAATTTTATTCAGTTCTATAAAGAGTATTCGAGAGTGAATCCACCTACCGTGAAGTTTTTGACAAAAACCAATAATGGATGAAGAACGCTCACACAACTGGGTCGATTCTCCATAAAAATACCTTAGATCTCTTATCCTACCAAAAAAAGGACAAATATCATAATATTTGGCATCTAAAATATTAGATCTACCCATAACAAGCATATATATGAGAAACCAAGAGGATAGAAGAAGTAGATCTAAGTAGATCTAATAAGACGTGACAAGAACGATGAAGAACGTCACTTATCGCAAGAATCGGGCTTGAAAACACCAAGGGAGGGATCCATATTAGTTCCAAAACACTTGGGATAGGTTCTATTACCAGAAACCGGGGGTACTACATTCTCCCCACCATTGGTATTTTCATACTCAGAAAGTAGAAAACCCTCACTTCCCTGAAAGAGTTCCAACCATTTCTCTTTCATTTCCTTCTCACATTCCCAAGTCTCCTTGAATCTGACCATGTTACCATAAAACTTGCACTAGAACGATGCTTTTTCCATGCAATAATTTCTCTTTCCTATCCAAAATTTGCACCAGGATATGTAATGATGAAGCATCCTGCTCTAAGTCAACGTTATCCCATCTGATCACATGGTCAAGATCAGGCTGATACTTTTTCAACTGAGATACATAGAACACATTATGTGCTGCAATGAACCATGGTGGAAATGTAAACTGATATTCCACCTCTCCAACCCATTACAGGCCAATATATCTTAGATATAACTTTCCTTGATTTCCAAAACTATGATGTCTAAGTCTTGGAGAGATCCTAAAAAACACATGATCACTCACCGTGAATGACAACGGTCTTCAGTGATGATCCGTATAGAATTTTTAATGATTCTGAGTTGTCTCCATCATATTTCTGATCAACTAAATATTCTCTATTGTTTCCTGGACAAGGTGGGGCACAACTATTTAAGTCTCTCCTATTTCCACCCAACATAGTGGAGAACGATAAGGATTTCTATACAATTCTTCAAATAGATCTATATGTAACAAGGCTTGATATCTTTTATTATACGAGAACTCCACTAAGGGTATGTTCTCTTCCCATGAGCCACCGAAATCCATTATATAGGCCTACAACATGTCTTTCAAAATCTCTATCATTATTTTGGATTTCTCATCCATTTAAGGATGATAGGTCATACTCATAGTCAACTGAGTCTCAAGGGATTTTTGTAAGGATTTCAAGAAACGAGATACGAACCTTGGATCTATTTCTGACATGATTGATACTGGTATACCCTATATCTTTACCACTTCTTGGATATAGATTTTGGACAGATGCTCTAATGTATGAGTTTCATGAATTAGGATGAAATGGGTCGACTTGGTGATTCAATCCACTATCACCCATATGGAATCATGGTTCCAAACTTTTCTTGGGAGACCTATAACAAAATCCATCGCTATATACTCCAATTTCCACACTAGGATTGGTAAAGAGTGTAACATACCTGCTGGTCACTGATGCTATGCCTTAACTTTTTGAAAAGTTATACCCTTTGAAAAGAACTCAGACACTTTTTGTTTCATACCAATCCACAAAAAACTGTGCTTTCAATTCCTTATACATCTTCTATATTTCTGAATGAACAACCCATCTCGAATAGTGGTAAGCACGAAGAATTTTCTCCTGAAAAGCCATAGGTACAACCATCCGATCTCTGAGCCTCAAAACCAAACTCCCATCAAGTTTCCAACCCTCAATGGTCTCTCCACCATTGAGTTTTGAACTCATAATTAGGCATTCTTCATTGGATGTGTGTGCCTTTTTAACCATCTTTACCAAACTAGGAACCACAAAAATTGAAAAGAAAATAGTAACAACACCTCGATATTCACTTTCCACATCCATGTCGGCTAGGACCAACATCAACTGTCATTAATCTTAAGCTTCCTCTATCAATGGAGTGTATGAATTTCTACTTAATGCATCGTTCTTCGAATTTTTTTCCACTGTATACATAAAATCAAAGTCAAACATCTGGAGATACTTTATCCATATCATTTGCCTCATATTCAAATCACAATATGAGAAAATATGTTTCAAGATTTTGTGGTCTGTGAACACAATAAATTTCTCACCAAAGAGATAGTGATGACAAGTCTTCGAATAATGTATGATTATAGCTAACTCCAAATAATGTGTTGGGTAGTTCTTCTAATCCACTCTCAATTTCCTTGAACCATAAGCAACCACATGGTCTCCTTGCCTGAAAACACTGCCCAACCCTAATCCCAGAGCATCACAGTACACCACATACCTCTGTCCTGATTCTGGAAAAATCAAGATGGGTTCTGATGTAAGATTAACCTTTAGCTCTTGGAAAGACTTCTGGCATTCCTTATTCCATCAGAATGGAACATTATTCTTTGTTAAAGCTGTCATTAGCAAAGCTCGTCATGATAAGTCATGCACAAAGCTTCAGTAATAACCAGCTAGACCAAGAAAAGTTTATATCTCAAAGACATTCTTTGGGGGTTTCCAATATATAACAACTTATATCTTCTCTGGATCCACATAAACACCTTCTTTAGAAATTACATGGCTGATGAAACATACCTCTTGTATCCGAAAATCACACTTTGAAAATTTGGTATACAAATGATGATCTCTCAAGATATCTAACATTATCAGTAAGTGTTCCTCATGCTTAGACTTTGTCCTTGAATACACCAATATTTCATAAAAAAACACCACAACAAAATAATCCAGATATCACTAAAATATCTGATTCATCAATTCCATAAACACTTCTAGAGAATTCATAAGACTGAAAGGAATTAATATATATTTGTAGTGTCCATATCTGCTTCTAAAAGTTATCTTCAAAATATCTTTCTTTTGAATTCTCAATTGATGATATCCTGATCACAAGTCAATTTTAGAGAACCACTGAGCTCCCCTAAATTGATAAAATAGATCATCAATGTGTGGAAGTGGATACTGATTCTTTATCATTACTTAGTTAAGATTACGATAATTCACACATAGCCTTAGAGTTCCATCTGCTTTCTTTAAAAACAAGACCAGTGCTACCCATGGAGACGTACTTGGCTGAATGAAACCTTTTCTTTCTAGCTCCTTTAATTTCACTTTTAGTTCCCTTAACTTTTTTGGTTCCATTCTATAATACATAAGGGAAATAGGAATGGTCCCCAGAAGGAGATCAATCATAAACTCCACTTCCATTATAGGTGGTAACCCTGAGAAGTTCTTGGAAAAGACATCTTGAAATTGGTCCAAAATTACGGAAAAACTATTTTCCTCGATCTCTTCTATCAATGCTAAAGTAAAAATCACCAACTGGTAAGAGATTTTTTCCACTGTTGGTGCCAACAATCCCATTGCACCTGTCTTTATAACACTTTGTTCTATGAAGAGATGTTCGACGCCATCCTAAATTTTGAAACTAACTGTTTTGTTATAACAGTCAATGTGAGCCTTGAATGTTGTCAACCAATCCATACCCAGGATTAAATCAAATACATCCATCACCAACACTGAGAAGTCCCATTTCATCTCAGATCCATCAACAGTTACAGAACATGCTCTACACAGAAATACTCTACATTCTCTCTTCCCCAAAGGAGTTTGAAGTTTTATCATAGAGGGCATCATCTCAAGTTTTAAACCTAGAAAATCAACAGCATGAGAAGTAATGAAATAATACGATGCACCAATATCAAACAACACTTATATAAGGTTATAATTCAAAATAATTATACCTCTCACTGAAGATGGTCCATCCTGATCATCTAAAATCATTTTCTCGACTCCACACAACTACTTCATCGTTACACTCTTATTCTTATTTCCTTGATGATATTGACCTTGTTGAGGAGTCATAATGCTCCTAGAATCACCATGGATAGCTCTGCTCTATTGATTCGACTGATTTTGATGTCCTCATCTGGTTGAAGCATATGATGTCTGTGACATCTGAGAAGTTTCTCAAGGACCTGACCTCAGAGCACTTCGACAATAGCGCTTAAGATGTCCCATATTGTTGCAATTATGGAATTATCTTATTTGTGGTGTATATTCTCACTTCATGTGTTCAAATTAATCAAATTTGAAACATCCTACTTGGCTCTTCAGTCATGGAGGAAGGTTCACTGATCCATCCATATGATTTTTCATCCCTCTCCCACCTTGGAAATAGGTTCCCCTCTTCTGGTTTCTCCCAGCATTAGATTTCCCACCATTTCCTATAGGTACCATCATAATTACTCCTCCCATATCTCCTGAGATGTCCTATTTATCCACTATCTATTTGTTCACTATCTTTGTATAATCCATAATAGATAGAACCAAAGTATTCGAGTGAATATCCTACCTTATCCCTGATTTGAAAATGCGTGCCTTTAAGGATACACTACCTGCAACCTCTAGTGAAAAGCGCACTAAATGCATGAATTTAGCCACATATTCTATTACAGAGAGATTTTCATGATTTAGGTTGAAATTTTTTATCATTCTCTAGACCCTGAATGTGTGAGGATAGAATTGTTTGATAAAAAATTCCTTACAATCCTCCAAACTAAGACCGTGATCCAGTTTATCCTGCACTGCCAAATCCCACCACTGGCGTGCGAGATCCTCGAGCATATAAGTCATCATCTTGACTTTCAGATCTGATGGTGTTCTGATGAAATCAAAGATACGATTCATCCTATTCAGTCACACCTCTACCTTTTCGGGTTCAAAATCACCCTAAAAGATGGATAGATTCTGCTTCATGAACCGGATGGAATGATCCACATGACTTGTATCATCCCTATGGTTCCATGTATCCATAGCTTGAAATGCTTGGACGATACCTCAAACCAGCTCATGGTTTACCTATGGTTCAGTTATAACCATATTATATGCAGCTTCTTCCAGTTGGTTTCTACGATGCCTACCATATGCCATTTTCTAAACCAACAACAAAATATCTAAGTCTCATTCCCTAGAAACCGATGGATTAGAATTTCAAATTCTATCACATCAAATATCATGAAATTTCTTTCTAAAATGAAAATTTTTCATCATTCAATCATTTTTGAAAAATCTATTATTTCTTTTGAAAATAAAATCATTTTCAAAGTGCATCAACTGTTCTTTTTCAAAGTATTTCATTTGAAAACAATTTCCAAAATTTTCAAAAATTTACACCTTTGAAAAAAATCACAAATCATTACTCCAAATGAAATATGAAATCCTATTGGGAATTCATTCCTTTACAATGACTTTAATGCTCATCTCATTGGATAAACCCATGAAAATTAGATTCCAAGATCCTATAAGTTTCTCCAAAACACTTATGTACCCAAATCCCTCATAACTTGAAGTTCAACAAAAAAAGGTTAGCTACCTCTTTTTATTCTCTACATTTCAAGTCCCAAAAATCTTACTCCTTTCTAAGATCATATCCCAAGGAATAGACAAGAATGACCTTTAAATCCAAGACCAAGAAAAATGATGACTACTTGTTCCTCAAGTACTGAACAAGATGATACCATTTATAATGAACCACTTATTCCAATTGGATTGAGAATATAATGAATCATTACTAAGCTTTAAGAGACATCCCCAAGATGCCAAAGGATGACATTAAATGTCGAAGGGTTTCATATACAAGTGGTGTAAGATTTACCCTTTAAGAAATAAAACCATTAACCGAAAACCATATTCAACCAAACACCATATGATTCATGAATTCAGAAATATGAAACAAAAAATTCTTTTATAACCAAAAACAAACCAAGTGTACCACAACATAAGAAAAATAAACTATCAAAGTAAATAGTGGAAAGACAGCTAATCAACTCAAAGATGACAAAAAGACTCCATACACCACCAGATCCATGCTCTAATCACCAAACAACCCAATTATTATGAGGTGGTTCTAAATACATGTGATACTTTACTTTTGACCATGTCCCAGATGTAGGTTCCAGGCACAGCAGAAGCACGTTAGTGGGTATACCCAACTTTAATTTTAGCGTGAACAATGATCAATCCGAGATCTGTCATGATAATAAAACGTCAGATATTCAGAATAGAACAAAGAACAAAAAATAAAGAGGGGAGTCCTAGAACCATAGATAGGATCATCATATATTAGTTATAATTAATTTAATTAATTGACAATAATTACCTTGATGGAATTATTTCTTTATTGATGTTTTCGGACACGATCCGATGTGATTCATCGTTGCGTTGTAGAATCCAAGTGTAGGATTCTTCTAGAGGTGATTCACACATGCTCCACATATCTCTGGACATCGCTGAAGGTATCTATGGGTGCTATCATGGAAGATCCTTCAATCACATTGATCTGGTGGAGGTGGATCTCTCTCTAGTATCTTGATAGCGTTCTTGGTGGAAAAGGAATTCTCTCTTGGCTTGAGAGCTTTTCCAAAATCATTGTGCACAACCACACAAAAATGGCTAGGCTAATGAGAAATATATAATTGGGATTTTTTAATTACATAGAATAATAAAATGAATTAATTACCCAAAATCATTTATTCATTTCATTTAATTCTTAGTAATACCCCATGTCTAATAATAACAGTTGACTATTATTATTACTTGACATGCGCCCAGCGAATTATACCAAATATTATTTAATTAAATAAATAATGTTATTTCTCATAAATTCCTAGAAAAACTACACGGTGTGTAATTTTATTTTCCATTTTTTTTAATTTCCTCCACCACATTTATTATACCTTGAATAATGACTATTTATTTCTCAAATAAATATCACTACATTACTCACTAATAAATATATTATTTCACCCACAATATATTCTCTCGAATAACTAGTGTAAAAATAAATGTGATCAGACATCCTTGGATAATTATTAAACCACAGTCAGGAATAATCTTCATTCAACTTGTTAAATTAATATTTAACTGAGATACTTGGACACACTTAGTGTGTGTGACCCTCTAGGCCTCTTTCTCAGTGGCATTAGGCAGAGCCTGCCTAAAGTCCAAGGTTAGCGTCTATCAATATGTCAAGGCACCCATAGAGAAAGAATTTAATGTCTTAATAATGTGTCACCTCCTATGAACGCTTACCATGTAATGTAATCCCTTTGTCTCGATATCTCGAATCAAGTAGGTTGCATGCTAGTGCCATCAACCCATGTGCTCGATTATTCTTTCTTTGACTTTATGGAATTTAACTTTCCCATTCCTCACTATGGTCATGGATTTAATTAGGCTATATCAATTCCATCAAAGGGCCTGAGATATCTACTTCTGTTATAGAAAAAAAGGAAAAAATCCTTTCTCACATTATAATTAATGTAGTATCACTCGTGACTCACCCAACGTATCCTACCTCGCTGCGAACAGTGTGTCATCATAGTTTTCAAAAATACATCTAAGTGCACGAGTTGTAATATCCATTAATAATAATCTTAAAGTATAAGGACCAATATACACATCCGCAAATAGGAACATCCAATGACACTATGAAATGTGGATTTCTTACTGGCGGGTCTCGTTCTCATAATGTTCTCCAAGATATTACCAAGGGCGCACACTATGAGAAGGTGACTCAAAGTTTTATAAGTCCTCACCCCTAATGGACTTTATTATTTGTGTCCCTCAAATAAAATCATCCGGTCATAGAACATATATTTAAGAATAGTGTTATGGCACTTCTAGGTTCTAATCATAGTTGGGATCCTCTATGACCCTTTAATGCAACAATTATCCTTAGGACATTATCACATGCATTTTCACATAGAAGAACAATCAAGATGTGATAAGGTATTTATTAATGAATAAAGTACAAAGTAGTTGGTTCTAGGCCACCAACTCCAACAGACTCCCACTTGGACTAGAGCCAACTGCTAAAAACTTTTAACCCGCTAGCGCTCATGTGATATTCATGCTTTTTCTGAGATATGCCTTTAGTCATGGGGTCCACCACGTTCTCTTCCATGGACACTCTGCTCACAGAAACTTCACCCCTTTGATAGAAATCCCTCAAGAGGTGATACTTTCGGAGTATGTGCTTTGTCCGTTGATGTGAAATTGGTTCTTTTTCAAGAACCACCGCTATAGTATTATCACAATACAACGTGATAGGATCTCCACTACTAGGAACCACATCAATCTCCTGGAAAAAGTTCCAAATTCAGGCAGATTTCTTGGCTACATCAGAAGCCACTATATATTCAGACTCCACTGTAGAATCAGCAACAACTGGTTTCTTTGAACTCTTCCAGCTCACAGCTCCTCTATTGAGATAGAAAACATATCAAGATTGTGATTTCAGATCGTTCTGATCTGTCTGAAAACCAGCATCAGCATACCCTTTGATGATAAGATCCTTGTCTCCCCCATACACTAAGAACATATCTTTAGTTCTTCTCAGATATTTAAGGATAGTCTTAACAACAATCTTATATTGTTATCCTAGATATGCTTGATATATGCCTACCATACTCAGTGCATAGGCAACATCAAGCCTGATACATAACATGACATACATGATGGATCATATAGCTGAAGCATATGGGATATTACTCATTCTATCTTTCACTTGTTATGTCTAAGGACACATTTTCTTAGGAATATGTATGCCATGTGACACTGGAACCAATCCCCTCTTGGACTGTTCCATACTAAATATCTTTAGTATCTGGTCAATGTATGTACCCTGAATTAGTTCAAGCATCCTCTTAGATATATCACGAATGATCTTGATCCCTAGAATGTAGGCTGCTTCACCCAAGTCCTTCATGGAGAAACACTTGTTCAACTAGTCCTTAACTAACTGTAAGACTGGTACATTGTTTCCAATAAGTAATATTTCATCAACATATACTACTAGGATAATGATCACATTCCCATTAAACCGCTTATAAATAAATGGATCACATTCGTTCTTAATGAAACCAAATTCATTTATGGATTCATCAAATCGAATGTTTCATGACCTGGATTCTTGATTTAATCCATACATAGATTTCTGTAACTTAAAAACCCGTTTGGATTCACCTGGTGTCACAAACCCTTTTGGTTATGTTATATAGACATCTTCCTAAAGGTTCCCATTAAGGAATGTCGTTTTGACATCCATCTTCCAAATCTCGTAGTCATGGTAAGATGCTATGACAAGTATGATCCTTATGGATTTAAACATGGAAAATGTGTTGAGTCAATAAGGTTTTCCTTATGACTTTTCCATTCCTTCTTGTTTTGAAAATCACAAACACCTTATCTTTAAGGAAAATTGCTTTTGTAAGGAAAAATGCTTTCTTAAGGAAAATCGCTTTTATAAGGAAAAATGCTTTCTTAAGGAAAATCGCTTTTATAAGGAAAAATGCTTTCTTAAGGAAAATCGCTTTTATAAGAAAAATTATCCTTATCATATTTTCATTAATATTTTTTAAGTATGAAATTCGGATTCACTTTCTCGGAATCATTAAAACTGATAAAAAGCATTCTGTTTTAGGGTTTGGATTCTGGACAAGAACTATAAGGAAGTTTCACTCCGAATTCCGGTTATGAATTCTGACTAAGTTCTATTCCAGATTCAGGATACGAATTCCAATGAAGAATTCCCATTACGAATTCTAATGAAGAAATCTCATTCCGAATTCTCATTACGAATTCTGAAGAAGAATTCTCATTACGAATTCTAATGAAGAATTCTCATTACGAATTCTCATTACGAATTCCAATGAAGAATTCCCATTACGAATTCTAATGAAGAAATCTCATTCTGAAATCTCATTACGAATTCTGATGACGAATTCTTATTCCGAATTCCTATTCCGAATTCTCATTCCGAATTCACTCATTAAACAGAATCTGATTATCATTGTTTTATACACTCTGAATTTATTCACTCCGAACCTTCACTCCGAAATTTCTATTCCGAACCTTTATGTTAGAGTTTAAAACGATGTCGTACTTTCTGTTACACTTACTTTGTTATAAAACGATGTCGTCCATTTTGTTATAAACTAACCGTTGTCTAAGTGACACGTGTACAGGTCCCTCCGAACTTTAAGGGAAATATGACCGTTGGAGAAGGAGCCGACCTCACCTATAAATAGGAGCTCATTTGAAAAAGCTCACACCAATGGATGGATGAACATTTGGACTTTGTGCATACATGCTGTTGAAGTGATTTCTAGAGAGAGAGTCTCTTATTAACTCTCAAATCTTCGTGCGACTCCGAATGTTGGTGATTACATTCGAGGGCTTCCGGGGATAGGAAGACAGAGGTGCCGACTACCTTAAAGATCGAGGGCTTTCTTGCTGAGAAAGACAGAGGTTGCCAACTACCTTGAAGTTGAGGGCTTGCGGGGATAGCAAGACAGAGACACCGATCTTCGTATCGAGGGCTTACCCTGGTGTGGGTAAGACAGACTTGCTTGAAAGTATAAATCAAGGGACCTTTATCCAAGGTTGTTGGATACCCTTCTCTTTGGGTTAAAAGACTATTATCTTGTTGCTAGTAGTTTTACTACTCGTTTCTATTCCGCTGTAATTTGTATCTTAAGGAAAGTATAACATTCTTATACTTCCTTACTTACTCTGATTCATTCAGATTCTATACGCTTTAAGGTAGAATCTTATATTGTAACTTTTGTTAAGTTTCAAATTCCGGAACCATATTTCCGGAACCTACTTTTGGAATCTCTTTCCAAGTTTAGTTCGGTGTTAGAGGTGTTGTGAATCAACTTAGTTTAACTTTGTTAAACTTAGTCCTTTCCTTTTCTTAAGGAAACTTTAGTTATTCGTAACTAACTTTAAAGGTTCCTAAGGAATTTTTTTAAAGTATACAATTCACCCCCCCCCCTCTTGTATATTGAGCATCTCATATTCTATTTCGATCCTACAATTGGTATCAGAGGTTGGAAACCTCTTACTCTATACCATTCTTACATTTGGTATCAGAGCCAAGGTTACTGAAATACTTGTACTCACGTTCAAGTTTTTCTTGCTCACTTTTCAATTCCGAACTTTTTCATTCCGGATTATCCATTCCGAACTTTTCCTATTCCGAACTTTTTGATTCCGAATTTTTGTTATTAACAAGTTTGTTTCCAAGTTATTTTCAAGTATGGCAGGAATGAATGTTGGTTCGATAGACAATTTGAATCCTACAAGGCCACCAATCTTCGATGGTAATGATTATGAATACTGGAGAGATCGTATGAAGACATTCGTTATCAATACTGGAGTAGATAACTTTGTCATGCTTACTGGTGATTACAAAATTCCTGACAAGGAAGTCAGAACCTTTACTAACCAGGAGAAGCAAGAATATCAACTGAATTTTAAGGTACGCAACACTTTATTATGTTCAATGACTAGAAATATATATAGCCAAATTTCTTCTTGTGAAGCAGCTAATTGTATATGGAAGAAGTTAGAGGTTACTCATTTTGGGACTTCTAAAGTGATTGAGACTAGGAGAGCTATGCTTAGAGCTGAATATCATGGCTTTAATTTTCCTTATGGAGAACCTATCTGTAAAGTACAGCAAAGATTTATGACAATCGTCAACAGTCTACAGTCTATGGGAGAGAAAGGTTTAGATGATGAAGCTCTTGTGGACAAGATAATTGACATTATGCCCAATGAGTGAGAATCCAAGAGAACAGCTATAGATGAGAACAGGAAGGTTACTCAAATTACTCTTGATGAATTATTTGGAACTCTTCTACAACATGAGACTAGAATGAAGAGAGATGCTGAAAACATCAAGAAGAAGAATGGAAATGGTACTGTTGCTTTTACTACAACTTCGAATCAGATGAAAGCTAAGACTCCTGAGAGAGTAACCAGATCCAAATCGAAGAAAGTCATTTTCCAATCCGAATCTAGTGAAAGTGAAGTTTCAGAAAATGAATTAGCCAATCTTGCTCGAAGGATGAACAAGATAGCTGGACAAAGAAACTTTCAATCCAAGTATAAGAAGAAGGATAGGAAAGATAAGAAAGATGGAGAAGTTACTTGTTATGAATGTAAGAGAGCTGGACATATTAGACCAGATTGCCCTATGCTCAGAAAGAAAAAAAGAAAGGAAAGGCATTCAGACAGGAACAGGAAGAAATATTACAAAGCTAAAGCTAAGAAAGTTTTGAAAGCTAATGACACCTGGAGTGCCAGTGGTGGTGACTCTTCAGATGAATCTTCTGAATATGAATCTTCAGGACAGAAGAATCTTGGTCTTATAGCCAGATTACCTATTGATAATCATTGTCTTATGGCTAAGGTACGAAATGCTGAATCTTTGACCAATGTTTCCTTAAATCCTAATGATAGTAAGTATTATAACTCTTCTGATGAAGAATCATCTTCTGATGAGGAAAATACTTTACCTACTTTTGAAGAAGTCTCTAGATTTGCTGAACTTCTTGAGATTGAGAATTCAAAACTCAACAAGAAACTTGATAAGGCAAATTCTAGGAATTCTATTCTTACTAAAGAGATATCAGATCTTTCTAAAGATCTTGATAAGAAAAATGCTGATTTTGAAAGTATTTCAAAAAATCTTGAGGAAGTAAGTTCTGAGAAGAATAAACTTTCTAAAGAGTTAGAAAAAGTAATTTCTAATAAAAATGTTTTCGAGACTAACTCTAGTTCCAAAACTAATGATTTTGAAGATAAAAACTTGGTTGTAAAACTCAAGTCCGAAATTTTTTCCTTAAAGAAGTGTTTATCAAACTTTACCCATGGTAAGGAAAATTTTGATAAGATGTATTCTCAAATACGACCTTTAAGAAATAAATCCGGATTTGGTTATACCCAAGCAAAACCTGTTTTCAGCAACAATTATTTTGTTCCTCAAAGTGCCCCATTTTGTACTAAGTGTCAATGTGGTGGTCACTGGGCAAGAAATTGTTCCTTAAACAAAACCCAATCCTTAGGTTTTCATAAAGCTTATTTTTCTAAGAAAATGTGGGTACCTAAGATTTTATTGTCTGGAAATCTCGGATCCAAACAAGTTTGGATTCCGAAAGTCTAACTTTGTTCTTAATTTCAGGAAAATAAAGAAAGTTCCAGCAACAATGTTTGGTACATGGATAGTGGATGTTCCCGGCACATGACTGGTAACAAAAGCTTCTTTGAAAATATTATCAAGACGAAAGGAGGAAAGGTAACTTTCGGAGACAATGCTAAGGGAGAGATTGTTGGTATTGGTAATATTGTTCTTTTAGGTAAAACTTTGATTTCAAATGTTCTTTTTGTTAAAGGTCTTAAGCACAACCTCATTAGCATAAGTCAGTTATGTGATGAAGGTTACCTTGTGAATTTTAGGAATGATAAATGCTTAGTTCACAATTCCAAGGAAGAATTTATTCTCTCAGCCAACAGGCAAGAGAATGTTTACACCTTAAACTTAGAAGACCTAAGAAGCCAAGATTTACCTTGCCTAAGTGCAATGGAAGATCATTCTTGGTTATGGCATAGAAGACTAGGACACTGTAATCTTAGAAACCTATGTAAACTCTCTAAGAAGAAACTAGTCAAGGATCTACCGGAGCTTAGATTTGATTCTTCTAAAGTTTGTGATCCTTGTCAATATGGCAAGCAACATAAATCTAGTTTTAAGTCAATCGGTGAAGTCTCAACAACCGATGCATTACAGTTGGTGCACATGGATCTTTTTGGTCCAACACAAACTGGAAGCATTGGAGGCAAATACTATGTGTTTGTTCTAGTTGATGACTACACTAGATTTACTTGGGTCTATTTTCTAGCAAGGAAATCTGAAGCTTTTTCTTATTTCAAAAGTTTTAGAGCCCAAGTTAAAAATGAGAAAAACCTTCCATTGAAAACTATTCATAGTGATCATGGAGGAGAATTTCAAAATTCTGATTTTGAAACTTTTTGTAGTAAGAAAGGTATTACTCACAACTTTTCAGCACCTAGAACTCCTCAACAGAATGGTGTAGTTGAAAGAAGAAATCGAATTCTTCAAGAAATAACTAGAACCATGTTGAGTGAATATTCTATTGCTAGACATTTCTGGGCTGAAGCTGTAAGTACTGCTTGTTATACTATAAATCGAGTTTTGATTAGACCTTTTCTTAATAAAACTCCTTATGAGTTATGGAATGGTAGAAAACCTAGACTTTCCTACTTCAAGGTTTTTGGTTGCAAAGTATTCATTTTGAATACTAAAGATAACTTACATAAATTCGCACCAAAATCAGATGAAGGGATTTTCTTAGGATATTCCACAACCTCTAAGGCTTATAGAGTTTTTAATAAAAATACTTGTACTGTTGAGGAAACAGTACATGTGAAATTTGATGAGTCAGATCCTTTTGTTTTTAAAACCTCCCAACTTACATCTTCGGATGTGTTTTCAAAAACTGATTGTCAACCTTTGTTAGAAGAACCTTCTGATAAGGAAATTGTTCTAGAAGATACTTCTGAAACATTTACCCCAGAAGACTTTCTACCTTATGTTGATGAACAGGTTTTACAAAACCCAAATCAGATGTTTCTTAAGAATCATCCCAGTGATAGTATCATTGGTGATGTAAATCAACCTGTAAGGACTAGAAGTTCCTTAAGAAATGAAGTAGAACATCTAGCATTTCTTTCCCAACTAGAACCTAAAAGCACTGATGAAGCTTTAGGTGATGATGATTGGATCAAATCAATGCAAGATGAGCTAAATGAATTCGAAAGGAATAAAGTCTGGACCTTGGTTGAAAGACCTAAGGAAACTTCTGTTATTGGAGTAAAATGGGTCTTCAGAAACAAATGTGATGAAAATGGAGTCATTGTTAGAAATAAAGCTAGACTTGTTGCTAAAGGCTATAATCAGCAAGAAGGAATAGACTATGAAGAAACCTATGCTCCAGTAGCTAGACTTGAATCTATTCGTATTCTACTTGCCTTTGCAGCATTCTTTAATTTCAAACTATTTCAAATGGATGTGAAATGTGCTTTTCTTAACGGTTATGTTCAAGAGGAAGTTTTTGTTGAACAACCTCCTGGCTTTGAAGATACAAAACATCCTGATCATGTTTTTAGACTTACCAAAGCTTTGTATGGCCTTAAACAAGCCCCACGAGCATGGTATGATAGACTTACTGGATTTTTGCTTCAAAATAACTATGTTAAGGGAAATGCAGATCCAACCCTTTTTATAAAGAAAGATAAGAAAAATGTTTTGATTGTTCAAATTTATGTTGATGACATTATATTTGGTTCAACTCAGCAATCTTTGACTGATTCTTTTGCTAGTCTAATGAAATCTGAGTTTGAAATGAGTATGATGGGTGAGTTAACATTTTTCCTTGGTTTTCAAATTTCTCAAAAACCAGAAGGAACCTTCATATCCCAACATAAGTATATTAAAGATATTCTTAAAAAGTATGGTTATGACAACACTAAGAGTATAAGTACTCCTATTGGTACCTCAAACTCTTTAGATCTTGATGAAGCTGGGAAACCAGTAGATCAAACATCTTTTAGAGGTATGATTGGAAGTCTACTTTACTTAACAGCTAGTCGACCAGACTTAATGTTTTCTGTATGCTTATGTGCAAGATATCAATCCAATCCTAAGGAATCTCACTTAAAGGCGGTAAAAAGAATTTTTCGCTACCTTAAGGGAACCATGGATCTAGGATTATTTTATACTTCTGGAAATGATTTTGTTCTAAAAAGCTTTTCTGATGCTGACTTTGGTGGTTGTAGAATGGATAGAAAAAGTACATCCGGAACTTGTCATTTCTTAGGAGATTCATTAGTTTCTTGGTCATGCAAGAAGCAACATTCTGTTGCACTCTCCACTGCTGAAGCTGAATACGTAGCAGCTGGAAGTTGTTGTGCACAAGTGTTGTGGATGCAACACACACTCACAGACTATGGCTTGAGTTTTACTAAAACTCAAATTTTGTGTGATAACACAAGTGCCATTGCCCTAAGTAAAAACCCTGCACATCACTCCCGTGCAAAACACATAGATATTAGGCATCACTTTCTTAGGGATCACACACTTAAAGGAGATATTATTCTTCAGTTTATCGGAACGCAAGATCAACTTGCTGATATTTTCACAAAATCTTTACCTTCTGATAGATTTGAATATATTAAACAGAAGTTAGGAATGATAACCGTAAGGTAATCTTCCTTAATTAACTTTCTGTTGGAAAAATCTCCTTACAGTAATAAACTCCTTTTCATAGGGGGAGTACATTTGTTTGTTTATTTAACAAAGTTTTTCAAAATTTGTTTTCAAATTTTTCGGTACGAAACTTTCCGGAATGGAACTTCCGGAACTACAATTTTCCAGAATGGATATTTCCATACAAAATACTTCTGGAATAAAAGTATTCATATTGAAAATTTCCGGAATGGAAAATTTTCGTACTGGTATTTTCATAATGGAAAAACTTTCGTATTGAATCTTCCATATCAAGTTTTTCTATTGAGTTTTTCGTATCAAGTTTTTTTTATGAAGTTTTTCGTATTGAGTTTTTCGTATTGAGTTTTTCGTATTAGGTTTTTCGTATTGAGTTTTTTCGTAGTCGTCTTTACATTACCCATTACGAATAACTTTCCTAAGCTAATCCGAAAGGTATGACTTCCTTACTGAAGTTTTCGTAATCATATTTTACTTTCTGGCATTTTCTTATAGTTTGTTTTCGGTTTTTTTTTTGAATTTCTTGAATTCTGTTTTAATAAAACCTCAAAAAGATCGGATTCAACCTCTCAACCGTCAGATCTGATCTCAGATCATTCTAAACCGTTAGATCAACCGAGGAAGTTGAACCGTCATCCCAAAGCCTATATAAAGGGGACCCTATTTTCTCGTCCCCATTTCTCAGTGGTTAGTCTACAGAGAACGGTTAATGCATCCGAATTTCTTCAGCAACTATGATTCTATTATATCAAAGAATATCAAGCTCAATGGCTGGGAAGATGTTGCGATATCAAAAACCGGCAACCAAGATGAAGTTTACCCAGACTTGCTTGTTGAGTTTTATGAGTCGGTTGCTTTCTTTGTGGAAGAAAATAGAGAAAAAATTTTCCTTCAAATCGTATGGCAAGACTTATAAGCTATCTTACACCAAGGCTGCAAGCTTGGTAGGGTTGAATTATGAAGGGGAAGCTGAGTTTATCTCGCATGTTCTGCCAGACTCCTTGGGTAGTTTCAACAAGGAGAAAGCCTTAGAAATTCTCGGACTGGATGATGATAAGGCTTCGAAAATTGCAACCCTATCTACAAACTTCCGGATTCTGGAGTTATGGGTGCAAGGGCTTATTGTACCGAGAAAAGGAGACAAGGACAGCTTGAAGAAGAGTGAGATATACATCTTAGATTTCTTGATAAATCTAAGGAAGTTCAACCTGATGAAGCATATCCTTCTTAATCTTGAGAATTTAAAGAAAGGGAATCTGAGAGCTCAGATAGTAATGTACCCGGCAATTTTGTCGAAGCTGATAGTTCGGTGCCTTGAGTCCTTCAAGGTTGCTTGCAGTTCTAAACCGAAAGTTTGCAAGATCATGTTGCTCAGTGATGCAACTCTTAAAAGGATGAATATAGCATTTGACAAGAAGTCTGGGAAATTTATCGATCTACCGCCTCAAGAAGAAGTGACTCCGAAAGTGGCTGATCCGGAATCGCCTAAGCCGGTAAGGAAGAGGAAGCTGAAAGAAGTGGTAGGTGAAGCTCAGGAACCTAAGTCTAAGGAAGTCCATTCCGCACCTCCTAAGCCTAAGAAGAAGAAGACATATACTGATGAGGTTGCAGCGAAGTAGAGAGCTGACAAGGAAAAGAGGAAGGAAGGAGATCCGCAGTTCGGATTGGATCCCGCAGAGGCTAAGGCTCTGAAAGAAAAGGCTGCTGATGAGCTCGAGAAGCAAGCTAAGGAAAAGAAGCTGAAGAAGAAGTTGTCAGAAGCTGAGGCTGTGCAAGCCTTGTTGAAGTTTAATGAAATGGTTTCAGCAACCATTCCCGTTCCAAGATCTTTTTCTCTGGAATCTCTACCTGAGACTCCAGGAAGAAATCTTGTTACTCCGGAAGAGGTTGTTGCTACTGAGGAAGTAGAGCTAGTGGAAGAAGTGGAAGAAGCTGCTGAAGGAAGTGGTGAGACAGGAGATGTGCTCAAACAAGTAGATGAATATAAGGGAACTCCTTCGGAACACCTGTTGCTCCGAACATCTGAAGCCGAATCTTCAAAACTAGTTACTCCAGTAATAGAAGGAAAGGAAGGAGAGGAAGAAGTTTCTTATCATGGAAAAGAAGAACAATTATTACTTGATGCTGCTCAGAAAGAAAATATAGAAGTTGTTGATGAGGAAGATTTGGTTGTTCAAGTCTCTGACAGTGAGAAGAAATCTCCGGAACAGGTTTCTATTCTGGAAAAAGATAAGGGGAAACAAGTTATTGCTGATACCCCGAGTTCAGAAAAGAGTATGAGGAAGGAAACTGGTAGTTCTTCAAAGAGGAAGTTGGAGCTTATTGAAGAAGAAAATTCTCCTAGCAAGATGTCAGATTCGGAATCATCTTCATTGGGGCACGATTTTGTTGTTCAATCCTTGAAGAAGTTGGTGGGAACCATTCCTACCTTCTCCAGTATTGATTCTCGGTGCCAGATGCTCCAACATACGCTGAATCAGAAAACCGATTCCGTATCCATGGTTATGGATAAATGTGTTGAGATAGAAGCTCAGTTCAAAAATTTCTTCATTGGTTACGAAGCCCATAAAAGATCTTGCAAAAGGATGACTAGCTGGTCGAAGAAGAATGTGGAAGAGATGAGGTTGCTGGATGAGTTTCAGGAAAATGTCAAGGATGCATTTCAAACCGAGGACAAGAAGTTTCATGAGATGACTGCATCATTCGATGAGAAATTGGCAGAGGAAAAGAACATTCGGAGTCAGGAAGTAAGAGATCTGAATGGAAAGCTCAACTCTGTTAATCAAAGTTGGAAATTTGAAAGGGATCATCGGATCAATTTTCTAGAAAGGATAAAGTCTCAGGAAGAGAAAATGGAAGCTCAGGAAGAAAAGTTGAAGGCTCAGGAAGAAATCATTCAAGCTCAGTCAGCAAGAATAGTTGTCTTAGAAAAGCAAGCAGAGGAAGATCATAAGGATCTCAAGAAGATCAAGACTATTCTCAAGGGGCTGATGTCGAAAGAGAAAGATCCCAAATGACCAATCCGATCTTTTTGTTGTAATCTGTTTTTGTTGCTGACATTTCAAATTTAATGAGAATCGTGCTTGTTGTTCTGTTTTGTTGTTGTTACTAATCTTTCAGGTACTTTGTTATTTTTTTTTCCATTCCCTCCAAATTCTTTTTGAAAATCACAAAGGGGGAGAAGGAAAAGATCCTTAAGAAAAAGAGGAAATCTATTAAGAGTTTTTCAAAGGGGGAGAAAGGAAAATACCCAAGGAGAAAGAACTCTAATAAGAGTTTGTTTAAGGGGGAGTTTTTATTAAAGAAACATCACTCCGGAAATATGAATACGATCCTTAGAGATTCAAAGCCTAAGGGGGAGTTAGTCGTATTCATCTATATCCTTAAACCAAGGGAGATAAGCTTTAATATGTTTCTTTCTTCTTAGAATAGCTTTTTCGTAAGGATGTTTGTGCTTTCCAAAAAGGGGGAGATTGTTGAGTCAATAAGGTTTTCCTTATGACTTTTCCATTCCTTCTTGTTTTGAAAATCACAAACACCTTATCTTTAAGGAAAATTGCTTTTGTAAGGAAAAATGCTTTCTTAAGGAAAATCGCTTTTATAAGGAAAAATGCTTTCTTAAGGAAAATCGCTTTTATAAGGAAAAATGCTTTCTTAAGGAAAATCGCTTTTATAAGAAAAATTATCCTTATCATATTTTCATTAATATTTTTTAAGTATGAAATTCGGATTCACTTTCTCGGAATCATTAAAACTGATAAAAAGCATTCTGTTTTAGGGTTTGGATTCTGGACAAGAACTATAAGGAAGTTTCACTCCGAATTCCGGTTATGAATTCTGACTAAGTTCTATTCCAGATTCAGGATACGAATTCCAATGAAGAATTCCCATTACGAATTCTAATGAAGAAATCTCATTCCGAATTCTCATTACGAATTCTGAAGAAGAATTCTCATTACGAATTCTAATGAAGAATTCTCATTACGAATTCTCATTACGAATTCCAATGAAGAATTCCCATTACGAATTCTAATGAAGAAATCTCATTCTGAATTCTCATTACGAATTCTGATGACGAATTCTTATTCCGAATTCCTATTCCGAATTCTCATTCCGAATTCACTCATTAAACAGAATCTGATTATCATTGTTTTATACACTCTGAATTTATTCACTCCGAACCTTCACTCCGAAATTTCTATTCCGAACCTTTATGTTAGAGTTTAAAACGATGTCGTACTTTCTGTTACACTTACTTTGTTATAAAACGATGTCGTCCATTTTGTTATAAACTAACCGTTGTCTAAGTGACACGTGTACAGGTCCCTCCGAACTTTAAGGGAAATATGACTGTTGGAGAAGGAGCCGACCTCACCTATAAATAGGAGCTCATTTGAAAAAGCTCACACCAACGGATGGATGAACATTTGGACTTTGTGCATACATGCTGTTGAAGTGATTTCTAGAGAGAGAGTCTCTTATTAACTCTCAAAGCTTCGTGCGACTCCGAATGTTGGTGATTACATTCGAGGGCTTCCGGGGATAGGAAGACAGAGGTGCCGACTACCTTAAAGATCGAGGGCTTTCTTGCTGAGAAAGACAGAGGTTGCCAACTACCTTGAAGTTGAGGGCTTGCGGGGATAGCAAGACAGAGACACCGATCTTCGTATCGAGGGCTTACCCTGGTGTGGGTAAGACAGACTTGCTTGAAAGTATAAATCAAGGGACCTTTATCCAAGGTTGTTGGATACCCTTCTCTTTGGGTTAAAAGACTATTATCTTGTTGCTAGTAGTTTTACTACTCGTTTCTATTCCGCTGTAATTTGTATCTTAAGGAAAGTATAACATTCTTATACTTCCTTACTTACTCTGATTCATTCAGATTCTATACGCTTTAAGGTAGAATCTTATATTGTAACTTTTGTTAAGTTTCAAATTCCGGAACCATATTTCCGGAACCTACTTTTGGAATCTCTTTCCAAGTTTAGTTCGGTGTTAGAGGTGTTGTGAATCAACTTAGTTTAACTTTGTTAAACTTAGTCCTTTCCTTTTCTTAAGGAAACTTTAGTTATTCGTAACTAACTTTAAAGGTTCCTAAGGAATTTTTTTAAAGTATACAATTCACCCCCCCCCTCTTGTATATTGAGCATCTCATATTCTATTTCGATCCTACAAAATGGTGAAAAGGTTTCATCATAGTCAATTCCTTAACGTTGTTTGAATCCTTTAGCCACTAGCCTTGCTTTATAGGTGCTAACTTGGCCTTCCATATCTAGTTTTCTCTTGAATACCCATTTTCATCCAACAGGCTTTACATCAACTGGCTCATCGCCCAAAACCCATACTTGGTTATGATACATGTAATCCATCTCAGAATTCATAGCTTATAGCCATCTTACAGCTTCTGAGATTTCTACTACTTCCTTGTAGGAGAGAGGTTCATCATTGTCCAAAAATAATGATTCACCATCCTTGGTGACTAGGAAACCAAATCTCTCTGGTTCCCTTACCTCTCTTGAGATCCTACGTAGTACTTGTGTTTCTAAAACCTCTTCCATGGGGACCTGTGGAACTTGTTCCTGTACCAACTCCTATGTATCTTGGGCATCAACTTCATCGAAGTCAATATTGCTCCCACTATCCTTTTTGAGGATGTACTCCCTCTAAATAAATACGGCTTGTCTAAAGACAATCACTTTCTTGTCTGAAGGGTTATATAGGTAATATCCTTTTGTTTCCTTGGGATATCCTATAAAGAAACACTTCATGACCTGAGGTGCTATTTTGTTGCCTGAGAATGCCTTAACAAATGCCTCGCATCCCCATACACGTGTGTCCGGAAAAATGGGTTTCTTTCCATTCCATAACTCAGAGGGAATTCCATTTTCCTCCTTGGTTGGTACTTAGTTTAATGTGTATGTTGCATTTTGTAATGCATATCTCAAAATGGATAGTGAAAGATCTGCATGACTCATCATCGAACTCACCATGTCCAAAAAGGTGTGATTCCTCCTTTCACTAACACCATTCCACTATGGTGTATAAGGAGGAGTGAGATGAGATATAATATCATACTCCTGTAGAATATCGATGAACTATGGGTTTAGATATTCTCCTCCTCTAACCAATCAAAGCCTCTTTATCTTCTTACCAAGATTATTCTTTACTTCATTCTTGAATTCATTAAATTTATATAAGGCTTCTGACTTATACCTCATTAAGTAGATATAGCCATATCTACTCAAATCATCAGTAAAAGTAATTAAGTAAGAATATCCACCTCTAGCTTCTACTATAAATGGTCCACACACATCCATGTGCACCAATCCTAGAAGCTCTGTGGCCCTTTCACCTTGTCCACCGAAAGGCAGCTTGGTCATTTTTCCTTGTAAACACGCATGACATCTATCAAGTGGTTTTAGCTCAGTAGAGTCTAAATAGCCATCTAGGCAGAGCTTTTTCAAGCACTTATTTTTTACATGATCGAGACGGTGATGTTTTTTCATTATCGATTTCCAACACTTGGTTTTTGTAATTTAATACATACAAACCATTATTTAAATGTACCATACCATAACATACATTGTTCTTATAAAAGAGACAACCCTTATTTCCAAACTTGAAAATAAATACATCTATATCCAAAAAAGATACAGAAATTATGTTCTTGGTAACACTAGGCACATAATAACAGTTATGTAAAAACAAAATCATCCCAGTTGGCAATGATAGGTGGTAATCGCCAATGGCTAATGCAGCTAGCCTCGCACCATTGGTATCTCGAAGATCTACCTATCCTCTGGAAATCTTTCTAAATCTACTTTGTTTTTGCATTTGAATACATATGTGAGCCCCAGAAGCTGTATCTAATACCCAATGTGTAGAAATGGAAAGATTACACTTGATAAAAAATTCACCTTTAGTATCCCCACGCTTCTGGGTGCAGTTCCTCTTCCAGTGGCCTTTCTTGACACATGCAAAACATACCGCCTCTCATTCCTTACCTTGCCTCTGAATCTTCCCCTTCTTGGAGGGATGATGCTTGGGGGCTTCAGACCATTTATAAGTCTTTGGCCCCTTTGCCTTGTCCTTCCTTTTCTTATTCACCATAATGACTACGAGTTTGTCACGCCCCATGTCCTTATCTACCTGGAAAATTAAGGTCAGAAGTTTTGATAGACTCTTATCATTGTTTCTCATGTTGTAGTTGACAATAAAGTTAGAGAAGGTCTTGGCCAGTGATGATAGGATGAGATCTTTACGCAACTCATCTGGGAACTTAATCCCTAAGATATTCAGGAGTTCAATGTAGCCAATGAGCTTGACTACATGAGACCTAGATGGAACAGTCTCTCCAAGATTAGTTGTAAACAAAGCATTGGAGATATCATATCTCTCTTATCTCACCTTCTCTTGATAGAGATCCTTAAGGTGAGACATCATGTTATACGCATCCATGTTTTCATGTTGCTTCAAGAGCTCATTAGACATGGCCGACAGCATGAAACACCGAACATATATGGAATCATCCATGTGTTTCATATAGAGAGATAGTTCCTCATCATTGGCCTCTTTTCCAGGCACAAATGGAATAGGATCTTCCAGCACATACAATTTCCTCTCGTGGTGAAGGATGATGCGTAAACGCCTCAGCCACTCTTGGAAATTGGTGTCAGTGAGAAAGTTTTCCTTATCGAGTATGGTTTGAAATAATATGTTTGAAGTCGTTTTTCTTGACGTTTCTACAAATTAAGAGGAGAAAAGGTTTATTAATTTATTATGATAAAACTAAGACAAATAAATAAATTAATACTTATTAGTCTCCCACTATTTTATCGAAATCCAATAGCCCTCACCATTAACTTTAGAATATTATGTTGCCTGAATATTTTAGTGGCAAGGATCCATATTTCCCATCACATTACCCCAACTAGGGTTGGTCAAGAAACTTGAAGGTTTTTAGGTAGTCATTTTAAATGCCAACCGCATTAACTCGCAGCTTCTTGATCCGCTGAGTGGACTCCCCAATCCTGAAATCCTTTTACTTACTTTTGGATTTCCTCAACCTTTGCCTCTTGGTCACACCAAGTCCTACTATGGCAGTCAAACCTTGATGAAAACCATGTCAATTCAACCCAAAAACTTGAATTATAATTCCCCAATAATTGAAATCACCCCAACTAGGGTTGGTCAAGCACTTTGAACTATGGTTCGATTCTAACCAAGATTATGGAAGGCTATACTGACTTAATATTTCTTTGAGGGATTTTATCCTTATACATAAATTTCCATTTTATTATCTTTGATTACATGCTTTTTAATATTAAGTGGGATATACTTAAGTGATTAACCAAGTCTAAGATAATATTTTACACATAAGCCGATCTTATTTTAGTTCCATCTTGCATGTTTGTTTAATTAATTAATTGTGTGATCGTGAAAACACACCCACAATAAATAAACCATGAAACTGACAGAAATAAAATAAATGGTATGATCATGAGCTTGTTATATTGGTTAGTTTATCTAGCAGTTGATAAACTAACCCAAGACCTAGGGGAGAAACACCTTGAACCTTTTGGGTTCGTGTTTACAGCTTTCCACATGTCCACCTTTGTATCTCCTTGGATTGGATTCACCTTGGATCCTAACTTGAGCCACCTCCACTAGCTTGGGAGATCCATCCATTACCTATGCTTTTATCTCGCACGCAGGTGAGGGTTAAAATGGGGTTTTACATAAAAGAAACCCTGGGCGCGCATGCCCTACATATTAATGAGGAGAAGGCTCGCATACCAAAAAATTTAATTTAAATAAATTAATTAAAAGAAACCATTCACATATAAAGGTCTTGGTATATCTCATGATCATCCATACATGCAACGATATTTACGCATAAATAAAACTATCATTCAATTATTTAATCATTCTTGTTTAAGATAAATCATGCTCGAATCAATTAATTATCTTTAATTAATCAATCCTTTTATCTTAAAAACCTTTTTCTGAATATCCTTGAGATTCTCATCCATCATAATTTTAAACAAATAAATTAATTTAAAATTATCTATGTACGTAACTTGTACCTTGGAGACAACCCGGTGAATTCTCATTCATAACTACCCAATGAGTAGAAATGAACATTACACAGATGTTAAATTAAACACATATATATAAAAGACTTATCACATGTTGTGCTTCAGCTTTACATCTACAATATGGTACACGTCTCAAGGGTTTTTATAATATAATAATAAATTTTAATAAATCTGCGTAATTTGGATGAGTACACGGTGTGTAGTTCCGACTACATGGCATGTACTTTTGTTCACCGTACATCCGAAGTACACGTCTGGGGACTTGGTGTGTATATGTACTTCAGAAATTTTCAGAGTACACAATATGTTCAGTGGGACACACACCGTGTAGTATCCACGTTACACAGTTTCCAGCCGGGCAAGCCATGTACGGGTACACGGTTCAACCCTAGCCCAAAGGGACTACATGTCGTGTTCAGTGGAACACACGACGTGTAATCTGTAAACCGTGTGCCACCTGTTCCTGGTCAACACACGGTGTCATTTATGACTTAGTAATACTCCATACACCAACACACAACCTGGTTTGGCGAACCAATCTGATGCATTAAACCTAAACTACACGATGTGTACTTCTGAATACACGTTGTGTATTCTGGTGTTGTACAGTAAGGAATGTTTGTTACCTCCATATGAGATTACCTATTTTATTTTAATCAAAATTAAAAGAAAAATCTATTTCTCTAAGGTGAACGAGAAACGTGAGAGAAGGAACAGATCCTGAGATTCATATTTAAAGAATGATTAACTTGAATTGAAACCACTAAATTATTAAATGTGTAAATCACCAATGAAAAACTAAATAATTATAATCAATGATATGACCCCCTATGATACCACTTTTAGGTTCTGGGCGTAGTGGACGTGCATTAGTGGGTGTAACCAACTTTAATTTTAGTGTTAACAATGATCAATCTAAGATCCATCACAATAATAAAACGCTGGATCTTCAGAATAAAATGAAGAACGAAAAAAGAAATAGGGGAGTCCCATAACCATAGATAGGATCACTATATGTTGGTTATAATTAATTTAATTAATTGGCAAGAATTACCTTGATGTAATTCTTTCTTCATTGATGTTTTTGGTCATGATCTGATGTGATTTGTCATTGCATCGTAGAATCCAAGTGTAGGATTACTCTAGCGGTGATCCACACATGCTCCACGTATCTCTAGACGTCACTAAAGGGATATTTGGGTGCTAGTGTGGAAGATCCTTCACTTGCGATGTCCACCTTCGATCGCCTTGATCTGGTGGAGGTGGATCTCTCTCTCGTAGCTTGAGAGTGTTCTTGGTGGAAAAGGATTTATATCTTGGATTGAGAGATTTTCCAAATCCATTGTGCACAACCACACAAAAATAGCTAGGATAATGATAAATATTTAATTGTGATTTTTTTAATTACATAGAATAATAAAATGAATTAATTACCTGAAAGCATTTATTCATTTCATTTAATTCTTAGTAATACCCTATGTCTAATAATAACAGTTGACTATTATTATTACTTGACATGTGCCCAGTGAATTATACCTAATATTATTTAATTAAATAAATAATATTATTTCTCATAAATTCCTAGAAAAACTACACGGCGTGTATATGTTAATATACACGACATGTACTTTTATTTTCCATTTTTCTTAATTTCTTCCACCACATTTATTAGACCTTGAATAATGATTATTTATTTATAAAATAAATATCACTACATTACTCGCTAATAAATATATTATTTTGCCCACAATATATTCTCTCAAATAACTAGTGTCGAAATAAATGTGATCAGACATCCTTGAATAATTATTAAACCATAGTGGGGAATAATCTTTATTCAACCTTTTAAATTAATATTTAACTGAGATACTTGGACACACTTAGTGTGTGTGACCCTCTAGGCCTCTTTCCCAATGGCATTAGGTAGAGCTTGTCTAAAGTCCAAGGTTAGAGTATAGCAACACACCAAGGCACCCATAGAGAAATAAGTTAACACTGCAATGATGTGCCACCTCCTACGAATGCTTACCGTGTAATGTAATCCCTTTGTCTCGATATCTCGAATCAAGCGGGTTGCATGCTAGTGCCATAAACCCATGTGCTCGATTATTCTTTATTTGAATTTTTGGAATTTAACTTGCCCATTCCTCACCATGAACATGGATTTATTTAGGCTATATCAATTCCATCAAAGGGCTTGATATATCTACTTCCATTATGGAACAGAATGGACAAATCCTTTCTCGCGTTATCTATTAATGTAGTATCACTCGTGACGCACCCAACGTATCCTACCTCACTACGAATAGTGTGTCCTCATAGTTTTCATCAATACATCTAAGTGCACGAGTTGTAATACCCATTAATAATAATCTTAAAGTCTAAGGACCAATACACACGTTCGCAGATAGGAACATCCAATGACACTATGAAATGTGTATTTTCTACTGGCGGGTCTCGTTCTCATAATATACTCATGGATATTACCAAGGGTTCACACCATGAGAATGTGCCTCAAATTTTTATGAGTCATCACCCCTAATGGACTGTATTATTTGTGTCCCTAAAATAACATCATCTGGCCATAGAAAATATATTTAATAATAGTATTATGAAACTTCTGAGTTCTCATCATAGTAATGATCCACTATGACCCTTTAATTCAATAGCTATCCTTAGGAAATTATCACATGCATTGTCATGCAGAAGAACAATCAAGTTTTGATAAGGTATTTATTAATGAATAAAGTACAAAGTAGTTGGTTCTAGGCCACCAACTCCAACACCGAAAGATATCATCTGCAAAATAGCCAAAGTTAAAAAGTAGGGGCGAGTATAAAACTCAGTAGGATTTACCCCAATGAATTAAATACTCATGCCACTAGGATATAAATGTTAACAACATTATATAAGATAACTTATATAAAACAATTTCACAAAAAAAGTTTATAACTAAATTTAAACAAGTCTCAAAACCATTAAAAACCAAATGTAAACAAGTGTTATTTTAAACCAATTTCTAGCAAGTCACATTTCCAGGAAAACAACCAAATAAGGCTTTAAAACCATTTCTCATTAATGTTTTGGAATACCCATCCATTCCCCTTAACCACACAACCCACCATGCATGAAACCTAAAACTCCCTATACTCATGAGTGGTGAGTTGTCCTTCCACTAAGCCTTCGCTTAGTGGACTACTTTGACAGGGGTACTTCATGCCCATATCCATCCCAACCTTTTTATGGGGGTCCTTCATGCCCTTATCCATCCCAATGCATATGAACACTCACCACAACCCATGCCAAATCCAAGTGTGTTCAACCAATTCAATAAACTCATTACTTTATTGAAAATCATGAAAAAAGTCAATTCAAACAAACCATTTCATTTCAATAAAAACATTCCTTTTATTGAATTTTTTTTCATCAAACCCATGTTCCATAATTATAGAAAATCCTTATTTTAAAATCCAAAATTTAAAATCAAGAATCAAGTACTTTATTCAAGAACACCAACTTTCTAGATTTTCAAAATTCACCAAACCATCACTAAAGAGGTTTTTCAAAAATTCTCAAACAACCAATTCATAATCAATTAAACATAAGATAATCAATTTGAAATAATCCCATTTAGTTATAAAAATAGGAGTTGAGAGTGAATCCACTTACCTCAAAGTTTTTGATGAAAACTAACAACGGATGAAGAATGCTCACACAACCGGGTCGATTCTCCATGAAACCACCTTAGATCTATTCTCCTACCAACAATAAGGCCAAATATCATCCTATTTGGCATCCAAAATTTTAGATATACCCATAATAGGTGTAGATATAAGAAACCAATACGATAGGAGAAGTATATCTAAGTATATCTAAGAAGATGTGACAAGAACGATGAAGAACGTCACTTAATGCAAGAATCAGGCTTGAAAACGCCAAGGGAGGGCTCTAGATTGGTTCCAAAATTCTTGGGAGATGTTCTCCTACTAGAAATTGGAGGTACTACAGTTATCCCTTTTTACCTCTAGACGAGTGACATCAGTTCCTTAGGGTAGACCCTATGGACAAGATTGGTGGCGAGTTGATTGTACCATGCCACAAGAGAGACTCGGGCCCCTACGTGAGATACTAGGAATGGAATCAGAGGTTAGTTCATGTCGTCGTCACACCATTCCTAGAGTGACACTTGGGATCTCATTCTTGGGTCACCTTGGGCAGACCCCTTGGATTTGGACTTATACCGAGCCCCTAGAGAGATACTTGTAATTATCTTAGAATTTTCCATGGACTGGCTTAGGGTGACTCTAAATAATCTATAAAGAGGTTAACTAAATTAAAAGGGAATAGAATGTTTTGAATAAGAAAAAAAACTTGAAATTGTAACTTCAAGGATGTGTCTTCCAAGACAAATCACAAGCTTGGTGATAGCCCACCTCCTATTATATTATCCCACTCACTTTACTCGTGTAGGATCCCTTGGTTCAAACACACCATCTTAGGCTGAAGTAGATAGAACTAGACAGGTTCCCCAAGTGAAACCCAATCCAATATACTTATTTATTTATTTATGTATTGCAATTATTAATTATTTCACACTGTGAATTTTATATTTCACAAGATGGATTGATCTAGACAATGTTGGTGGTGGCCTACTGAGTATATCTCACACCCTGCTTGGGCCGCCTTTGTACCCAACAAGACTTTATATTTGTAGGTATAGACAATGGGAAGCGGCCAACTTCTAATGTTTGATTTTTATTCCTAGGATGGAGTTTTGGAGAATAGGACCGAGCCTATTCTTGAGATGCTAGTAGTGGCAGTTTTGGGTCTCCATAGTATTTTTATAGCATGTGGTAAATATCTATATCCCTTGTCCCTGCATACTCATTTTTTGTATAGATACTTATACATCATCATAACTTTGTATCTACTCATTATTTAGCTTCCACCAGTTACTTTTTTTCTTTAATGATTGTTTCTTTTGTTTTTGCTACTATATATCTATTGATGTTGCTTCCGTTATGACGGGTTACAGGTTTGGTCATATAGAGTCTACTTCTGATGTGTCTTATCTCTTATATTCCTTATATATTGATGTGCTCCACTCTAATCAATGAGGGCATAGTCTCCCCACAGACACTCCCTATTCCCTTATTTCTAGTTGGTAGCCTCTATCATTTGAGGAGGTGTGCTTAAGGTCTTGTGGCCCACCATCTCGGGGCACTATTAAGTAGATTCGGTGCAACATGCCCAGAAAACTCATTTCCTTATTTTTCATCTCCCAAACCCCCAAAACACCCCCAAAACACCCCCGGGTCTTCTCATGAACATGGGGAACACTTATTTTCTAAATTAAGATACTTAAACTTAAACATAAATAAAAAAATACCTTATGAAAATCTAGGATCTTACAATGTGACTATTATGACTTTTGGAATAGTAATATGATTATTAGAATAATTAGGAATAGGAAACTAACCAATGGAATAGTGAAATAATATTTGGGAAAAAGTATAATAATTTTATATCATAATATAATTAAATTAGTGTTAAATATGATAAAATCAATGTTTGACACAATGAAATCATAATTATATTTTTGAAAAATTATATATGATTTATCTTCATTAAAGTAAATTTTCATGATAAATTTAAAAGTTTTAAATAAATTTTCACTTAAATAAAATGGTTTCCTAAAACTATATATATATATATATATAAATACAATAATATAATTTTATGAAGCAATAAGTATCCATTTGAAGGAGGGACTTATGAGGTTACAAGCCACAAAAGGGATATTTCTCAGGGAGGGAACATTGAAGAATTCGATGTCGAGATGGCTTCTGACATAGGTACACAATCTACTGAGAACAAGGAAGTGGAACAAGTAGACGACTACATTCGGCCCTATTCCAGGAATGTAAATAAGGTCCTTATAGACTCAGAGGGATTCACCTAGCATGTGAGGAGGTCTCGGACCCGGAAAGACTACTCTCATTTACCCAAACCTCCAGTTACAAGATCTTCCAACAAAGGGTCTCTCATTCAAAAGAAATCCCTTGTTAAAACATATGCGATAAGGGGATTAGAAAAGGACCAGTCTACTTTTCAAAAGGAAGAAGCAGAATCTCATAGTGAAGAGGTTGTTGGGTCTCAGCATGGAAGGAAAGTAGATTCTGATTGGAATTTGGAGCCTTCTGTTGGAGTCATGAAGGGCTCTGGCAAGACGGAAGCTCTAGTGCCTCCAGACCCAATGTGTTCTGAGGGGAAACTTTCCCTTGTTCCTCCTGATTTACCCATGCATTTGGATTAAATGGCTCAAGCGACCAAGAGTAACACACCCGACTCAGCTTCCCCCCAACTGGTTCCTTCGGAGGTTCTCGTGGAGGTTGATAAACAGGACCCAGTGGCCCCTGAAGGCCCAAAACTAAGCCTCTTCTCCTCCCCCCTACACTTTTCTGAAAAAAATTCAGAAATACCTTATTACTCATGACCTAGAATGGAAATATTGTCTAGCACCGTCAGGCCAAAGACCAGTTGTTTTGTAAGAGGTGCAAAAGCTTGTGTATGTTGTGGTCTTCTTCGAAGGTTATGCCAATGGTGATATGGTTCGAAATCTGTTTTGATGGCAATAGGACTGAGGTGCTTTATGTGGTATGTTGATGTTTTATTGTTTTCTAAATTTTTATTTTGATGTTGTAGAGGAGATGATGACTGTGCTGGGAAGATGAAAGTGATGATGTTGTTCATAAGACTCAGAAGATTCAGACGACCTTCATCTTTTTGATCTGGTAATAGTGTTTAATGTTTTTTTCTTTGATTTTTGGAATTTTTTCTGTTTTGAATTTGAATTGTGTGGTTTCCACTAACTCATAAAGTGGATTTTAGGAAATTAAAAAAATAGATTTGGATGGATGAAGCAATAAGTAATTTTTATAAGTATTATAAATTTAATCATTTCATAAAAACTATTTTTCTTCAACAAATAATGATTTTATTTGAATGTTAAATTTCCCATATTTTGAAAACTTATTTGATAAAAAATAGATTTTATTTTTGAAATTATCATGTTAAAATTATCTTAGGGTAATTTTTTAGTATTTTACTAAGAAAGTTGATTTTTATTGACTAACAAAATTCAATATTATACATCATAAGTGAAATACATGATGAATTTCATAAGGGGGTATGTGGGAAATCATTAGTTCAACCTCAAATGCACAAATTAATGTATTTAGTCACAAGAATCACCACAATTGGTAGTCTTGACTAAAAATAATAAACTAATGAATATTGTTATGAATTACCATTAATTATATGGATGTCATAAATCATAATGAATGAGGTCTATTCATTTCCAAACAAGTCTCTTCATATGGACAAACCTTTTGTATTCCCACCATTGGATTTGATTCATTAGAATTTATTTTTGTCTGTTGGATCAACCCTTTTGTAATCTATAAATACGGTGACATGATAATGGAATTTGGGGATGTGATTTTGTGTGATCATATACTGGTGTTCTTTCTTTCCTGTTCTATTATGATTGAGATGTTTTACATCGCCATCATCATCCTGAGAATTTGACATTGTTATACGCTTTTGCTTTGCTTCACCTTCAATTGAAAAATTTCACAACATGTTATCAGCCCGACTACTCTGCGAAGGAAAAAGGTTAGTCATACCGGTAAGATAAAATTTCCATGACGAATATCGCAAAACATAGATTTATCCCTCAAATTTTTTGGGAAGAATTACTTTCTTTCGTTCTTTTTGTTGAACAAAATAATGGGATCCTAATGAGAAATCATGAATCTAGACCTATTGGTGTGGCTTCATTCCCTAAAGCGATTGCTTTTAATCAAGGTCATGGGAAGAATTGACACAATTGAGGCTGAGGAAAGTCATTTTCTTGAGTTTGTCATACACCAAATGAGAAAAGGAAAGGGAACCACTAGAAGTGGTCTAATAATGAACATCCACAAATGAAGAAAGCAAAGATATATGAAAGTAATTGATTTCAATGTGGCATGAAGGGGCATTGGTTGTGTACATGTCGTACGTCAAAGCATTTTGTTGATCTTTATCAACAATCTATTAAAGGGAAGGAAAAGAATATTGAAGTGAATTTTGCTGACCAGGCTTTAAAATATGATGATGATATTACAAACTTTGATATTTCTGATTATTTTTCACACCCTGAAGGTGATGATCATATAGATCAATCATGAATACTCATTATGGAATTAAAGTTTTATTTTTGTTTTTTGTATGCTTTTGGTTGAAATAAACTATGGTTTTTGGTTTTGTAATATTTTTATATATTGCATGTTTCATTTTGATTTTCTTTTATTTTATTCAATATATTCATGTTTATTTTATTTTATAGAAATGTATGATATAAATCGGTCTGTTGGGAATAATTTCCATGATGAAGATATTTGCCTCTTCGACAGCGCAATAACACACCCAATTCTTAAACATGAGAAATATTTTTTTCACCATTAAAATGGGTAGTGCTCATGTATGTACTTTAACCAATAGTGTGAAATTAATCGAAGGCTCTAGAAGACCAAAAATATGCCTACCTGCTGGTACAATAATTATTATAAACAATACTTTGTTTTCTCCCAAGTCTCGACACATTTTGATAAGTTTTAAAGATATTTGTAATAATGGATATCACATCGAGACAATGGATGAAGAAGGTGTTGAATACCTCTATATAATAATAAATAAAAATGATCACAAATTGATTCATGAGAAGCTTTTAAGACTTCTATTAGGATTTTACTTTATCAATATTTGTACAATTTAATCAAACATGGTAAACCATAAGTTTACCAACCATAATGTATTTATTGTGTGGTATGACCGTTTGGGTCATCCTGGATCAATAATGTTGAGGAAAATAATTAAATTTATGCATCATCATCCATTGGTTGATAAAAGGGTTCTTACACCCCATGATTTCTCATGCGCTGCTTGTTCTCAAGGAAAATTAATCGTAAGGCAATCACCATCAAAAATCGAAACCAAACTCCCAATGTTTATGGACTGAATTCATGGTGATGTATGTGGGCCAATTCATCCACCACATGGACCATTCATATTTTATTATCATGATTGATGCGTTAACTCGATGGTCCCATGTGTGTTTATTGTCCACTCGCAACCAATCATTTGTGAAATTACTTTCCCAAATAATAAGTTTAAGGGAACAATTCCTTGATTATTCAATCAATCATATTAGGGTTGATAATGTTGGTTAATATTCATCACATTCTTTTAATAGTTATTGCATGTCATTGGGAATAAGTGTTGAACATCCTGTAACTCATGTTCATACACAAAATGGTCTAGCTGAATCATTTATAAAGCGATTACAACTTATCGCTAGACCATTACTTATGAGAACTAAATTGCCCATTTCAGCACGGGGACATGCAATTTTGCATGCAGCAACACTGCTTTAAATAATACCATCAAGCTATCATGATTATTCGCCTTTTCAATTATCTTGTGTCCATGAACCAAATATTTCACACTTAAGGATATTTGGTTGTGCTGTATATGTGCCAGTAGCACCCCTGCAATGAACAAAAATGGGACCCCAAAGGAGATTGGGGATATATGTTGGTTTTGAATCTCCCTCAATCATTAAATATATTGAGATTATGATAGGAGATGTATTCATGTAAGATCTATTTATTGTCATTTTGATGAACAATTATTTCCAACACTCAAAGGGGAAAATCAATCGACTTCAAAAAAATATCATGGAAGGTGACTTCATTGTTACATCTTGATCCTCATAAAAATATAAGTGAACTTGAAGTTCAAAAGATAATTAATTTGACAAATTTATCAAATCAATTTCCTGATGCATTCAATGATTCAAAATGGGTTACAAAATCATATATACCTACTATGAATATACTGGTAAGAATAGATGTCCTGGAAGGAAAATCTAATGGTATTACCAACAATGCTTTCAACCCGCGCCTAAAGCATGGGAGATCACTTGGTTCAAAAGATAAAAATCCCCATCAAAGAAAGGGGAAACAACCTATGTTGGTTGAATATATGAATGAATTTGAAGAGAATGTACATGTACTAGAAGTACATGAACATGATCAAGAGGAAATTTCAATAAATTTCACCAACACTGGAAGATGTTGGAACTAAGTGGAGACCATTGTTGATAGCACATTTTCATACAATGTAGCCCTCGAAATTATGTATAAGGATCAAGAACCTAAAACAGTTAATGAATGTCGCGAAAGGCCAGATTGGGATCAATGGAAAGTTGCAATCCAATTTGAGCTAGACTCACTTGCTAAACGTGAGGTTTTTGGGTCGATCATGAAAACCCCTAAAGGGATTATGCCTATTGGATAAAAATGGGTATTTTTGAGAAAAATAAATGAAAATAATGAATTCATGAGATATAAAGCACAACTGGTTGCTCAAGGCTTCTTACAAAAACACGTGATTGATTATGATGAAACATACTCTCCTATAATGGTTGCAATAACCTTTCGGTATCTCATGACGTTTGTTGTACATGAGCAAAATGAATTATGCCTGATGGATATAGTGACTGCATATCTTTATGGTGATATTGATAATGATATTTACATGAAAATCCTATAAGGATTCAAATTGTTGGAAAAATATCTCGGATCTCGTGATCTTTATTCAGTTAAGCTGAATAAATCATTATACGGATTAAAGCAGTCAGGGTGTATGTGGTATAACCGTCTGAGTAAATATTTGATGAAGGAAGGTTATAAAAATTATCCAATTTGTCCATGTGTCTTTATTAAGAAGATTGGATCTGAATTTGTGATCATTGCAGTATACGTTGATGATTTAAATATAATTAGGACTAATGATGAAATTTCCAAGGAATTTGAATATTTGAAGAAAGAATTTGAAATGGAAGACTTTGGAAAGACAAAGTTATAGCTTGGATTACAAATTGAGCATCTTAAGGATGACATTTTTTTATCAATCACGTTATACTACTAAAGTTCTACAATGATTTAATATGAATGAATGCATCCATTAAGTACACCAATGGTTGAACGATCTCTTGATCGAGATAATGATCCTTTTAAACCATTAGAGGGTGGTGAAGAACTAATTGGTCCTGAAGTACCATATATAAGCGCTATAGGAGCACTGATGTACCTTGAAAATACTAAAAGACCTGATATATCATTTTCTGTAAATTTATTGGAAAGGTATAGTTCTTCTCCTACTCGTCGGCATTAGAATGGTATCAAACATGTATTAAGGTACCTTCAAGGGTAAAAAGATTGGGGGTTACTTTATTCCAAATCTAGAACCAAAGTTGGTTAGTTATGTTAATGTTGGATACTTTTCTGATCTACACAAAGCAATATCTCAAACTGGATATGTGTTTACATGTGAAGGAACTATTATCTCTTGGTGTTCTACAAAACAAACCATTACTGCAACTTCTTCCAACCATGTTGAGTTGATTGTTATTCATGAAGAAAGTAGATAATGCGTTTGGTTGGGATCAGTGATTAATCATATTAGAGATAGTTGTGGATTAGATATGAATAATAATATTCTCATCATATTATATGAAGACAACACCGCTTGCATAGCACAGTTGAAAGGAGAGTTTATTAAAGGTGACAGAACAAATCATATCTCACTAAAATTCTTTTTCACTCATGACCTTCAAAAGAATGGTGAGATTGATGTCCATCAAATAAGGTCTTATGAAAATATTTCAGATTTGTTCACAAAGGCATTGTCAATTTCAACATTTGAGAAATTGATTTATAAAATTGGAATGCGAAGACTGAAAAATCTATCATGATTTTATGAGGGGGAGTTGGGAACGTTGTACTCTTTTTTCCTTAATCAGTTTTTCCTACTGGGTTTTCTGATAAGGTTTTTAATGAGGAATCATAGTATGAAATCATATTAATCCGGCTTCACTTATTTTTTCCAAAGGGGTTTTTTAAGTGAAGATTTATATTAGATTACATAGGATTATGACATCCAAAGGGGAGTGTTATGAATTATCATTAATTATGTGGATGTTATAAATTATAATGAATGAGGTCTATTCATTTCCCAACAAGTCTCTTCATATGACCAAACCTTTTGTATTCCCACTGTTGGATTTGATTCATTAGAATTAATTTTTGTTTGTTGGATCAACCTTTTTGTAATCTATAAATACGGTGACATGATAATAGAATTTGGGGTTGTGATTTTGTGTGACCATATACTTGTGTTTTTTCTTTCATTTTCTATTGTGATTGAGATGTTTTACTTCGTCATCATCATCACGAACATTCGACATCGTCATATGCTTTTGCTTTGGTTCGTCTTCAATCGACAAATTTCACAACAAATATTATATTAAAAAACACTAATCTCATTTGAAATGTAATGAATCTTTAAATATCTGATTCAATTTTGTTTCATGTATTAAATATTATTTACTTTTCAATTTCTTACTAAGTTTTTATTAATTTACTTGATATCTTGACTCGTGCAAATGCACGAGTACAAGTATTTATAGGAATGTAAGCATGTGTGATTTTGGGTTCAATTTATTTGTTGTTGGTTCAAATTAATGGATTTTATTGCCAGTTTACTTTTCTTTTTTGTGATTTATTCAATTCTTTTGGGTTTTTCAAATATTTATGTTGAGGGATCAATTTGAACCCTTTTCCCCTAACTTTTGTGGTTTTCATGTATCTGTTCAAAGGCGTAAATTATGAAAGTTAATAAATAGTTTTTTGGGTTGGCCTTTGAGCGAATTGCGGGTAAATAAATGGTTTTTTATTTTTATTTTGAATATATTGCTAGTTTTCATAAAAAAATGATAAAAAAATCTATTTTTTCAGATATTTATGAAAATACTACACTAATGCGGTATAAAAATAGCCGATGAGACTCGAATTAGACAGACCTAGTAGGACGACTACCGCTTACCTAGACCTTATGGGTTGAAAATAAAAATAAATATAAACAATCCATTGCCATAGAAGAACTTTTAAACAGACTGCATTTTAGGGGGACCCATCCCACTGTGCGCGTGGAAGCATATCAACCATCGGATCTCCGGACATGACCCTGACGAACGGAGACGATTTTTCCCGGTGCCGGCATTTATTTCCGGCTGAGACAGACACAACAAAACCATAAATAATTTAAATATATATAATGGTGAGAACCGACAAGGGTGACATCCAGGGTCTTTGATGCCGCCGTGTCATGCCTTTCGCGTCCTCTCCACTAATCTGCTGACACCGGCATGGACAGCGCCAGTAAAATTGATTTTTTTTAAATAAAGTTTTATAATTATATAAATTTATTTCTATTTGTTGCAACTAGAAATATATTTATTTTTATAAATATATTTGTGAGATTTATTAAAAACATGTATCGTATATATTTGAATTGGTTATAAATATATTTTAAAAAATATAGTAAATAATGTTACGTTTCTTATTTATTTTAAATTAAATATATTATAAATATGCTTATATTTATAATTATATAAATATATTTCTATTTTTTATAATTATAATTATTTTTATTTTCATGACTGCGTCACCTCATGCCACCGGAAATTCAAACCCACCCGGATTTGAACTCAGTGCTGATTAAGGATCATGGGGCACCTCTACCACCTTATAATGTTATAAATATACCAAAAGGTCCAAGAGCTAGGTGAACGTGTTTCTAGAAAATTTATTGAAAAATAAAGACAGAACACGAGAAAAAATGATGACAAGGGTCAAACAAAGGCAAGTCCTCATCCAAAATAAAAAACTACAAATGAGGAGAATGAGGATCATCCCCATAATCATACTCTAAGGCATCAACAGTGAATTCCCAATCCAATTGCGAATTCTTCTGATTCAAAAGTGCCAAGTACTTTTCCCTGAAATTAAAATAATATAATAAAAATTGTAAAAAGTTTTTTGGGAATTGAATTAAATTTTTAAAATTAATTTAAATATTTAAAGAATCAAAATCAAAAACAAAAATGACAAATTATTTATTTACAGATAAATTAATTAAATTAAATAATTAATTAAACAAATTATTTTGTAGCATAGCGGTAATAACAACCCTGTAATCCTGCATCACAAACCTGGGTTCAAATCCGGGCATCAGTGAATTTCGATTGGATTTACACCTTGATGTGGGCTGGCTTGCGACAACCCAGACATGAGTCTCTTAGTGGTGGCACGCAGCGTGGCAGTGGGATGACTCCTCAGGTGGGTAGGCGGTGTCCACAACGGTTGGGCACTTAAGGCGGTGGACCCGCACAATTATGATTTCAAGAAAAAAAATAGTTGCAGGTGTTGGGCACCTAGACTATAGGCTTTGTAATAGACTTCATGTACCTAGGGTCTTCGGGCCATCAAAAAATGGGTGGGTTATCCTTAGAGGGGGCTACAACCTTTCCTTTCGGGTTGTATGTATTACATTTCTATGTTTCATTGTAATTGTACTCATAAGTACCTATAATATAAACACATATAATAAATATATTAATTATATATATTTATAAGATTATAGATATAATAAATATATTTCTTATATTTTTTTAATTATTTAAATGAAAATATATATTTATTTATAATTATAACTATAAATAAACAAATATTTATTTATTTAAATAATTATAAAATTCTAAAAAATATATTTATTATATTTATAATTTTATTAATATATATAGTTAATATATTTATTATAATTTTATAAATATCAATAATTATTTATTTATTTATAGTTATAATTATAAATAAATAAATAAATATATTTATCATATATATAATTTTATAAATATATATATTAATATAAATAAATTATTAACATTATATTTTTATCAGCGCTTTCTATTTTAGCGTTGATAAAACATACCTTTATCATCGTTTTTTAACTAACTCTAATAAAAGTTTCACCTGATTTTATAAACAAACCCTAACAGTCCCTTCCTTCTCTCGCACACCTCAAGCTCTCGCGGAAGCTGATCTCTGTGTCGCCGACCCCTCCTCTACCCTGAACTAACCTTCGCCATCACCGACCCCTCCTCCGGCATGAACCCTCCTCCGCCGCGAACCCACCTCCGCCACGAACCCACCTCCGCTGCGAACCCACCTTCATCGCAAACCCATTTCCGCTGCGAACCCACCTCCACCGTGAACCCCTCCGCGGCCTCGACTGCCACCGTCTCCCCCGCCTACCCCAACTCACTGCTTCCGGACCCTACTGTTTCTACGGGTATTCCATTTTTTCTCCACATTGTTATGAATTCCTAATATATAGATATATTTTGATTTTAATCGGATTTTGGTCTATTCTTACATTACATTTAAATTTTTAGTATGTTTCTATTTGTGCAACCCAGGTTCCCCAAACAATAGTGTTAGGCCCACCACACCCAATGATAGTTCATATTGAGGTTACATTTGGGGAATTACCTTTAGCACTACATTGTTTCGGCTATCTCTAGTGAATCTCTAGGTGTACAAATCAAATATCCCACCTTTTTTACCCTCCAAACCCCACTCACACCCTACGTTCTAGAAAATTACTGCCCCCAGGACCTCTTGATCCTCCCTTCCATAAATCAGTTATGGTTGATGAACATCACTTGGCATCATGTTTCACTCTCACTTTGGTTCAACTAATTTCATTGAATCAGTGGATTATAATTTGATAAATGGATCCCCATACCTATCTATTATGGAGGGTTAACATTTATAGTCTTCTCACATTCAATGTTCATCTCTGATTTTGATATTTGAGTATGATCATAATTCACTAAATGTATTCTCCATTGTAATCAACTTGTTTGACCTCTATGGTATGGATACAACTTCAATCATGAACAAGAAATCATTTTTCAAACATCTTTTCTTAGAGATAGATTTCATATAGACCTTTATTAGGATGGTCATAGTTGTAGTTGTAATAAATTTATCCTTCTTTGAGGAACCTTATATTCTTAACAAGGTAAATATTTATCTCTAGAAGAATTAAGACTTAATCTTCTTAAGATCCCTCACCCGTATTAGAATCCTTCTATTCTCTAATCAATTTGGAATGTGTTTGGACTTTTTCTATATGCCAAAAAAACCAATCTCCAGATGTAGCACAATATAGTGGTCATAATCTATGTGGATCATGATTTGGAACCACCTTTAATGCTCAACATCGTTGAGGCATGTCCTTCTTCCCTCTTGGATCCAGATTCTCTTGTTAAACTGTAATTCTCCTATTCTTAGGATATGTTTCCCTTGATTTAGCCAAATTTCATTTGATACTTATCTTTTTTATGGTTGTAATCTAATTCCTATATTTACATATAGAATTCTATTAACCAGGTTCATTAGGTCCCCTCCTCTTGTGTGTCTCCCCCATTGGACTTGGATTCTCCTCATGATCAGATTGTGTAGTCAGTCGAATCACCCAACACATTAGCCTTTATGAATTTGTTGCATAAAATCACCCTTAACTTCTCAATAAATGAAATAAGAAGAAGAAAACTAAATCTTTTTCCCATAATCCATGATGTATGATCACTCGATCAATGCATAATTACAAAATAAATGTTAATACCCAACATAATTGTGTTTCAAGCAACCAAGAATCCACTATGTCATCTTGATGACCTCTACATTGATATAGAATTCTAAGGGGATTTGATCCCCATTAAATATTAAATACCAGTTCAACGTAATTGGGAGTAAAGTTATTTTACAACATAAATTTCGGTATCCCATCAATTAATATTGATTATTTGGGTTTGTTTCTCAAAATCATCATATAGATAATAGATTACATGCTTATCTATAGATTTAACTGACATTTTACTTTAAATTTCTAAAATATGTATATATATTTATATCACATAATGATTATTATTCTCTTTAACAATAATTTTTTAATGTCCTTGGAATATAATTCACATTAATAGGTTATAATAGTTTCCCACTAAAATGAGAACATAGATATTCCATAAATATATCCTCAAATCAATATATCATATAGTCTAGATACATCTATCTTATATGACATAGATGATGGTTGACTATCAGGTGATGGAGTGTCATATGAAATTGATACATCTTCTCATGAAGTTCATAGTTGGAGATCTCTAAGAATAATGGTCCCAAGGAAAGACCCACTAATAAGAATTCCACATGTTTTATGTTTCATTTGATATTACTATATGCAAAAATGTTTATTTTCCCCGAAACTAGAATTTTTTTGGTTTGTCTTATAGCTTTATATTTTATAAAATTTGGGTTTCTTTTGATTCATGTATCTTTTATAAAGTTCTAATCTTGGGATTTATGTCTTTGTGAAAATGACCAAGTGGCTCTTTTAAAACGATTCAAGTGTTTTGAAAGGTTTCTTAAAAAATTATATGTGTTCAACATATGTTTTTTTTGTTTTAAATAGATTTAAAATGATTTAATCACTTAGCATAGACTTAGGTTGCATGCCAACTATTTGTCAACTCACCCGATTGGCTTTCATAAAGGGATGTGAATGTTTTGAAAGTGTATTTAATGTCAGTTTCAAGGGGTGTGTGAAGTTTTAAATGAAAATTTATAAAATATAGAGGGTTGTGATTTATTTTAAATTATTAAGACTATTGGGTAATGAAGTTGTCTTGAATGCTTTTAAAAAATGAATTTTAGTTTTGAGAAAGAGTGTTTGGAATTGATTGGTTTATTTTAAAAAGGTTGTGTTATTTTAAAGAGGAATTTGTGTAAATGGTTGCTTTTTTTAATGGTATCTCAATTGTAATTTTATAAATAGTTTTCAAAGGACATATGAAATGTATTTTTTCCATAATATTTTAAGTTTAAATTTTTATAGAATTAGGAAAACAAATACATTATATAGGGATGACAAGTAGATTGAAAATAACACCATGGAAATGGCATGTCACTAACTCTATCCAACCCATAGGATATCCATCATAGCCTCACTCCCACAAAAGGTGAATTAATGTTTAACCCCATTGCAACTCCTAAACCTATATTGCATCCAAAATAACCTACATGGTTTAAATTAAGGGGACCCTTGTTTGATATGTCTATTTAGGCTTTTTCCCTCAGAGGGATGCGATTGATTATTAATATGAAATGCTTAATGATTATTCATGGATGTGAAAATGGTCTCTTTATTGTGAGGATGTTAGAGTTGACATGTGATTTACTACTTATATTATATTTATTCACGTAATGATCATTGACTTGTTTTTTATCACTTCCACTTGTTTGGATGCATGGGAACCCTATGAATTAAGAAATAGGTCCATATGTATACTACACTAATTATCTCATGTACTAGCTAGTTTCTCATAGTTTTATGGTTTGCTTAGTCTATAGGAGTGTCCCTAATGAGGAATGTGTGGGTAAGTCAGGTGGATTTTCTATATTTTTACGATTCAACATAGTCTAACTATTGGCCTCATTGCAGTGTGAGTACAAAATGAAGGAATAATTGATTCCCCTCTATGATTTTGATACATTTCATATAATAGAATTGGAAACAGGAAAGAGGGATCTATAGAACAATTAGATTTATTATCTAAATGAGAAAGTGGATGATAGGAAATAGTGAAAGGTGTCTCTAGTTTTAAATGTATTTCAATAATTATAAGGATTATATTTCAGTTAGATTTTCTCTTCTTTGTAAAGCATATAATAATTCAGATGGTTCTCATTTTGGTTTCCATTTAAGGTTTATTTATAGAACAAATTGATGTCATGATTATATTCCTTCATGGAGATTTGGAGGAAGATATATACATAGATCAACTAGAAGGTTTCATGCTAAATGGAATAGAAGGTTCAGTTCCAGTCTCGAATGGAGTTTTTATGGTATTAAGTAGGCACCAAGACAATGTAACTATAATTTCAATGCTTTCATGGTAGAATTAATATTCATACATTGTAATGTAAATAATTTCTACTATATGAAGGTATATTATGATGGGAGTTTTTTCATTTTACTTATTTATGTGGATGAATTTCTCTTAGTTGGACCAATGAAGGATAGGCTGGAAGAGCTGAAGATTTATTTATCCAGAAGATCCCAAATGAAGGACTTTTGTTCTGGAAGGTGGATATTGAGGATAAATATTTAAAGAGACTTAAAGTTTCTAATTTTTTCTATCCTTGGTTAATTTTTATATAATTTTTTTGTGTATTTATTTTTTAAAATATTAATATTACTGAATCAAATAGGATGTATATAAATAAAGAATGGAATAATGTAAATTTTCTAAAAAAAGAACATGAAGATGGAGTGAAAGAGTTCATCAAGTTTTCAAAATATCATGCATATAACCCCTCTAAAATCATTTTCCATGTTTATGCTGTTTTTATTCAAGAAAAATTAGTCTAGAGGAGTTATAAGAACACTTGATCTATCACGAAATAGATCGAAGTTATAAATGTTGCAATAAACATGGGAAAAAGTGAATGTAGCTAGTGGCTGGGATAACACTGTGTTTTATTGATCATCTGATATGATTACAAGTGTGGACAATGAATAAGGCTATATCGAGGATGTGATTATAGATGTGAATGATGATGAACATCATATTGAAGAAATTATAAGGACAGTTGAAGATGAACTTTATGATTTCCCAAAATTGTTTGAGAAGTTAAAGAGTTGTGAAAAGATTCCATTATATGCAGTTTGCACTAAATATACAGCATTTTCATCCATACTAAAGATGTATAATTTGAAATCAAGCAACATATGGAGTGATGCCAGTTTTAAAAAACTACTTGATCTCTTGAATGACATGATACTAGAAGATAATGAGCTCCTGATCTGAACATACGATGCCAAAAAAATGCTACGCTTGATGGGTATGATATCTCAAAGAATACACGCTTACCTGAATGATCGTAGAATTTTTATCAAGGACCAAAAATCACTTATAAAATGCATAAAGTGTATCACTTATCGATACAAGAAAGATAAACCCAGTCCTATGAAATTTGTATGGTACTTTCCAATCATTACAAGGTTTAAGTACCTATATAGAAGTGAGGAAACTGTAGGGCAATTGACATGGTACGTAGATACAAGAATTAAAGATGGGAAACTATGTCACCCGATAGACTCTCCTAAGTGGAAGATAATTGATCATGAGTATCCTAAATTTGGAAACAAGCTGAGAAACCTTCGTCTTGTGTTATCTATAGATGAAGTGAATCCTTTTGGTTTTTAAAGTAGCACTCACAGTATATGAATGGTTATGTTGGTAAATTATTACTTGCCACCGTGGTTATGAATGAAATGAAAATACATCATGTTATCTATACTTATATTAGGACAAAAACAATCATGTAATGATATTTATTTTTAGTTGGTTCCATTGATTGAGGATTTTAAATTATTGTGAGATTTAGGTGTTACATTGTATGATGCTTACAAAATGAAGATTTCACATTGGGATCCATGTTGTATGGGGTGATAAATGAATTTATTGCTTATGTATTTTTTTAGGATATATAATTAAAGGAACTCAAGGGTGTCCCATTTGTGAACAAGGCACACAGTCAATTAGGTTGAAATATTCATCGAAAACCGTGTTTCTAGGACATCACAGATTTATAATCTGATGTAATAAGTATTGATCTTGGATGATATAATTTTATTAAAGTTTAGAAGAATATACATCACTATCTCCACTAATAGGTGATCAACTATTTGAGAAATTTAAATATGTGGACACTGCTTTTGGTAAACCATTTTCGAAAAACCTTACAAAAACCAGTTGAAACAGAGATCATTTTTTTTGAATTACCATACTGGAATTGTCTGTACGTCAGACATTTTCTTGATGTTATGCATGTTGAAAAAAATATATGTGATAGTGTCATTGGCATGTTGCTAAATGAAATCGACAAAAAAAGTATGGAATTAAGTCTCGGTTGGACATGGTTGACATGGGGATACGAGAAGAGTTTGTGTTAGTAAAGGGTGAAAAAAAACTTTTATTCCTCTATATATTTACACTCTTTCTAGGTAAGAGAGATATCAATTTTTCAAATTATTGAATGATGCAAAGGTTCCATAGGGGTATTCATCAAATATCAAGAACATCATGTTAATGATCGATTTAAAGTTAAAGGGTCTGAAATCACATAACTGCCATGTTTTGATGAAATATTCAATGCCTATAGCTTTATTTTGCATTTTTCCCTAGAATTTTCATCATACATTAACCAAAATCTGTTTATTCATCAAATCTATATGTAGTAAAGTTATAGACTTGGTGAAATTACTAACTATGGAAAGAGAAATAGCTATCATATTATGTGAATTGGAAGTGTTCTTCCCACAACATTCTTTGATATAATGGTTCATTTGATGGTTCAATTGGTGTGAGAGATTCAACTATGTGGTCATATACACTATATATGGATGTACCCATTGAATGGTATATGAAGATTTTGAAAGGGTATGTCAAAAATTAAAGTTGGATAAAGGGATGTATTGCAGAGCGATATATTATTGAGGAAGTCGTTGAATTCTGTACCGAATACCTGTTCGGTGTGGAAATCATTGGTTTACTGAAATATCATCACACTAGGAGGCTTAGGGGTAAATGAATTTCTAGAAGAGATGTTATCACAATCATTATTATAGATCGGAAGTAGGCCCACCTTTATGTTTTACATAAAAGTTTGGAGGTTTCCCCATATGTTGAAACCCACAAGAAAATTATTAGGCATTTGAATCCATCAAGGGCTAAAAAATGGATATCAAATACACATAATAAAAAGTTTATAGGATGGTTTTAGGACCATATTTTTAAGGAGTCAGATGAAAATCCAGATTTAATTTCAGAATGACTTCAATGGATAGCTGGAGGACCAAGCATGTTTGTATTATCTTACAATGGTTATGTAATTAATGGTTATATATTCTATACAAATGATCATGATGAAGACAGTACCATGAAAAATAGTAGAGTTACACTTATAGATAAAGCGATGCATGTTTCTGGTACTAAGGATAGAAATCCAATTTATGCGAATATGTCATTTTTTGGCATCATAAAACAAATATGAGATTTGGATTATACAACATTCTCAGTGCCGTTTTTTCAATACAAGTGGGTTGATAATAGGAGTGATGTTAAAATAGATGAATTGGGATTAATGAAAGTTGATTTTAGTAAAGAAGGGTAAAAAGAAAAACCATTTATAACAACATCATAGGTAGTACAAGTATTTTATGTTTCAGATCCTATAAACTGAAAGTGGTCAATTGTTCTGTTATCAACCAAAACCACCAAAGGGTCAGATGAAAATTCAACTGAGTATGACCCTTTCATTGGGATGTCTCAATCATTTAGCAGCAGTCCCAATATAGAAGGCATTTTTTTATGTCATAGGAGACCACAAATGAATGGATTTGGATAGTCGATAAAGGGTTCAAATCCCTTCAGCCTTAAAAAAGAGAGTTTAACAATAAGGTAATATTTTTTTCGTAATATACATCGTGTTACCTCATGTTTTTATCTGTTTGATGTTGCATTTATGTACTCTAAATTAAATGTTAAACCACTTCTGCAGATAATGACTTCTAAACCTGCCGGTGCTCCCAATCTAGAGGAGTAACAGGTCTCTCAACCTGTTGCTGCTCACAGTGTAGATGAAAAACAAATATTTTCACATGATGATGCACCCAATATCGAGGCATAATAGGTCTCTCAACCTGCTGCTACTTTTAGTGGATAGGAATGAACTTCTTCATGTGTTGGTGCTCCCATTCCTGAGGAACAACAAGTTTCTCAACTTGCTGCTACTCACAGTGCATAGGTATAATGACCATATGCACTTTCTGATGCTATCACTCTAGAGGAACATATTGATGATGTTGAATCTGGGAAATGGTAGGTGATGAAGGACCATCGACGTAGAAAAAATAGAAGCACCATAGTTTTATGGTGTTAGAAAAAATCATTAAGGAAAAAGTCAAATGCATTAAATATAAGGTTGGATGGAATGTGCAGGGCCAGCATGTTAACCCCAACAAGGCCATGTTCAGTAGTTACATTGGAACCGTCACCCAACAATTATTTCCAATTGATATAGATTCTTGACACCATGTTGCATCCGGGCTTAATAAAATGACATGGGAAGAGATTATGGTAACATTGTGATATCATTTATTTATTTTACTAAAAAATAAAATAATGAAACACTGACTTAATCTTCATCATCCATTGTAGAGTGTATTTATAGTAGATGAATCCCACAAAAAATATGTATTAATGCTTACTGGAAAGATTCAGAGAGGATTTCTCACAATTCTAACAAGACATTATCTTAAAGATACTGAAGGAAAAATAAACCTACACCTTCGATTATCTATGCACACCTAATAACCTAAGAAGAATGGGATGTGTTTACTAGACATCATGAGGATTTGTCTTTTTAGGTATATTATGGATAGTGATACGTTGTTTAATGATATGTGTATTCATCACTTTGACAATTTTTTATTTATAAAACAATAACTAAGTGCTGGAAATAAGGAATGGGCAGCAAAACCAGCGTACCCCTACCGTAAAGCAAGGATGGGGTACGCTTCACTTGGAAAAAAATAGTATATATTTTAAATTTACCATAATACTTTTATGTGACATGAAAAAACACCAGAATTATGTTCTTCTATTTATATGTAGATTGGAGACTCCAAATCCAAAGCCAATTCCATCCAATGCCATGTGTTATGGAATGATCCACATGTAAATAAAGACGAGATACTAATATATGAAAACACATAAAAAGTGTGGGAAACATGCGCAAGTATTACATAATAATTTTTTTTTTATTTAAATCACTATTACATAACAATGATAATTTGTTTTCCTATATTTTCTATCCAATGTAGTCATAGGAATCATAAACACCTATACCAGATGAACACAAACTATTGGTGACCTTGAAGTGACCAGAACAGTATGGCCACGTCAGAGGTGTGGGTTTTGGGGTGACACCCCGAACATATTTTGAGAAAAAAGAGGATCAAAGTGAATTAATAAAATAGATGAGAGAAAGAATATCTACCCTTGAAGAAGAATACCAATGGTAGAGAGAGATGATGGATACTTTTTGGGGGGGGGAAGCAAAGAGAAGAATCAACTTGAGAACAGCCACAACATGGAGATCCTGCCCCACCCCCCACCAGCTATGAGGAAAGCCATTCTCCTCCAAGAGATTTCTTGGATGAGGTAATAAATGTTTTTGTGAAATGTGAATTAGAAATACACTGATAACTTTCTTGTTCTGATATTCTACAGAGTGATAATGACTATAATTTATATCTATGAACACCCACCCATCACCTTGTAGTGAGGGATATGATGTTCAATATCCAAAACTACATGCTACACAATAGACTACTTCCAACAGGTCATGTGCAAGTATCGATTACCAGAGCCCATGATCCAAGTTCCGAGCTAACTATTCCAATTCATGAGGAAGATATCCATACGGTCAAAAAATCTATTGGAATATTCATCACATGACCATCACATCTTGTAAAAAAACATGTCAACAAGGAGGTATTTATTTCCAATTTATTTTTCAAGCTAAACCTTTAACAATTAATGAAAAAAGGTCTAAACTGATGAATGTTATTACAGATGGAAAAAGGGAAGGGGATGAAACAAAAGACTAACTCAAAACCATCTAAAGGATTGACCAACCAATTGAAAAGATCTACCGAAATAACCATTACCCCACCCGTTCTATATCCACATTTACTATCATTGAAGGTTCATGTGGATACAAAGTTAAAAAATGGTCATAATCATATAGTTAATTTTGAAGAAAATATGTATGGTGAGAAAGATCAAGAATTCATTGGCATTGATATTTTAAGTAAAATTCTCGATTATGATTTGCTAGGTGGATCAATTTTAAATGTATACATGAGGTATGTTTTCATGATTTTATTTTCCAAAAGCTGATATACTGTGTTAATTATGACTAAATACATTTCATATTTTTTGGAGGCATATATATGAAAAACAATTGAAAGGATTTTCCCATGAAAGAAAATTTTCACTCATTAGTCCTCACATAACCTCTACAGAACAAAAAAATAGATAAAAAAGGATGAAATAGTGGAAGGTTTGATCAAATTATTTGAAAGAAAACTTTTAGATGACATACTATATTTAATACCAATGATGTAGGGGTAAAACTCTACAATTTAATCATATCAAATATATTTTCATTTATTTCATTACTTATTCTTTTTTGTGTTTTTAGGTAGCATTGGATGCTCATTGCGATAAATTTGGATACTCCAAAGATTAATTTCCTAGATTTAATGCATGGATATCCAATGAACGATCCACACATGATGATGTTTTTTAATAAGTAATACACTACATCCAACATTTTATAACTAAACATCAAGTTATATAATTTATATTATCTTTTAATTAGGATTCTGTTATGATAGGGTGATGCATCAATATAGTAAAAAACAAGGAATGAGGATAGGGGATAAGAATGAGAAAGAATAAAATTTCTATGACTAGAAAAGTATCAGGGTATATATAATAAGATTTTACTATCTAAGCACATATCAAAACAAATTACTTATTCTCCTCAATGCTTCTACAGTGTCTTAAGCAAACCAATGGAAATGATTACAATTATTATGTTTGTAAATTTATGAGAGGTATTATATTCCATGAAAAAATAGCATCCCTGAATAGGTATTTTTGAAGATAATTACTATTTAATTTGAAATATTTATCAATCCTTTATGTATTTATATTTTTCCAGTACTACTATGACTGTCGAAAAGACTCATATTCACAAGATGATATAGATGTGATCAGAAAAAAATGGGCAACATACCTGAAGGAAGAATGTACACAAATATCATGAAGATGCGACTTCAATAGAATTAGTGGATTGTTTAATATTTATGTTTAATTTAATTTTGTTGGTATTACTAACATAATGATTTTTCTGTTATACAGGTGGATTCCTTTGTTTGAGTTGGAGCAGTTTGTTCGAAACTGATCATGATCGTGAGAGATTGGACTTCGAGGCTACAATTGAGTTAATGATGACAATGAAATGGGTCAAGAATGTATAAAGGTTAATTTATAATACTTATTTAATTAATTAATTTTTTCATCATTTTACCTACTCAAAATCGATCAAAAAATAACAATTGAATGGTATCACTCAAAGTGACTATTTTTATTTAAAATTGAATTTAATTTTACTAAAAAGAAAAAGTGACATACTGAAAACTGATCAAATTAATTCATATTATTTTTATAATTTATTATAAAAATCTATAAGTCATTTTTGATGTGTAGGAATTAACCTCACCTCAATTCAATTCACGGTGTGGCCAGTATGACTTTAAGTGTGTATTTTTATATTAAATTGAAATTAAATTCAGCAAAAGAACAAGTGATATACTAAAAATAAATAAAATTAATTCATATTGTTTTAATAATTTAGGAAAATGATCCATTAGTCATTTTTTTATGCTTAGGAATCAATCAAACCTCAATCTGATGCACAGTGTGACCGATATGACTAAAAGTGTCCATTATCAGTTTAAAATTGACATTTTATTTCAAAACGTTTCACTGACTGAAAACCAAGAAAAAACATTATGATTATATTCATAATTTAGTAAAGTGATTCATAAGTCATTTGTGATGTGTATGAAGTAGTCTCAAGTCAAACCGATGCATGATGTAATCAATATGACTCAAAATACGTGTTTTCGGTTTGAAATGACATTTTAGAAAAAAAACATAACTGACATAATGAAAATAGAGAAGACACATTCAGATTATTTTTATACTTCATAAAAATAATCTATAAGACATTTATGATGTGTAGTAATCTACCACACCTCAATATGACTCACGATGTGGTCGGTATAACTCAAACTGTCTCTTTTTATTTAAAATTGACATTAATTTAAGTAAAAACAAAAATTGACATATAAAAAGTTATAAAACACATTCTAATTGTTTTTATATTTTAGGGAAATGATACATGATTCATTTTTGATTTGTAGGAGTTAACTTTACCTCAATACAATGCACGGTGTGACCGGTATGACTCCAATTGTGTCATTTTATTTAAAATTAACATTAATTTAAGTAAAAAGAACAAGTGACATACTTAAAATTGATAAAATTCATTCAGATTGTTTTGATATTTTAGGAAAATGATCCATGAGTAATTTTTGATGTGTAGGAGTCAACCTTACCTCAATAAGATGCACAATTTTACTGGTATAATTCCAAGTGTGTCTTTTTATTTAAAATTGACATCAATTTAAGTAAAAAGAATAAGTGACATATTGAAAACTGATCAAATGAATTTATATTATTCTTATACTTTAGGAAAATAATCCATGAGTAATTTTTGACATGTATGAATCAATAACACCTCAATCTGACGTACGGTGTGACTGATATGACTAAATGTTTCTGATATTTGTTTAAAATTGACATTTTAGTTCAAAACGTGTCACTCACTGAAAACCAAGAAAACAAAATCTGGTTGTATTGATAATTTAGGAAATTTATTCATAAGTAATTTGTAAAATTTATGAATTAGTATCGAGTAAAACTGACACATGATGTGATCGATATAAATCATAATGCGTGTTTCCAGTTTGAAATGACATTTTAGTAAAAAAACAAGGCTGGCATACTGAAAACCAAGTAAACATATTCAGATTGTTTTGATACTCTAGGAAAATGATTTATAAGTCATTTTTAACATGTAGTAGTCAGCCTTATCTCAATATGATGCACAATGTGGCCGATATAACTCAAAGTGCCTCTTTTTATTTAAAATTGACATTAATTTAAGTAAAAACAAGTGACATACTGAAAACCAAGAAAATACATTCAGATTGTTTTTATATTTTAGTAAAATGATACATGGGTTATTTGTAATGTGAAATAGTCAACTAAACCTCAATATGATTCACGGTGTGAGTGGTATGACTCTAAGTGTGACTTTTTATTTAAAATTGACATTAATTTAAGTAAAAAAGAATAAGTGACATACTGAAAACTGAGTAAACACATTCAGATTGTTTTGATACTTTAGGAAATTTATCCATGAATCATTTTTGAACTATAGGAATCAAACACAACTCAATCTAGAACATAGTGTGGCTGTTATGAATAAAAGTTTCTATTATCATTATAAAATCAACATTTTAGTTCAAAATGTGTCACTCACTAAAAACCAAGAGAACACACTCTGATTGTCTTGATAATTTAGGAAAGTGATTCATAAGTCATTTGTGATGTGTATCAAGAAGTCTCGTGTAAAATCGATGCACAATGTGACCAATATGACTCATAATTCATGTTTCTAGTTTGAAATGATATTTTAGTAAAAAAACACAACTGACATGCTGAAAACTGAGAAAATGAATTCATATTGTTTTGATACTTTAGAAAAAAGATCTATAAGTCATTTTTAATGTTTAAGAATTATCCTCACTTCAATACGACACACGGTGTGTCCAGTATAACTCAAAATGCCTCTTTTTATTTAAAATTTACATTAATTTAAGTAAAAATAACAAGTGACATACTAAAAATTGAGCAACCACATTCAGATTGTTTTTATGTTTTAGGAAAATTATTTATAAGTCATTTTTTTCAAGTAAGAATCAGACACACCTTAATAAAAATCATGGTGTGGTTGTTATCACTGAAAGTGTCTCGTTTTATTTAAAATTGACATAATTTTAAGTAAAAACAATAAGTGACATACTAAAAACTGAGCAAAGACATTCATATTCTTTTGTTACTTTAGAAAAATGATCCATTAGTCATTTTTTACATGTAGGAATCAACCAAACCTAAATCTAATGCATGTTTTGACCGGTATGACTAATAGTGTCCATTATCAATTTAAAATTGTCATTTTAGTTCAAAATGTGTCACTTACTAAAAACCAAGAAAATGAACTATCATTGTCTTGATAATTTAGGACAACGATTCATAAGTCATTTGTGACGTGTATGAAGTAGTTTCAGGTCAAAACGATGCACGATGCGACTAGTATGACTCATAATATGTGTTTCTAGTTTGAAATGATATTTTAGTAAAAAAACACAACTGGCATACTAAAAACCAAGAAAAAATATTTGGATTGTTTTAATACTCTATAAAAATGACCTATAAGTTATTTTTGACGTATAGGAATCATCCATATATCAATACAATGCACGTTGTGGTCTATATAACTCAAAATGTTTCATTATTTAAAATAGAAATTAATTTTAACAAAAGAACAAGTGACATACTCAAAACCGAGCAAACACATTCAGATTGTTTTGATATTTTAGGAAAACGATCCATAACTCATTTGTAATGTGTAGAAATTAACCCCACCCTAATAGGACACATGATGTGACTAGTATAACTCCAAATGTGTCCTTTTTGTTAAATATTGACATTTTATTAATGTATTCATTCATATTAATGTTTAACTTATTTCTTTATAGTATTACTAATATAATATTTATTTTTCTATATAGGCGGAATCTTTTTCTCAGATTGAGATGATTTTTTCGGCAACTAATTCCATGGGCATACATTTTTGAGAGGGGATCACGAGTGTCAAAAGATGAAACATTATTATTTTTAAATGTTTGTTGGATAATTGTATATAAAATTATATAAAAAATATTTTTAGATGTATATACCAGTGGTTTTTTGTATATAGCATGGGTGGGAATTTTTTTATTTTTGGTGTCACATTAAATTTATACAACGTTGTTTGAAAGTACATATCTTTGCATGTTTTTATTGGGTGTATTGTTATATTAACAACACATTACAGCCAGCAAGGCCTTTACCAGCACTATTTCGAGTGATGATAAAGTGAATCCTTTATCAGTGCTATTTAAATCACTAATAAAGAGGACCCCCCCCCCCCATTTATCATCACTATGATTAACAATACTTTTTTAGCACTGTTAAAAGCCATTTTGCATGTTGTTAAAGGGCATATGTGTAGTAGTGAAAACACAACTAGCATACTGAAAACCAATAAAACACATTAGTATTTTTTTTATAATTTATGAAAATGATACATGAGTCATTTTTGACATGTAGGAGTCAACCACACTTCAATATGACAAACGTTGTGATCGGTATGACTCTAAGTGTGTCATTTTATTTAAAATTGACAATAATTTAAGTAAAAAAGAACAAGTGACATACTAAAAATTTATAAAACACATTAATATTGTTTTTATAATTTATAAAAATTATCCATGAGTTATTTTTGACTAGTATGAGTCAACCTAACCTCAATATGATGCACGGTGTGACTGGTATGACTAAAAGTGTGCCTTTTTATTTAAAATTGACATTAATTTAAGTAAAAAGAATAAGTAACATACTGAAAAATAAGAAAAAACATTTTTATTTCTTTGATACTTTATTAAAACAATCTATGAGTCATTTTTATGCTTAGGAATTAACCACACCTCAATCCAACACACAGTGTGACTAGTATGAATAAAAGTGTTCATTATCTATTTAAAATTATCATTTTAGTTCAAAATACATCACTCAATAAAAACCAAGAAAACAAACTCCAATTTTCTTTATAATTTAGGAAAAAAATTCATAAGTCATTTTTGATGTGTATGAAGCAATATCATGCCAAACCGACTCCTGATGCGACTGGTATGACTCAGAATGCGTGTTTCTAGTTTGAAATGACATTTTAGTAAAAAAAACAACTAGCATACTAAAAAATGAGAAAACACATATAAATTGTTTTGATACTTTAGGAAAATTATTTTTATGTCATTTTTTATGTGTAGGAATAAACCAAACCTTAATATAATGCACAGTGTGGCTGGTATAACTCAAGGTGCCTCTCTTTTTATTTAAAATTGAAATTAATTTCAGTAAAAAGAATAAGTGAAATTCTGAAAACTGAGAAAATGCATTCATATTGTTTTTATAATTTATCACAGTGATCCAAGAGTCGTTTTTGACATGTAGGAGTCTACTTCACCTCAATACAATGCACGTCATGGATGTTATGACTCAAAGTGTCTCTTTTTATTTAAAATTGACATTAATTTAAGTAAAAAAGAAACAAATGACATAATGAAAACTGATAAAACACATTCATATTGTTTTAATACTTTAATAAAATGATTCATAAGTTATTTATGATGTGTATGAAATAGTCTCACATAAAATTGATTCATGATGCGACCAATATGACTCAAAATGCATGTTTCTAGTTTGAAATGACATTTTAGTAAAAAAACATAACTGACATACTAAAAAACAAGAAAATGAATTTAGATTGTTTTGATACTTTAGGAAAACAATCCATATGTCATTTTTGATGTGTAGTAATCAACCACACCTCAATATAATGCATGTTGTGTCTATTATAACTCAAAGTGTCTCTTTTTTATTTAAAATTGAAATTAATTTTAGTAAAAAGAATAAGTGACATACTAAAAATTGAGAAAATTAATTTTTATTGTTTTTATAATTTATTAAAATGATACATGAGTTATTGTTTATGTATAAGATTCAACCAAACATCAATAAGACACACAGTGTGGATGGTATGAATCAAACTATCTCTTTATTTAAAATTGACATTAATTTAAGTAAAAAGAACATGTGACATACTGAAAACCAAGAAAACACATTCAATTTTTTTTTATACTTTAGGAAAATGACTCATAAGTAATTTTTGACATGTATGAAGTAGTCTCATGTCAAAAAAATGCACGATGTGACTTTTATGACTCAAAATGCATGTATCTAGTTTGAAATGACATTTTAGTAAAAAAACATAACTGAGATACTAAAAAAATAAGAAAATACATTAATATTGTTTTGATACTTTAGAAAAAATATCTATAAGTCATTTTTGAGGTGTAGGAATAAACCTCACATCAATATGATGCATGGTGTGGCTAGTATAACTCCAAGTGTCTCTTTTTTATTTAAAATTGATATTAATTTTAGTAAAAAGAATAAGTGACAAATTGAAAACTGAGAAAATGAATCCAAATTGTTTTGTTAATTTATAAAAATGATTCATGATTCATTTGTGACGTGTAGGAGTCAATCGCACCTCAATATGATGCATGGTGAGATCAGTATGACCCCAAGTGTGTCTTTTTATTTAAAATTGATTTTAATTTAAGTAAAAAGAACAAGTGACATACTGGAAACCAATCAAACACATTTGAATTGTTTTTATAATTTATTAAAATGATCCATGAGTTATTTTTGACATGTAGGAATCAACCATACCTCAATTCAATTCACGATGTGACCAGTATTACTAAAAGTGTTCATTATCAATTTAAAATTAACATTTTAGTGCAAAACGTGTCACTCACTAAAAACAAAGCAAACATGCATTGATTATATTGATAATTTAGTTTAGTGATTCATAAGTCATTTGTGACATGTATGAAGTAGTATCACATCAGACTAATTAATTATATGACTGATATGACTCAAAATGTGTGTTTTTAGTTTGAAATGACATTTTAGTAAAAAAACAAAACCGACATACTAAAAAATGATCAAATGCATTTGGATTGTTTTGATACTTTAGGACAATGATCCATCAGTAATTAGTGACATATAAGAATTAGCCTCACCTTAATCTAATGCATGGTGTGACCGGTATAACTCCAAATGTGTCATTATTTAAAATTGATATTAATTTTAGTAAAAGAACAAGTGACATACTCAAAACTGATAAAAAACATTCAGATTGTTTTGATATTTTAGGACAAAGATCCATAACTCATTTGTGACATGTAGAAATCACCCCACCTCAATACGATGCACGATGTGATCATTATAACTCAAAATGTGTCTTTTTTATTAAAAATTGACATTTTATTAATGTATTCTTTCATATTAATGTTTAATTTGTTTCTTTATAGTATCACTAACATGATATTTTTTTTCTTTTATACAGGTGGAATCTTTTTCTCAGGTTGAGATGATTTGTTCAAAAACTAATACCATGGGTTGACATTTTTTAGAGGGGATCGCTGAAATAAAAAGATGAAACATTAATGTTTTTAAATGTTTGTTGGATAATTGTAAATATAATTATATAAAATGTTGTTTGAAATGTATATAGTAGTGTTTTTCTTATATATACCATGGACATACATTTTTGTATTCATGATGTTAATAAAATGTATGTAGCATTGTTTAAAACTATAGGTTTTTTCTGGGTGTTCTATTATATTAATAGCACATTGCATCCAACTAAGCCTTTATTAGTGCTAAAAATAGCACTGATAAAGGGGACCCCTTTATCAGTGTTGTGATTAACAGTGTTTTTTAGCATTGTTAAAACCCATTTTATGTGTTTTTAAAGTGCATATGTATAGTAGTGACTACATATCACATGATATTAAATTCTAGCTTTTATAAATGCTAGAAAAAAGCACTAATAATAAAGGGGCGCCTTTATCAACAATAGAAAAAAGTTCTAATAGAGTGTATTTATCAGTGCTGAAACAAAAGCACTGATAAAACTACCCTTTATAAGCATTTTTTCTCACATTGATAAAAGGTATGTTTCATAAAAAATCATATATAAATAAAAATAGAATATTAATATATAAATATATTTATATTAATATAAATATAATATTAAATATTATTTATAAAAGACTAAATATGCATTTACACTTAATATATAATATATTTAGTGAAAAAATGACCTATAAAATAATTAAAAAATAATATTAATTAATAATTTGCTAATTATTATTGTGAAATAGTCATTTAATAACAATTGAACGACATAAAAATCAATAAATTAATGAACAATCTTAGTTAAGTTGAAAACATAACATAAACTTCAAATGACAATATATTTTGATCTGAGTGCCCTTTTGAGCTCTACCACATATCCAATTGATGCCCACAAATATATTTATGTCATATTTATCTATAGGACCTTGTTCACTATTTTTTCAAGGTAAAAAAGGTCCACAATGCCTAAAAACACTAATAAAGGGGGGGGGTCTTTATCAATATTTTCTTAGCATTGATAAAAGTACCTTTAATCAGCGTTAGAAAAAATGCTGATAACGGTACCTTTTGTCAACTAAAAAACAAAAGCACTGATAAATGGTGACTATTTCTACACTTTTGTTTTAGCATTGATAAAGATCGATGCTTTTAATAGAGCTTAACATTATAATTTTTTTAGTGATTATAAAGTTCATTTCTAGTGATTTTAAAAGCATGGTCTATTTTAGTGTAAGGCCTAATGTAATTGACAATCATTATCTCTACACCTCAGAATGAAGTTAATCCACTACTAGAAATTTAGGCTATAGCCACAGTTTGAAACTGTGGCTATATGCCCAAAAACTGTGGCTATAGGTTATAGCCACGGTTCAATGGACCGTGGATGGTACTGGTGTGGCTATAGGGCTAGACCTATAGCCATAGTTTGAAACTATGGCTAAAGGGATATAGCCACGGTTTAAAACTGTTTCTAAATAGCCATGGTTTAAAACTGTGGCAATAGACCTAAAACCACAGTTTAAAATTGTGGCTATAGGCCTTCCCATTTCATAACCCCCCCCCCCCCCACAACCCACCTCGAACACCCCCTACACCCCCATGCCCCCTAGACAGCTCCCTTACACCCCCTTGAGCACCCCCCTACACCCCATGCCCCCCCTGGACAACCCCCTTTCACCCCACTGGACAGCCCCGTTGCACCCCCATTGGACCCCATGCCCCCTGCACCCCCCTGGACAGTCCCTTTATACCCCCTACACCCCCCATGCCCCCTGGATAACCCTCTTGAACACCCCCCTAGACAGCCCCCTTGCATCCCCACTGGACACCCCCTTGCACCCCCACTGGACACCCCATCCCTCTTAGACACCCCCTCTTGGACACCCCTCCCCCTAGACACCCCTCCCCCTAGACACCCCCCTAGACACCCCCTCCCCCTTGGACACCCCCTGGACACCCCCTAGACCCCCCTTGGACACCCCCTCCCCCTAGACACCCCCCAGGACAACCCTTCTAGACACCCACCTGCACCCTCCCCTACCCTATAGACCCCCCCGGACAACCCCTGGACACCCCCCCTACAGAACCCCCATGGACAGCCCCTAGACAACTCCACCTGCAGACCCCCTTCCCCCCTCCCCCTTCACCCCCTGAAGACCCCATGGATAGCCCCTGGACAAACCTTGGACACCCCCTCCTAGACACCCTTCCTGAACCCTCCCCCCCGCCTAGCAGACCCCACTGCACCCCTCCCCCTGCACCCCCTCCAAATATCCCCTGGAAAATCCTTGGACACCCCCATGGACACCCCCTCCTAGACACCCCACCTGCACCCTCCCCCCTTCCCTGTACCCTCCCCCCTGGACTAACCCTGGACACCCCACCTGCACCCTCCCCACTGCTTTGCAGACCCCCCTCCACATCGAAAATATAGTCCCACCATTTTTATGTTTCTCTCATTCTTTTCAACTGATAGTCTTGTAACCATTTAAATGTTTATAGCATATAACTCTCCTAATGTCCTCCTCCATCTAGGGTTGGTCTCCCTGAATCACGTTGGTAAAATTGTAAGGCACCATAATACCAGTACCATAATAAATAAATGGAACCATTGTCCTCCAATGAGTAATTCTCAAAATTCCATCTTCAATAAGTTCTGTCTCAATTTCCAATAAAGTTAAATCAATAAAAACTTAATTTCTAGATCATGGGTAGAGACTCGGTTTTTTTACTCTAGTTGAAATCACTCAAAAAAATAATCTTATGTACTACTACACTAGAAACTCTAGAGTTCTCTATGCATGTTGCTCAAACTCCTTGATGTATTCATATACATTTCCAGTATTTCACAATGAAATCATATACCAGAATGGATCCCCATTAGCAGTCTTCCAAAACATATATAATAACTCTAGCTTGATCTTATCCTAGGATTAACTAGGATAATAACCCTACCAAGATAAAAAAGAAATACAATATAGTATATTCCATGAAAATATTTTCTATGTGATGTTTCATTTCTTCAGTTGTTTAGTTAAAAAAAATTAGTATCAACCTCAGTTAACCAACCAAAAGGATCTTATCCAGTAAATAATGGAAGATCTATCCTATGTAAAACACTCTACATTCCATCCATGTACTCATCTTCCTATATAACTTAATTGCTCTGTGATCTATAGCCCTCCTTGATAATAGAGCTCTCTATCCTCTTAAAGAGAACATGTAATACAAACACATATTATTCATCTTGAATATATCGAACTTACAAAACTGAAGAATAATAATAGATTATTATATGAACATCTATGAAAAAATTGAGAAACCATTATTGAGAATCCATTTAAAATATTAAATATATCTGATTGAGAAACTCTAGAGGAATACACTAATTCAGATGAGAACTGGATTGAATTGTAGGATGTTCTTTATACAGACTCTGTTGAATTCGTTTAGGAGAGACTTGAAAACTGATTAGTTTGGATTCCATAAGATGTAGCTTCTAATCCACATTGGCTATCATCATGAATAAAATTTGATATACCTCTTTAACATCACATGATGGATACCAAGGAACAAATGTACTTGCAGTAGGTTCTATTTCTGTAGCATGGCATAAAATACAATAACAACATATTATTACAATTAAGGATTAATCCTATTAGGTCTTAAGATAACCTACCCTATTTTGGGAGTGGAAATAAAAAACATGATTTATGCACACTATGAGGAATTGAAATACTCTTTAGAAAATTCTATATACAATCTTTTAACATCCTCAAAAACCATGAGTATTATGCTTTTAAAGTTAGAATTATATATATTTACCAAACTAATTGAACCTAAAAACATATGGTAAATAATTTGATATAATCCATATATTTCTTACAATTTACTACCAAAAAATTCTTCAGGATAACTGACCATGTAATTTAGAGACACGACCCCTGCACACCCCCTCCCCCTGCCCCTTGCACACCCCCTGCCCCTACCCCTGCACACCCCCACACTTCCCCCTGCCCTACCCCTACCCCCTCCCCTGCACACCCCTCCCCCTCCCCTGCACCCCCTACCCCTACCCCCATCACACCCCCATGCCCCCAGCACACCCCCTACCCCCAGCACACCCCCTGCCCCTATCCCCTGCACACCCACACCCCCCTGCCCCCTGCCCACACCCCCTGCCCCTACCCCCTACACACCCCTTCTTCCCCTGCCCCCCTGCCCCCTCCCCCTGCCCCCTCCCCCTACCCCTGCACCCCCCTGCACACCTGAACACCCCTTGCACCACAAAATAGTATACACCACAACATCTACCAAACACTAACATCATTATATGGTAGAATTCAATGTATAAACCAAGAATAAAATTTAAATCTAAAATGTACCTCAATATCAGTATCACCAAAACCATCACGACCCTCATCATATCCTTTATAAACACCAACATCATTATCTCCTCCTCTCATACCGCCATCATCATTAACATCTGCATTGGCATATGCACCTAAATCAATGGTAGGAGTAAAATAATCCACATAAACCAAACACAAATAAATGAGAACACATTTAATTAATGAAAACTTGAACAGGTTATCACTAAAATCAAAAAATCAATCCAGATTTATTTTACTCATAGAAAATCATAAAAAATGTAAAAATATAGAAATGTTAAGGATTTTAATGAAATTTTAGGGAATAAAACAATGAATTAAATATAAAAATTTATGAAATTTATAGTTCAATCACTCTCCCACACTTAGTATATTAAACTCTAAAAAATGCATTGTCTATTGTAATTCCTAAAAATGAGAAACATCTCATGAATATGAAGTTCATAGACCTATCAGATCATCCAAAAAAAAAATTTCAGTTAGTTTAAATTGTATAAACCTACGCTGTCATTTGGCTATAACAATTCCTATTAATATAGAGATTATAGTCAACTACTCTCATAAACCTCAAAAAAATTGCTCTGTAAATGGACACTGCTATATCAATAGAATGAAATGCTAAGATGATCTATCGATAAATTATTTTTTTCTACATGAGAGTACCTAAAAAGAAACAAAATCAACATCAAATTCAATCATTTAAGTTCAAAAAAAATAAAACAAGGTCTATGGTGAGAAAGGAGTGTCCATTATGCTCCAATTCAAAGGTGTTTGTTGCAGTGCACTATGGGCAAGATGGATGTCATTTCCTACACTCAATTGGATACCAAGTAAAAGCTCCTAATAATTCATAAGAACAAAAATGGTGTGAGGAAAATTTATTTTGAGATTCTAAAAATCAAAACAAGAACACATAAAATTGATAAATTTATGTGTAAATAGTATATAATAGTTAAACTTATCTGAAAACTCCCACTATCTCAAAACAAGAACACCTAATCCTTATACACTTTCTCTAACCATCTACATGGTTTCTTCTAGTTTACTTCACTATAATTTAGTTCCACAATAACTCACACACTAGTATTTCTTGTGTTGTTTCATTTAGTCCTCACACATTACCAATAATCACACGCCATTATTTTCATTCTCCTGTCATAACTAAATTAAAATTTTGAAAATAAATAAGATTGTAACTAAAGATATAACATAGGTAACTCTAATATAATATTTTACAACACCCTGTGCACTTATAGTAGGCTATGTGATTTCCAAGCACACTTGAATGATTAAGAAATATTTTGTATTTTCATTGAACTTTACCAGGTTTTATTTGAAATCATGTTCTTAATAAATGACACAAATAAAATAAAACTAAAAAAACAAAACTATGTAAGTGGGACATATATATTTTATATAAAATATAATTGCAAGCAGTTTTAGTAAAAAATTTCAAATAATAAAGGAAACTGAAATCTACAACATTCTATATTTGATCATAAAAAGAATAATAAAAATTCTATATTTTATCATAAAAGGAATCCTTAAAAAAGAGACATAAGAAATATAACTTCAATGGAAAGGTTGATAACCAATAACTGCAAAACTCGTAAGTATAGTCTTATAATATCACCACTCCTAGGAATTGTCCCCAACCCACGCATCTTCAAAATATAATCATTTTTTATTTTTCTTTTTTTGCATCCTTCCATATAAAAAATTATTCATCAAAACATTTGTAAAAAACTCAACCAAAGTCATTCACTTAGTTACTTATGCTATTAGATATAATAAAGAGAACATTGTACTGCATGGTTTTTCAACCTCTGCCCCAAGAGAGGGCTTCCACATAGTAAAACCATAGAAATGATAAAAAACACTTCCAAATAAATAATTAATCCCTAAAATGTATTTAAATCCAAAAAATAAATTGCATATAAACCAAAATAAAGCACCACAAGAAAGGTCTCTTAAAATAAAATGAAATTAACATTGTTTAAAATATTTTATAATGTGACATGACATATTTTTAGCATTTTTTGTTAAAATTCCAAAACATTTAATAAGATATCATGCATGTTAAAAAATTTATAACATCCAATTAATGTTGATATAATTTCACATAATTTCTTTCACATTGATGCAAGGTTGTTGTTAATTTCACATCATTTTCAAGAGACATAATAAATTTTGAAACAAATAAAAATAAAAATAACTTTTTCTTATTAAAAATATTAGGTAGATATAATATGGAAATAGAAACAAATGGTAGAGTGAATATTTATAAGTGAATATGTAATAAATAGTGTTCAATTTAATGGGGGGGGTCAATAAGTGAGAAAATACAATTATGAATGCATATGTTTTTTAAACAATGTGCATGTATGTGTACATACGTAGGTAAATTCAAACAATGTATGCATACCACAAGAAATTTATTAATTTGGAAGATGCGTGGGATGCGTGGGAGCTTGAAATTGCATACTACGTATAGTTTACTATAAGTGTATAGGTGTATGTATCTTTACACAATGTATTCATACATTATACATGCATGTGTATATAATTTAAAAAAAGTACATAATGTGTGTATGCTGCATAAACCTATACACATACAATAGATGAGTCATAGTAGAACATATGTGACCATTAATAAAGTATACATAGAAAATAAGAACAAGCATACTATTTGAATTATGTTTTTCTGTAAAATGCGTTGCAAAGATGGAAGAACTGACATAGCTGCAACACCTGGGATTTTCAGACCTGCTAACTCTCCACAAGTTGGGTTGAAGAAGTAGTTCTTAGGACCATAAATTGAAGGTGAAAATGGCAATGGTTACAAGTCCATTGCCTAAAAGATAAATTATTAATCTATAAGAGAACATAATGATACATGCTCTATAAATGGAAACTTCTATATCAATAGAATGAAATGCTAAGATGAGATATCTATAAATTCCTATTTTCTACATGAGAGTATACAACTCTGATTATACAGTTGGATAACAAGCTCCTAATGATCAATGTCTGTAAAATAAACATTAAGGGATTGGGTGACCCCAAATGTCAAATAGAATTAAAATTTCTGAAAATAAGTGTTGAACAGTCATGTTGAACCTTGACCTGGAGCCATTTATATATTCGAGTTATGAATCTCACGTTGATTTTATACTATAATGGAATTTTAAAAAAAACTATCTCTCTGTCTCCAGCCTAGACATCCACTATACCTAACCCATCAGGATTCATGCCACCTTTGTCCACCAAACCCTGATTTCAGCTTCCTAGGCCACAACCCAGCCTAGTGACCACTTCCTCCTCACCCCCTCCTGTAGTCGTGAAACCTCTTCCAGGCACGACCCTTCCCCTAACCCCTGCACCAGCCCCTTAACCCCCCACCCATGCACCCCCACCTCCCCCAGTACTAGCCTCCCACCTAAACCAGTACCCTCCCCTAAAACCATCCCCTAACTCCCCCCACCACCCCCAGCCCCTAGCTTACACCAGCCCCCAACCCCCTAGCCTACACCAGCCCCCAACCCCCACCCCTGCACCAGCCCCCATAACCCCCCTACACCACCCCCACCCCTGTACTTGTCTCCCCCCTAAACCATCCCCCTCCCCACAACCATCTCCTAACCCCCTTCCCCCTACACCACCACCCCCAGCCCCCAAGCCTGCACCAGCCCCCACCCCCTAGCCTGCACCAGCCCCCAACCCCCTAGCCTACAATATCCCCCAACCCCCACCCTACACCGGCCCCCCTAACCCCCCTACACCACCCTCAACCCTATACCAGCCTCCCCCAAAACCAGTCCCCTCCCCCCAAAACCAGTCCCCCCACCCCTACACCAGCCCCCCTAAATATTCAATGCAAAATGAATGAAATAAAATAGTGACAAAATGAATGAGTTGATTTTCCAACCCATACCCAGGGAAAAAAATTGAAGGTTCAAGATACAATGAAAACATGAGGTGCAATGAGCATGCACCATCAAGTAATTTAAAGAGGATATAAACATGACTTATAATAAAACTTCATATAATGAGGAAAAGGAGACACTGTATGATCCATAAAGTGAAACAAAACTCCATACAGAAAATCTTGTTGCAACATACACTTTTTCTACTCTTCCATAATTAGAAGTGTTTCACTTCATCAACGAAAATTATTCATATTCCTCTCATACCAACCTGACAATCAAGTAAATAAGAATTGTCCATCCCTCTATCCAAGTTAATCAAATGCAGATTCAACTGAACATGATTGTATGAAACATAAATTTAAATCATTCTATCAAATAGGCATTAACATATATTCTTCAATAAGAATGTTCTTAAACAAAAACATGATTCCAAAAGGATGATCAAAGTGCATCATACAAAACACTAGTGATTTCTAATTCAATAGGTAGATCTGATTAAGACCTCAAAACATGATTGCCACTAATTTTCAACTCCAATATCGAAATGAAATACAATATAAAATTAAAAATACTACATTTTATGGTGAAAATATATAGGGAACCACAAGTGAATGGAAGTATATAATCATTAATTCTCCTCACACCTACACTAATATAACACTATAAATTTTAAAATAATGAATTAATGAAGGAGTGGAACCACAAGTGCATGGAAGAAATAAAATAAAAGTGAAAAATTATGAATATAATGAAGGGTTCCCTTATATAATCCTCTCATTAATTATATAATAATCAATTATAAAATAAATTCAACCCCAAAATAATACCCTGGAATGACCCAAGATCTCAATCCATTCACTCTCACTTTAGTGTGTTAGGTTAGGTAGTGAAAAAAATGATTTTTGATACACTAATTTCACCTACCCATGGTAATTGAGAATGATTAATCACTTATTTATCACCAATCACTCCCCTACATCATATTATAAATGAATGAAAATTGTGGTAGTATTATGTGTAAACCAAATTAATAGATAAAACCATGAAAAAATTTAAAGGTGCATGTATAATAATCTACTACTCATATGGAAACAATCTAATTTCATGAAAATAAAACTAAAGAAATTAAAATAAAAATTCATTTAAATCAATGGATTTTAATGGGGGAATGTCTCCTTAACCACACCATAGTAGTCTAAACACCATCACCATATAAAATAATTGACTAATCAAAAACCATTATGATATATTATAATTTTGTTTGAGATAAATATATTTATAAGTAAGAATAAAGTTATTTATGTAATCATCACATCAAGGCCATCTTCCACCTATTAATTCAGTGTCGATAAGAAAGATCAATCTCATTATTCATTGGATGGGTTACATGTGTCTATCTTTGAGGGTTGTTATGTCCTTATCTAAACTCTTGAATCTCCTATATTTTCTTAACACTCTCCCATAAAAAATACAATAATATTTAGTAAAATATTTCCAATATGTAAAATTTCTCTCTTTTGAATATATAAAATCACCTTTCTCCAGATTTTAACACCCATCAACAATTTACCCATGTTCCTTTAGTTGAATTTCAACATTCCCTAACCAATTCAATCATTATCCAGCTCTGATTTTTCAGTTTATAATGTTGGTTATTTAGTTTTTTCCTAGTATTTTGAAGACTCTAATGGTTTAGGAATAAATGTTTTGGGTTTTAAAATAGTTTCCCACTATTGGGAATAGTCACAACTTTGAGTTATTCATGAGAGGTTTGTGTGTAACAAGATTATTTTAAGATATTGAGGAAGGGTAAACCTTAGTGGGAATGGTTTCCATAATTATTTCAATGTTTTATATATATAATCTCAATGATGAAAACTAATAATTAATTTTCAATATTTTAAAAAAAATTATTCAAATAATTTATATGGAAAAGATTTTATTCGATGTTGAGATGATTGGGATTGAAATTGGTCGTGGGTTGGAAAATTTTCCAGATGGTTAGGATTTAGACCATGTAGTTGATTGGGTAATTGATTATCCAACCAATTGAATTTATTATTTTGATTTTACATGCAATGAAAATTGTTTTATTCATAAATATCTTGAGTATTCAGATCATTCACCTCCATTAATGGTATCCCTAGAAGAACTTCATTGATTGATGTAATAGTTGGGAAATTATTAGTCACTCAATAAGAACCTTTTATTGGAAAATATTTCACTTTGGGAGTCTAAAGTGGTGAATACTAAGGGTTTCACCACTAACAATAATTTCATAGTAATGTGGAAGATCCCTTATAATATTATAGATAACAAGAATCTCATAAGGTATCTATTTACTAGATAGATTTTATGCAGAAAAGTTCCCCTCCCTCTAAGTATGAATGATATTTGTGCGTTGATCGATAGGGGACCTACACTTCCTAATATTATAAACCGAATACCAAGGATCACTTGCATAATTATGTAGGAATCTTAAAATAATCTTGGAGTTCTACTCAACCATACAAATATCGAGGTTATCTGTCCTCCAAATTTAAAGGTTTCTAAGTAAAGATCTTTTCTCCACCCAGATAGAATTACCTAAACCATAAAAGGAACTATATTCGATAACCATAGATCCCCTAGAATCATGAACAACCCCTCCTCATAAATCCCTATTTATGAGACCCATTCACATTATGTTTTAGTCCAATATTGGGGGGTATCCACTTGATCCACCACCTTAGAGGAGCTCTATCATTTGTAATCACATCCCTAGGGAGGATCCCCTTACTAGCACCCATTCTCTTTTCAATAGGAAGAAGGGAACCTATTTTTTCCATGAGAGAGAGCACATGAACTTGAATGAATATAGGGAGCAATTCATGACTTCACGACCCTTATTCCTTGTCTCCTAAATCTCCCAACACACCACTAAAAACACTATTACATGAATATTAACCATATATGAATGTTTCTCAACAATTTGAGATAATGTACACAAAAAGTCAGAGATGTATCCCCCCTAAAATTGAAATCCCATAAGTTTCCCAACAAGGGCCCAAGCAAAGTAGGCTCATTCTACATCAAAAAATAAGTTCTAGAATAACTCAGATTTTAGCCTCTCACAACACATACATGGTGAGGGTATCTAAATTAATTTTCTATGGATATTAATTTCAGTTGGTATGCCCTTATTGCAGAACCTCTAGAAATGTATGTTCAACTTAATTGGGTTTTATTTAAACAAGAATTTTCTCACTCACTCATCATGCTTCTGGTTTGATCTTAATAACAAGTTAAAATCCAAAGCATTAAATTATCCTAAGGTAAACTTTGAGAATGTGAACATATCCGGTTCATCGAGCATATAAATCCCATCATAAAAAATCTTATGATCCTCATCAAGGGATATTTATATAAACCCAGGGTTTATTCTCACATTCCTAAAGTAAATATGAGGGATTGGGAATCTAGGGATGAAGTGAAAATGAACTAACAAGTTTTCTTTCTAGTAATTGATGTCACCCCACCCGCAAACCAACACACCAAGTGTGGGATCCTCTTCACAATTTTTTTGAATAGTTGGAATGGGAATTGATTTTAGGATGTCTATTTCAATTTTTGGGTATTCCATATTTTAATCCCCATAGTCAACCGTACCTAGAAACTTTTATAACTGTGGGATCAAACCTAGATAGGGTACCAACAGTGCCGGCCCGGGAAATATCACTGCCCAAGCCTAGTTTTTTAAAATGTTGCCCAACTGAATTATGGGAAAACAAATTTATACACACAAACCCATTAATTTAAATTATAATATGTCTTAAATTGATTTTGTTTATATAAAAATAACAAAAGATAACTAAATTAAAATTATAATTAGTGATAAGCAGTCCAAATAACAAAATAATTATGAATTAAAATCAAATTAACATATCTAGATGAGATCAAACAAATACCCCTCATCAAAAATTTCTACAAAAAAGAGAAAGGATAAAATTAAAGTACTTACAGAGGAAATGGACTCCACTACAGCTATATGCGAAGAAAGGAGAAAAACCTTGGCAAAACCAAGTTGTAAGGAGATAAAAAGGAATGAGGCAAGGAGGCATGGCAGGGTGATGCGTTATCAGGGATGAAAGCCGTAGAAGCAAGGTGTGGCTGAGTGATATCATTATGGAGAAGGTGAAGGGGGTGGAAGAGGTAGGGAAGCAAGTCTAGGGGGTACGATGAGGATCGGGTTGGTAGAGAAGAGGTGAGGCGGGTGGGCGGAGAGGCGCGGTAGCGGAGGCACGCAGTGAAGCAGCCACCGCTGGTATGCTGGGTTTGAGATTCGAGGAGGGAGCAATGGGACCATGCCGAAGCTGCATCAGAACCGTGCCAGTGCCGATTCAGAGAAGGAGGGTCACGGGGAGGTGGGGTGGTCGCGTCAGAGACGTTGGGAGAGGAAGAGGATTGCGAGAGGGAGGAGGATCACGGGTGCAGTGGGGATGGGAAATTCACGAGGGGGGGAAAAGGGATCACGTGGGGCACTATTACCACAGACAGAAAACACAACCGTGGGTATAAGTGATCTATATCCACGATTTTTATTGTTCGTGGCTATATATCTGTAGGTATAAGTCCAAATTCCAGTAGTGATCTTAAAACCAATTACAAAATTCCACCCCTTTTTGTGATTCTCATAGAATTATTGGGTGCTCGATATCTAATTGTAAGAGAGATACCACACAACCCACAATAAACAATGGAAACCTTTATCAATGCTAGATAAAAGAGATGATAAAAGGACCCTTTTTAGCACTGATAAAGGGTATAATCCATTAAAAAAATTATATCATTGAAAATCATTTATTAATATATAAATATACTTATATTAATAAAAATATAACATATTTTATTAAATATGATTTATATATGACTAAATATACATTTTCAATTGATATATATGTGTGTACATATATATATATATATATATAATTTTCTTAAATATTATTTATATAATATGAAATATGTATTAAAAATCATTTAAATTTATATGTCATATATTTAGTGATTTTTTATTAATTTAATTAAAAATATTTAAATGTAATTAAAAAATGTTTAATAATTTTTTTATCAATGTCATTTTTTTTTCAATTTGACATATATATCAAATAATAAATATATAATTTTTAATTAAAAAAATTCACTAAATATGTTACACTTAATATGTCATACCATAATTTCCCATGTATACATATACAAAATTAATTCAATTTTAAAGATACAAACATACACAGATTATATAAATGGTTAATATTATCAATTTATATTTTTATTTATTAATATTTAATATTTAAAATTTAATATATCCTTTTTTTAATTATTACATTTTATTCATTTTTTATATTTATATTTAACATATACTATTTATTAATGTTTATACTCTATATATGTTCATATATATATATATATATATTAAATTTATTCGTTTTTATTAATAATTATATCATTAATAACTTTTTAATTTTTTTGCAATATATTCATTTTAAATTTTTATTTATTTAATATTTTTTAAATTTTATTCATTTTAAAAATTTATTTATATTTTTTGATCAACATTTAACATTTTTAATTTTGTTGTAATCTACAAAATTAATATATATTCATTTTCATTTAAACATATATTCATTTTTTTAATGTATATAATTAATCTATAATTCATTTTTTAATATTTTTTTCAGTATATTCTTATATTAATTAAATTTTAATCATTTTTAACATGAATTCATTTAATATCATTTATTCATTAATAAAGTTTTAGGTTTTTTTAATTTTTTTATAAGTTATATATTTTAAATATTTATTCATTTAATATTTTTGTAATTTATACATTTTAATGTTTTTATACATAATTATTCATTAATATACTGTATATTTTTAATATAGAAATATATTCACACACACACACATATAAATATAAATATAATATTTTCTTAAATATGATTTATAAAATAAAAAATATGTATATTTACATTAAATAAGTAATGTATTTAGTGAAAAATTATTTATAATTAAAAATTATTTATAATTAAAAATATCGACTAATTATATCGAGTAATGTATGTTTAATTAAATTTCATTTGATTTTTAAATCAAATGCATGTTTCATTAACTTCACACATAAATATACGTAATTAATGCATTTTTATTATCACATCCTGAGATTTTAAAAGGAAACTCTATGTTCGATACCGTATAAGATATACCGCATCGAGCTTAAAGGAACAACGAAATATTATTATTTAAATGTGAAAATTATAACCTAACTATTAATTTAGCAGGAATGAATAGTATTAACCATGTATGATATATATAATGTTCTTACCCATTTCTAATGTATTAATGAATGCTTTTTAAATAAGTACTAGATTTTTAGTAAAGTTATTTTATTCTTAAAAAATATACGTTTTCTTCAAAAATTATTTTTATTTCTTTTTTTATGAGTGACTATTATAATTAATTTATAGAAAATTTAGAAAATTTACTTTACAAAATTAATTTTATTTTTGAATTCAGCATGTCAAAATTATCTTAGGATGGATTTTTGAGAATTTTCTGAAAATATTGATTTTTTAAGGAGTAATGAAAAATAATGATTTTTATTAAAAACTGTATTTTATTTAAAAAGTTTTTAAAAAGTAAAATTATTTTTTATATTAGTTTTAAATTTTCATTAGATCCATTTTATTTAAAATAATCCAATTATTGTTTTTGAAATGGATTTTATACTTGAATTTAATATAAAAAACATTTTATATTTAAAAATGGCACTTTTCTAAAATAATTATTTTTCATTGTGTTTTTTCGGTTTAAATTTAAATTAAAATTTGAAAATTTTATGTTTTGAATTCTTAAAAATTAATTTCATATTTGGAATCTGTGGGTCCAAATTTAGTAAGTAGTCCCCTTTTAATTTTTTCAATATGAATAGTAACTTTGGTAATTTTTATTAGCATAGTAAATGGTAAATTAAGAAATTAAGGGTAAAAATAATATGAAAAGGAATATAAAATGACCCTTACACTTTCTCTAATTTTATTTAATGATTCATTTTCATCCATAATCATTCAAGCTTCAAATATATGACCTTTTTTTCATTTTTAAGTGATTATGATATTTATAATATAATATTTAAAGAAAAGTCAAAGATGCCACCCTCACATTTTTAATAACTATAAATTTTTTAATGTGGTGTTATTCAAAGAATATGTTCAACTATAAGTAGTGTTTTTAAATATAAAATATTTTTCTTCATCATAGTAATTTATTTTTAATTTTTAGTAAATTAATAATTACCTTAAATGCTTGTGCAATGTCGATGCAGTAATTATTCAATTAATGGGAAAATAAAATAAATGATATTGAAAATATTAAAATAAATATAATTTGAGATAATTAATTTGATAAAATAATTTTATATATGACCTTTACATGTTATAGATATAATAAAAATTTTATTTCAAATTATAAGTGTTATATTGATATTATTATAGTCAAAGTAATGAATAGTTCTAGAAATTGACATTATGGATATTTTATAATAAATAATATTTTATTAAATGATTTAAAATTCTTAAAAATATTAAATTCAAACAAGTTATTTGGATAAGGTTTAAAATATCAACCATGGTCTATTTATTGGTTGTTTTTCATTTTATAAAAACTATATTAATCCTCAAAGATTAAAAATACATGTTGTCATAGTAAGAGTTAAAGAGGTTAAATAAGGGTTAAAACCAAAAGATAAGGGTAGAAATATGGTAAAAAAATATCTAATTTTTATTTTATTAAGGAATTTCAACCCATAATAAAAATATTATCTTTTAAATAACTCACTTTGGAGCCATTTGGAATTGAGAATTAATTTATATTAATTTAATATTTGGAGAAATTTCAAGAGTGTATCTCTCCTCTCTTATAAAAGGGAACCTCTTTTTATCATTTAATCACACTTCAAAACCTATTTTTTCATCTAATCCATGGACAAATCCATTACTATAATCCCTCCCCACATTCTAGAAGTCTTAGACAGGCATAACACCATCTTTAATGGTCTTAAGGTGTTAAGAAAAGATATCGTTCGAAGAAGAGTCATCGTTTTTAATCGAGAATTTATGTTTTGTTTATTCTTCCACATCCCTCAAACCTCCTTCAACCATGGTAAAATAATAAATATATTATCATACATATACCAATATTTTATTATGTTAGTCTCATGATCTATATTCATCTTCACTTACATCAAATGGGAAAAGAATTCATCATTTATATGTACGGTGGACTACCGCCCCACAAACTGATATAATTCATTTTTCATCACCATCTTTCATGGATTGATTATAATGATGGAATTAATATTTATATATTATATTCATGACATATTTATCATTATGAAAAATTAATATATCAATTATTCTCTTTCCTTTTTATGCACATAAAAATGATAACATCGTTTGCGCATACGTGTGGACTGTTGGGATTCAACACATTTATTGAGAAGACATAAAGTCATTAATTAAGAAATTTATCTCAACATTAATATAATATTTTCCCCAAAAATTAATGTATATTTAATTCTCAATATTAATGGATGTAAAATTTAATGTTGATTGCATTAATTAGAGATATGAACTTGGTGTATATAAAAGAAGATGTAGTAACATATTTTGAAAGGTATGCTGACACGATGTAGCCGACAAGAGAGAACCAGGAAGGGGTTGCCACATTTTTGGTAGCCCATGTGCCTAGATGATTATGAATCCATTAAATTTTACTCATGGAGAGGTCCTTGTAAAATGTTCAAGATGCGGTCCACCGAGAGCAGGAAGAGGGATACCACATTAGTAGTAGCATGTGCGGTACATCAGCATTTAATAGGTGCAAAGTAGTAGTGATAAAATCAATGATCAGGGCCACTTATCTAAATTCTTACTAATAGAAATTATCAGGTGGAGTGTACTAGTTGATGGCTGATGTTGCATCATGTTGGATAGATCATGTGAGAGAGAGATAGAGAAATCCTTTGGGCATCGCAAGATGGTGTGAGGTTGACGCATTTTTGGATGAAGATCTATGAGGTAGTAACATTTCATCAATATAAGGGTGATTTTTTTTCATAAATGAATCTTTCAAACATGGATTTGATGAGATGTTTTTCATAGAGAATATAGAGGTGTATCAGGGTGTGGTTTTTACATAGGTTTTTTCTACACCGTTATTGACATTCAAGTTCAGGCATTACTTATATTTTGTATTCACTGATTAATAGTGGATTTCTCAGAATTTCCCCATGGTTTTTTAATCCTCCACATTGGATTTTTTTCAACATTAAAAATCCTACATTCTAATTTATTTATTCTTCTTTATATCACTTCCATATTTCATTTGGTTACTCACAAATATTTCGCATGCAATTTTCTACCCAAAATTGGGATTCTTCACCAACAGCAGTATAAAAGGGAGGTTCATGCTTGTAATTTAATGTGAGAATTATGGAATTTTATGAGAGGATTACTGATGCACGCATGAAGAAAAACAAGTTTTAGAAATTAAAGAAAGTTGAGAGTGGTGATGCACATGTTTTCTCAGGGGATGTTGAGTAGGGGGAGAAATTAATTTTGGAAAGTGCTCCAGATAATGTGATAATCACTATTATGGGCAAGCCAAATGTTTTTTATTATAGTATTTTTCAGTAGGATGGTTCAGATATAGATGTGACAAAGACTTCAGTGTTTGGATTTCTTTTTATAAGGGGAGCTATAGTCTTTTTTTCATAAGTGAAAATGGGTTTCATCATATTTTCTGCAGATGATGATGGTTGGTATAATACCAACCTAATTTCTTTCCAACTAAGTTTGTTGGATGTTTTAATTATTTTATGTGGTAAAGGGGGAGATGGTTAGGATTCAATAAATTTATTGAGGATAGAGAAATTTATTAATGGAGTGATTTATCTCAACATTAATAGAGTATTTTCTCCCAACATTAATGGAGAGTTAATTCTCAATATTAATGGATGGACAGTTTAATATTGACAGCATTAATTGGATATAAGGACTTGGTGTCTATATAAGTGGATGTAATAACATATTTTGAAAGGTGTAATTGTATGATGTATCCAGCAAGAGAGAACTGGGAAGGGGTTGCTGCATTTGCGGTAGCTCATGTGACAAGATGATGACAACGCCATTAACTTGTACTCATGGAAAGGTTCTTGGAAATATGTTCAAGTTGTAGTCCACTGAGAGTATGAAGGGGGATACCATGTCAGAAGTAACATGTGTGGCATGTCTTTATTTAATAGGTGAGAAGAAGTAGTGACACAATCAATGATCATGGCCATGTATTGAAATTGTTACTAATACCGATGATCTGGTGGCATGTATCGGTTTATGATCTATGGTACATCATGATAGTGAGATCATGAGAGAGATAAAAATACTTCGGGTTTCGCAATATGGTGTGAGGCTAACGCATGTTCGGATGAAGATCTCATAGGTAGTAACATTTCATCAACAGAAGGGTGATGTTTTATCATAGATGGATCTTTATAGCATGGCGTTGGAGAGATGTTTTTTCAGAGAGAATATGGAGGTGTATTGGGGTGTGGTTTTTACACAGGTTTTTTATACACCGTTTAGTACTAAATATCATCAAAACACCCAATGTGAATTTACATGATTAATTAATTATCATGGTAATAACTAATATAAAAGGAATAATGAACTTGAAAAATTTTCTTAATAAAGTGAATAATTTACCTAAATTTATTATTCATTTAGATAAAGAATGTATGCGAAAATTTGGACTTAAGGTAGGGGAATTCTTAACTCAATTTCCATTATTTGAGTTAAACTTCTACTTCACTGATTATGTCATGATAATATTACGTGGAAATAAATTTTGTTATCATATATTGTATTTACACTTGTTTTATGTGGATTTATAGATGATACACAAAATCAATTCATTTTATTTACACCCACTTCAATGATATGATATTTATAAGGGACATTATTTTGAAAAATTATCTTTTAAAGTTCCTCTTTCATTTTTTTACAAAAGTAAAAAAGGAACATTTTATAACATATACATCATAATAATATTTTACCACTATCATGACACCTTAATGATTCGAATCATCCTTTAAAACTTTATATGGTTATTTTCAAAGAAAATGTTTTCCTTTGTATGTAAGTAGTTTTTTTAAAAAAAATATTTGATTTATAAAAATGTTATTTTCCTTAAGATTATTTTTCTAATGAAAGTTTTAATGATTTATGTATATGATATGGTTCTTGGGAATTGTTTATTATGATAGGTGGTTCCATTATAAACCATTGATGGGTGGTTCCATGATAAAACAAGGATTAGTGGTAACATTATTAACCAATTACAAGTGGTTCCGTGATAAACCAAGGATGGTTGGTTATGTTATAACCTCTAATGCATTGGGTACTTTAGAGATGGAAGTTGAATATATTGGTCATTCCATTTGTAAGAGTGATATGAAAAAATGATGTCCCAAGATACCTACTTAAGTTTTATATGATTTCTAATGAGTTTTCATGGAGATAATTTTATTTTTCAAAAGGAAATATAATGATCTTTTTGAAAAGATGATTCCTTTTTCAGGGTAAAAAGGCATGTTTATAAGAAAATGTTTTTATGGGTTTTCACTGGACTAACAATTTTCTTCTTTTTATTTCCTTTACTGATATTTTTGTGCTCAACCCACAATTTTAAAATGTTTTTCACAAGGTTTAAGGAAGAGTGGGGACAATGGTGACGTCAAGATGGCAATTATAAAGATCTATCTTGAAAAGAAACCATGTTTTATTTTAAAAAAGTTTTGTTTGGTGGAATAAATAGACACAGAGTATAAGTGTCCACATATAATGTATGAGTTTACTTTGTAAGATTTTGTCCTAATTCTCTAAAACTCTAAACCAAAAAGATCTCCAGAAATGTAAGTGAATTCTGGTTAAAAAACTCTTGAATATGCAATGATTAAAGTCGGGTCCTTACATTTATATAAAACACACATACACATAGTATTTATGTACTTTATTCAATTTTTAATATTCATTTTAGAATTATATTTATTAAAATAATACATTTAATATATATTATTTTTCTAATTAGTAAATTTTATTCATTTTTTGTATTTTTATTCAATATATACTATTTATTAATTTTTAATATTATTGATTCATTAATAATATTAATTATTTTTTAATATTTTTTAATTTATTCATTTTAAAGTTTTCATTGTTTAATATTTTTGTATCTTTATCCATTTGTAATATTTTTTTGTACAAGTTTTTTCATTAACATTTAATGTTTTTACCTATAATACTTTTTTTCCATTATTAAAACTACTTTATGGGTAAGTGCGAACCATACAAAAATTCCACATTGTCACCAGCACATGCCCCATAAAGACTTTCAAACAACATACCAAAATCAAACCACCACATGCACCAACCAAACAACTTTCCACATTTCCGCCACAATAGAACCAATTCAAAATTTGAAATCAAAATACTGAAAAACCATTTACTGTCATTGGACCAAACCACTTCAAACTGCCCTCCAATATCATCGATACATCACCAACCTAATCGCCTCGAACCATTATCCGTCATCATGAACATCTCGTCACCTACGTCGCTGCTATCAACGCAAGATCCACCAACCGCGCCGGCGAGACCCACCGGAAATCATCGACTTCGAACCCTCGTTGTCGTTTTTGAGTGACTCCCATCGTCGAAGAGTTGTGGCCACCATTCCACTGACACTCCAAACATCACCGACAACACCATCGCCTCGCCGCCGCTAAATGATCATCTTCACCATCACCTCCCAAAACTGCCCGCTCAAACTCACTTCCCAAATAGCCTTGAACACCACCGCACTTCTCCACCTCAGAGAGAACGGTGGAAGCTTGGCTCCAGAGCAGAGAATTAAAAGGCTTTTGAAGGATGAGACAGCGACAAGTCTGTCACCGACCGGGAGACCTCAAACCAGGGCCTTTGCCGCAGCCCTCCACATCGCAACACAAAAACCACCCTATGCCGAAACCACATCCAATGACGAACCAGAAATAGAAAAACAAAAAGCCCAAACAGAAGACAACCTTAAATCACCGAGAGTGAGGAATAAAGAACAGGATAAGAACCTGAGGAGGAAACATGGAAAAACAGACCAGGGGATGAAACCCTAGAAAGAGACCGGGGGATAAAACCCTAAATGAAGAAGACAGTAAGCATCAAGAGGATCCTTAATCGCCAAACCGTATCCCAAAACCTTGTTGTTCCCTCCACTCCAGATCCGACCTGGATAGGAGTGGTGGAACTCAGGTCCAGAGCATAAAAAGGCACCTGAGAAAGGACATCGCAAAGCCGGGAGAGGAGAAATAGGGAGAGGATACCAGGAACCATCGAAAGAAAAAAGGGAGAGGACCTAGAGAAAGCAAATCCCAACAAAAAGAGCGCCGAGATCACTGGGTGAAAGCAGCGGAGCTGGAGAAAACCCTAGCAGGAAGGGGAAGAAGATGGAGTTCCGAGATCGTCGGGAGCACCGAGGGAATGCAGATCCATTTATATTTTAATGTTTTTAATATGGTTGTAATTTATATAATTACTATGTATTCATTTTCATTTTAACATATATTCATTCTTAATATTTTTAATAACCTATATAATTAATAAAACTTGTTCATTTTTGTAATATTTTGGAATTCTACCAATTTTTTAATTATTAAATTTCACTCTTTTTTAACATTCATTCATTAAATATTATTTAGTTGTATTTAATCACTAATAAAGTTACTTATTTATTACTTTTATTTATAATTTCTTCAGTTTTAATATTTATTATTTTAATATTTTTGTAATTTCTTTATTTTTAATATTTATTTATACATATTAATTCATTAACATTTAAGGTTTTTAATATGGCTGAAATGTACATATTTAATATGTATTCATTTCATTTTAATATATATTTATTTTTAATTTTCTAATAATCTATAAAATTAATAAAACTAATTATTTTTTTAATGTTTTTGGAGTCTATTAATTTTTACTTATTTAATTTCTCTCATTTATAATATTCATCCATTTAAGATTATCTATTCATTAATAATGTTAATTAATTTTTTATTTTTTAATGTTTATTCATTTTTAATATATATTTGTTTAACATTTTTTAAATTTATTTCATATATTTTTTAATATTACTTTCCAAAGAGTAGTGATAAATATAGGTTTTGTCATCGCTAAAATAGAAAGTACTAACAAAACCTATATTTATTTTCATTTTTTGGAAAGCGCTAATAAATATTAGTTTGTCAGTGATAAGAGGTAGCACTGATAAAGAGTGGTTTTATTAGAGCTTTTTATTTTAGCATTGATAAATATGGGTTATTATCAATATTTTTTAAAAATCACTGATAAAACCTTTACGATCTTTTAAACAGAACCCTTATAGAGGACCCTATCACTCGCATTGTTCAAGCTCTCGTGAAACTAAAACTTCTTCGTTGATCACCCTTGAACTCCTCAAATGAATCGACACTTTCAAAACCCATGGTATGTCAATTTGGATCTTCTATTTAATCTCTTTCATTATTTCATCATTTTTAGTTCTTCTTTGGGTGTTTTTAATTTTCCTAAAGGATTTCAACGGCACACGCGAGCAATCTTATTTTACCTCAACCTACCTCCCAGATTCTCCACCCAATCCCCCTTACCTCAATCCATTATTACTTCACCCTCTTCCTCACAATCATGTTTATTTTTCCTCAATATACCCTTACCTCCCCTTCTCATAGGTTCATATGTGCTGCCTCATTTCTCTACAATCCCCCATACCCTTCATCCCTGATCCACTGCTTTGTATGACTCCACCTTAGAATTGGACACTTATTTTAGTTCCTTTATTATGTTACTATATACTTTAACTATTAATATATTTATAAAAAAAATTTAAAAATCCTATAAGAATATGTATAATATTAATCATGTTTGTAAATATTTATAACTATTAAATTTATCATATTAATTTAATTTATAGAGGTTAAAATATTTATTGATTACCCCATCAAAAATTCTAATTTTTTTAAATTTTAATTTTTCCAATTTATATAGAGTGAACCTTTAAATAGGATGAAGATCATTTTTTAAAATCATATTGATTAATTTCATTAGAAGTGTATATGGAAAAATTTTCTGATTTAATTTTTTTTTAAAAACACACCATGCCTAAAAAATATATAGAGATCTTATTTTTTACTAATTTGTGGGAATGCCATTTCTGAATATTTTATTATTATATTTTTTATAACTTCATGTAAATTGATTTATATTGATGTATATACTTTATTTAAAAATGTATATCTTTAGTTGACATCACATGTTCTCCTTTATAAGTGTATTTATCCTTGTGATACTATCCTCAACACACGTAACCTCCCTTGCACATACCTGATATGGAACCACCATCACACGCTACATCCTAAATTCCCAGCAATGTCCTCATAAAGTGGGGCTACACCTGGTTCACCACCAAACTCACGCTTCTGTCGGTCCTCTCGATTCTTCTTAGCCTCATTGCTTTCTTTTTAATTTAATGTTAGGGAGACTGATAATTTTCAATTGATAAATGGCGCATATGATTTCAATTTCTCATTTTTTATGAATATTTCATTTCTAATCATATGAGATATCTTTAAATTAATCATACGCGACATTTGGCCACTAACAAGTGTCGTTCACCTGAACTTTCCCTCTATTTCCACATCCTGAGGTAATTTTGGACCAATGGATTAGATCAAACTTCAAACATGAGGGATAAGAAGCCAACTTCTCATTATCCTTCATGTTATCATGGATAAAAATAAAACAATTCTTTCCATTTTATTCTATTAATAGTAAAAATAACCCCAACCATTTAAATATTTTCATTATCATGAACATCTACGACAAACATTTTGCAACACAAACCGCTAACCTCATGTCTATTTAAAGAATGCCTTATTGTAAGAATGATACAAAAAGTGAGCTTATGAAATATAAAGTTTTAGAACATTATTATGTAGGTTAATTCACCTACTTTTTTATTCATAGTTCCTTAGTTCTGTAAATTTTCACTTGTAGTAGTTGATTTCCCTTATTGACCCCATTCAAAACATCCATATCTTCTTCCCTCTTATTTGAACCTTGCTCCCAATTTCTACTCCTACATTTTTTCAGAGTTGATTATCTCTATTGTTTTCACTAAGGTTGAGTTTTGTTTTCATGTGATCCCAGGTAGTTGGGATTATAATCCAATAATTAGTTTAAGATAAGGTTTTTTCCTGATCCCATTGGGACACTTCTTCAAATTGTATTGAAGTTAATTGTATCTTAATTTGATAAAAGATCATCATCTCTGGTTTATAAGCACCCTGTTACTGAAACACCACCTGACCCACCATGTACCAAGAGAATAAATGAATAAACATCAACTCCTCCCTCTTGTTGGACCCCCACCTAGAAAAGTTTCAGAAACTATCCTAGAATTTCCACCTTTTTGTCCCATAAAACATAAAATCAAGAATTTGGACCAAAAATGAAATTTTTACCCTAGGTTATTTATTTTTTATGTCACCCTTGTGTAAAATGATAAATTATTAGTAATAATCACCAATAATATTCAAATGTTGGGTTTCCCTTATTAGAAGTACCTGTAACTTTCTCCTTTGATTATGGATACCTTGTGTGTATTTATTTATTTATTTTACAAAATTAATATTTTATGGACATAATAAGATGAATATGAATAGAAAATGGATGGGTTCTAATCATATGACAAAATAGTATGAGGATATAGCTAATGACTTCATCAAGTTTGCAATGGATCATGCATACGACCCTTCTCAAATCCTTTTTCGTGTTTACATTATTAATATTCAATTAAAATTAGTCCCAAAGAGTTGGAAGAATATTTTATTTATACTGAAATACATTAGATATATAAATGTTGGACTAAACATAGGGATAATTTTAATATAAATAATAATTGGGTTGATACCATGATTTATGACTCATTTAATATGAATACTAGTGTAAATAATAATAAATACCGTATGGAAGAAATGACAATGGCAATTGAAGATGACCTTTGTGATTGTCCAAAGTTGTTTTAGAAATTAAATGGTTATTTTAAGAGACCAATGTATACTATATTCACTAAATATAAAACATTTTCAAATGTATTGAAGTTATATAATTTGAAAGCTAGAAATGGATAGAGCGACACCAACTTTACATAAATAATTGGTCTTATTAATGATATGCTTCTAAAATAAAATGAGATTCCTTATCAAACATACGATGTTAAATAAATGCTATGTTCAATGGTAATTATATATAAAAAAATACATGCATATCCAAATGATTGCATATTATTTTTCAAGGATTGTGAATCATTGAGAAAATTCCCTAAGTGTGGTTAAATCTATATGAGAAAGAATAATCAAGTACTTCAAAAGTTGTATGATAATTTACTATCATTATATGGTTTAGATGACTATATTGATGTCACAAAACTGATAGATAATTGACATGGAATGTGGATAAAAGAATTAAATATGGGAAACTACATCACTTAGAAAACTCTCCTCAATGGAAGAAAATTGATTATTAGTATCCTGAATTTGGAAATGAGATGAGAAACCACTATCTTGCATTATATACATATGGAATAAATCCTTTTGGTATATAGAGTAGTACTCAAAGTACATGGCTAGTTATGTTGGTAAATTACAACTTTCCACCATGGTTATGTATGAAGTGAAAATACATCATGTTGCCTATGCTTATATCTAGACCAAAACAACCCAGTAATAATATTAATGTTTATTTTGGATCCATTGATTGAATATCTTAAATTGAAATGGGATATAAGTATTACATTTCATGATGCTCAAACACGTGAAGAATTCACATTGAGATACATATTGTATGAGATGATAATTGACTTTCCTACTTATGTAATTTTTTAGGCTATAACATTAAAGGAATGTTGGGGTGTCCCATTTGGGAAGAATAAACACACTCAGTTTAGTTTAAATATTCCTCAAAGGCTGTGTTTTTAGGACATCAATTTTTTTTACCTTGATGAAATAAATACCGATCCTAGATTACATCATTTTATGTGAATAAAAAACAAGTTACAGCACCATCTTCATCAACGGGTGATCAACTATTCAATAAAGTAAAAGATATTGACACTGTTTTTGGTAAACCTTTTTTGAAAAACCCTAAAAATCAAGTTAGAAAAAGTGATCAATTTTCTTTGAATTACCATAGTAGAATGTTTTGTTTGTTGAACATTTTTCTAATGCCATGCATATAGAAAAAATGTATTTTATAGTGTTATTGGCATATTACTTAATGTTCATGAAAAAATAATAGATGAAAATAATTCTAGTTTAGACATGATTGAAATGGGGATAAGGGAAGAGTTGGCACCGATGAAGGGTGAAAGGAAGATTTTTCTTCCTCCAGTAGCTTACACTCTATCCAGATAAAAAAATTACAATTTTTTAATTTCCTTATTGGTATAAAAGTTTCATAGGGGAATTCATGAAATATCAAGAATGTCATGTCAATAAATAATTTGTAGTTAAAGGGCCTAAAATCAGACCAATGTCATTTTTTAAGGAAATATTTTATGCTTGCCTCTTTATGTTCCATTCTACCCAAAAATCTGTGACATATATTAACCATACTCTTCTTCTTTTCTAAATCCATATGTAGTAAATCTATAAACCCAGTAAAGTTTTCAACCATGAATATGGAGATTGAAATCATATTATTTGAATTATATATGTTCTTCCCATCATTATTATTTGATATAATGGTCTACTTGATGCTTCACTTGGTTATAGAGGTTCAACTATGTGGTCTTATCCATTAAAAATAGATGTACCCCATTTAATTATATATGAATATTTTGAAAGGGCGTGTCAAGAATCAAAGTCATCCATAAGGTTTTATCACATAATGATATATTATTGAAGAATTTGTTGAATATTGCACTGATTAACTATAAGATGTTGATAGAATCATTATCCCAATGTCTCGTCATAGAAGATACCTTATGAGTGAAGGGATTTCTAGAAGGGATATTGTTACAATTACCATCATATAGTGGGAGCAAGATTTCCTGTACATTTTACATAATAGTGTAGAGTTTACTCCATATATTGAATACCACAATGTGATTATTATACATTTTAATCCAAAAAGGGATGAATGATGGATATCAAATACACATAATCAATAGTTTATATGATGGTTCTAAGATCATATTTATAAGGAGTAATATGAAAATCTGAATTCTATTGTAGAACGAATTTGATGGGTATTTAGGGGACCAAATATAAATGTTATATCTTACACTGGTTTTTTAATTAATGGTTATACCTTCTATCAAGAGGAAAAAGATGAACGTAGTATGATGAAAAATATTAAAGTTATTATTATTTTGGAAGTGATGCACATATATGGTTCCAAGGATAGAAATCCAATTTATAAAAATATGTCATATTTTAGCATCATCAAACAGGAATATAAGTTGGATTATGCAACATTTCAAGTACTAATTTTCCTTTTCAAATGGGTTTAAAAGATGAGTGTAGTGAAAGTAGATGAATTGGGATTTGTGAAGGAGAATTTAAATGTGGAAATTTATAAGGATAATCCATTCATAATGGCATCACAATAAATGAAGGTATTTTATGTCTTAATTCTAATAAACAAGAATTCGTCAGTTTCCTTGTTGGGGACTAAAACAACTACAAGGTCAAGTGAATATTCAATTGAAGATGACCCTTTCATTGAGAGATCAAAATCATGTAATTAAAGTCCCAATATACACAATTCCTTGTACATTCGAGGAGACCACAAAGAGGGTATTTGGATACTCGCTATTTGATCCGACTCCCTTCAAATTTTAAAGAAAAAAAGAGAGTTCAATGAGATGGTTAAAGTTTTTTTAAATATATTATTCTTTTTCTCATAATATTATGTGTTCTATACTAAATTTAACTAATCTAAATTAAATATTTAACTACTCATGAAGATAATGAGTTATGTACATGATGATGCTACCGATCTCAAGGAAGAACACATGATTGATGCTGAAACTATTTAATTATTAGGGTATCGATAATATATTGATGAAAAAAATAAGAATAACCTAGAATCACTATGTTAAATATAATTATCAAGTAAAGAAGAAAGGGTATAAAATTTGAGGTTTTATGGAATCAACACAACCGATCTGTTGACCCCAACAAGTCAATGTTCATTAGTTATATTGGGATCACAATGAGAATGCATGTGCCAATTGATATTGATATGTGAAACCATGTATTTCATGTATTTAAGTAGACCCTTTGGGAAGATATTAAGGTAATGTTATGATATAATTTCTCTATTTTACTAAAAAATTATATAATAAAACATTGATTTGATTTTCATTATCCCTTATAGATTTTGTTTATTTTAGATGATTTATGAATGAAATATGTCTTAACGGTCACTAGAAAATATAACAAAGGATTATAGACACTTCTTATAAAGAATCATATCAGGAATGCTGAGGGGAAAGTAAACCCCCACCCAACAATTACATATACACACATTATAAAACATGACACATAGAAAGCTTTCATTATTAATCATGATGAGAAATAATTTCAAGTGAAATGTAGTCAATAATATTTTATTTGAAAATATTTATTTTATCTGCTTTGTTTCAAAATTGTTAATTTATGAAACAAAAAAGGAGTTTTGAAAATAAACAACATGCAGTAAAACCAATGTACCCCTAAAGTAAATTAAGGATAGGGTACACTTTACTTGAAAATAAAATGGTGTGTATTTTAAATATGCAATAAAATTTGTATATGATATAAAATAGCATATTTTCCTTTATTTATATGCATATTGATGAATCAAAATCCAAATACACTTCTATCCCACTTCATGTGCTATAGAAGGAGGATCATGTATGTAAAGAGGGTAAACTAGTTGATGAAAACACACATGAAGTATGGGAATCATGTGTAAGTGTGAAATAATAGTAATTCATTATGATTTATAATAGTATTACCTAAAAATATATTTTTATGTTTTTATGTTTTTCTATGGTTTATATACAAGAATTCACATTGAATGCACCTAAATAAAAACTACTTTTATTATCTTTGAAGTAGCCAAAACAATATGGGCGCATTACAGGTGAGGTTTTTAGGGTGTCACCTAAAACATATTTCAAGAAGAAAAAGTCGTAAGGAGATATATATGAGATTATTAAAGGAATCTAGGAAAAATAGATGCTTTGAAAGATGTTATTGTCTGGACTGGTTTGGTAGACCAATATATGTGAAATGATCAAAGTGAACCAATATAGAATAAAGACCAGTACAAGAAGAGCCAAATAAACCCACTAGATTTGAGTCTATCCATTACCCTAAACCACTTACCTTACCATAGGTAATCAATTTTTTCATTACACTTTCTTCTAAATGTGAATCAAACAACTTTCAAGAACTTTATATTACTAAAATTCTATAGGGTGAAGTTGTATGTGATTTTTATCTATTAATACCCACAAATCACATTGTTGTGAGGGGTACAGTTTATAGTATCCCAGGATACATGCTACACAAAAAAAATCCCAAAATATCACATGAGAGTGGGGATGAGCCGATCATTGAGTTACCTATTCCTTCTAATGACCTAAATGTTACTACAGTCGATAATGCTATAGAAATTTTCATAGCATGGATGTCTAATATTATAAATATACATAAGGTATGTCCTTAATTGTTTTTTTTCAAATAAAAACCCTTTTACAGTTGATTAAAAAGGTTTAAAATAAGGTATGGTATTACATATGGATAAAACAATGGAGAAATGGAAGGTCTGATCAAGAAAATACAGCGAATCAACTAAAAATCAAAATGAACATTTGAGAGTACCTTCTCCCCACCAATTCTACTATCACATATATTAACAATACAAGTTCATGTAGACACAACATTCAAAGATGAAAATATTTCCCGTATTCAATATGAATAAGAAATATTTAGAGATGTCATTAAAAACACGGTTATTCTGGAGATTATAAATGAAATTATTAAGTTTTAATGACTGGGAGTCTCATTTGTGTATACATATATGAGGTACATTTTCATAACCCATCTATCCAAAAAATGATCTACTATGTTCATTATAGTTAACAACTATTCATATTTTCTATAGGTGTATGTATTACTACTATATAAAGGGAAAACCCTACGAATCATGATTTGGACTCATTGATCCATGTATCATTTCTATGAATGAACTTTCTTTGGAATTAAAACAAATTGAAAAGAAAAAAGATGCACTAAGAAAGGCATTTGAGAAGAAAATAATAAATAAAAGACTCTTCTTGATGCTTATAATATAGGGGTAAAACTCTAAAACATAATCATATAAAATATATTTTTCTATTTTTCATTACTTATTTGTTTTTTTTAAGAAGCACTGTATGCTCATCAAAATAAAATTGGATTCCCCAAATGTTTATTTTTTTGGATCCAATGCATGAATTTCCATGAAAATTACCACACATGATGTCTATTGTGAATTTTTAATGCACCGAAATCAATATTTTATAGATAAACTTTGAATTATATGTTTTAGTTTGTGTTTTAATGATAATTTTTTTATCATAGAGTGATCTATTAATATAGGCTAAATCATGGTATGAGTTCATTGGTTGAACATAATAAGCCTATAGATTTATTTAAATGGAAAAAATTAAGTTATATATATTAATATTTAACTATAAAAACATATTTCAAAACAATTTACCTATTTCAGTCAATTTTTCTATAGTGTATGAAGGAGAATAATTAAAATGATAGTGGATATTACATTTATAAATTTATGAAATATATCATATACCATAAAAATACTAACATCCCCAAACATGTAATTTTTGAAGGTAATAACAACTTCATTAAAAATATTTGTTAATGATTTGTTTTTATATATTTTCTCATTACTACCAAGATTTACAACAATCTATATACTCAAAAGAAGTAAAAGTTTTAGAGATGAGTGGGAAGAATACATGGTGTCAGAATGTTTGTCAACATCAAATTTAGGTGATTACCTATTATGTTTGTGATATAGTATGGTCTATGACCATAGAGATACATTTTGGATGTGAAGTATTATTATCATAATGCTTTTAACATGTTTATCAAGGAGAATTATAATGGAGGGTAACTCTCTATAGATTCTAGTAGAGTTAGTAACATGTTTAAAGATGCTTGTTCTGATGAGAGATTGGACTTTAAGGTTGCAACAGAGATAATGGTGACTGAGAAATGGTTCAAGAATGAATATAAACTTCATGAAAATGTGACTTCATAATATATATTTAGTTAATTTTAACATATATAATTCTTTAATATGAACAAGAGATGGTGTAAATATTGAAGGTTTGTTGTTCTCAAAAGCATGTGCTCTTGAATTGGTTTAAATCCATGGTTAGAGTTTCTTATCACAAAAAATTTGAGCTAATTCAAGATAACATTATTTTGAGAAAAATAATAAATAGTACGATGTGTGGTAATCAACCACACCACAATCCAATGCATGGTGTTTCTAGTAGGACTCAAAGTATATGTTTTTAGTTTAAAATTAACATGTGAGTTCAAAACACACGTCACATACTCAAAACTAATAAAACACATGCATATTGTTTTGATACTTAAATAAAATAATCCATAAGTCATTTTTGACAAGTAAGAATCAGTAAAACTTAATCCTATATACGGTCTACTTGGTATGACTTGAAGTATGTGTTTTTAGTTTAAAATTCACATTTTTGTTCAAAACACACATCACATACTCAAAATTGAGAAAACCTAGTTGTATTATTATTATACTTTAGGTGAATGATCCATAAGTCTTTTTTGAAATGTGAGGACCAACTACATCGCAATTTGATACATAGTGTGCTCACTATGACTCAAAGTGTATGTTTTTAGTTTAAAATTGATATTTTAGTTCAAAATAATGTGACATACTCAAAACCAAAAAAACACATTAAAATTGTTTTTATACTTTAGGGAAACAATCCATAAGTCATCTGTTATGTGTAGGAATCAACCACACCTCAATATGATACCTAGTGTGACTAGTATGACTTACAATGTGTTTTTTTAGATTAAAATTGACATTTTAGTTCAAAACTCACCTCACGTTCTCAAATTTGAGCAAACACATTCATATTATTTTGATACTTTAATAAAAATGATCTATAAGTCATTTTTGATATGTAGGAATTTAATGTATGTCAATGTGACACTCAATGTGACCGGTATGACTAGAAATGAATTTTTTCAATATAGAAGTGTCATTTAAGTTTAAAATGCAAGTCACATATTGAAACCCAAGAAAGTGATCTCATAATATTTTCAAACTTTAGAAAAATTATCCATAATTCATTTTTGATGTATAGTAATTGACCTCACGTCAATCCAACACACGATGTGGTTGATATGACTCAAAGTACATATTTTTAATATAAAAGTATCATTTTATTTTAAAATGTACCGTATAACCAAAACCAAGCAGAAAATCTCAAATTATTTTAAAAAACTTTCACAATGATCTATAATTCATTTATGATGTGTGGTAATCAATCATACATCAATATGAAATATGATGTGGTAAGTATGAATCGAAGTGTGTGTTTTAAATATAGAAGTTCCATTTTAGTTTAAAATGCACGTCACATAGTCAAAACCAAGAAAACAAGTTTATATTATTTTCAAACTTTAGTGAAATGATCCGTAATTAATTCGTGACATGTAGTAATTGACCACATGTCAATTTGACACGTGATGTGGTAGGTATGACTCAAAGTGCATGTTTTAAATATAAAAGTATCATTTTAGTTTAAAATGTGCATCACATAGCCAAAACCAAGAAAATGGGATTTTATTATTTTAAAACTTTAGGAAAATGATCTATAATTAATTTTTTATGTATAGGAATCAACCACACCTTAATTCGACACATGATGTGGTCAATATGACTTGAAGTGAGTGTTTCAATATAAAAGTGCAATTTTAGTTTAAAACATGCATGACATATCCATAACTAATAAAATGAGCTCTGATTGTTTTTAAAATTTATAAAAATGATCCATAATTCATTTTTGACAAATAAGAATTGACTGTATATCAATCTGACACTCAATGTGGTCGATATGACTTGAAGTTCACATTTTCAATATAAAAGTTTCATTTTAGTTTAAAATGTGTGTAACTAGCCAAAAATAAGAAAATGATATTGAATTGTTTGAAAAATTTATCACAATGATCCAAAATTCATTTTTGATGTGTTATAATTGAGCACATGTCAATCTGACACATGATGTGGCCAGTATGACTCGAAGTGCATGCTTTCAACATATAAGATCCATTTTAGTTTAAAACATGCACCATATAGAAAAAACTGGTCAAACATGCTCTTATTGTTTTCAAACATTAGTATAATGATCCATAATTCATTTGTGATGTGTATAAATTTAATGTATGTAGATCCGACACACAATGTGATCGTTATGACTCAAAGTACATGTTTTCAATATAAAAGCATCATTTTACTTTAAAACGTGTGTCACTAGCCAAGGAAGAGAAATCAAGCTTGGATTTTTTCAAATGTTAGGAAAACAATCCATAATTCACTTTGATGTATATTAATTAACCTCACATAAATCCAATACATGATGTGGTCAGTATGAGTCTAAGTTTGTGTTTTTAATATAAAAGTTCCATTTTAGTTTAAAATGAACATGGAATAACCAAAACCAAGAAAACAAGATCATATTGTTTTCAAAATTTATTAAAATAATCCATAATTCATTTTTGATGTGTAAGAATCGATTGCTTGTCAATACGACACACGATGTGATCGGTATGAATCGAAGTACAAATTTTCAATATAAAAGTGTCATTTTAGTTTAAAGCATGTGACGTAGCCAAAATAGAGAAAATGAGATTAGATTGTTTTCAAAATTTTGTACAATGATCCATAATTCATTTTTGACATGTAGGAATTAACCGTACATCAATCTAATAGATGATGTGGTATGTATGGATATAATTTCATGTTTTCAATATAGAAGTTCCATTTTAGTTTAAAACATACATCACATAGCCAAAGCTGAGAAAACAAGTTCATATTATTTTCAAAATATAATATAATGATCCATAATTCATTTGTGACATTATAGGTATTTATCACATATCAATATGACACATGATGTGGTTGGTATGACTTGAAGTGAATGGTTTAATATAAAAATTTCATTTTAGTTTAAAACACACATCGCATAGAAAAAACGAGCAAAAGAGCTCATATTATTTTCAAACATTAGGAAAATGATCCATAATTCATTTACGATGTGTAGGAATCAACCACATGTTAATTTGACACATGATGTGTTTGGTATGACTTGAAGTGTAACTTAAAATGCCTTCTTGGACCATTACTTTGTCATTTTTGGGTGTTGGGGGTGTTTAGGAGGAGTATTGAGGATGTTACATGGTGGTTAGAGGTGAAGTGGAGTTGGAGTGTGAAATTCACATCGTGAAAGGGGTTTATGATGTGAATTGATGGTTCACATATTTTATAGATTTCCAGTTTCACAGCTTGTATGGGGGTGCGGGGGAACCCATGAAACAGATTCACATAATGAAAGTAATTCACCAAGTGTAATTAAATAAAGGCTGAGGCAATGTGAATTTTAGAGAAAGTTTAAATTTTTGGGAAACCTATGGATTTTACATCATGAAAGGAATACACGGTGTGAAACTGGTGGGATCCAGGTTATTTTATAAACCTTTTGGATCATTCTTTACATTCATTCACATCTCTCTATCCCTTATTTTAGAGGAACCCTAGGTGCCTTCAGATTAACTTTCATCCCTTTTCCTTCGGATTTGATTCTATGGGTTCTGATGGTTGTTCCTTAGTGATCCATAGTAAGTTCTCACCATTATACCCTTGTTTCCTTTTTGATATTCTTTTGGTCTTTGCTGTGGTGGTGGAGTTTTGGTATGGGGTGTGTGTGGGATGTGTTCTGATGGATCTTTGATGTAGTGTAGTTTGATCCATGATCTCATGGTGTGGTTTTGGTTTCTAGGAAGTTATTCTTCAACCTACGGTTTGCAATGAGTTGGAAAAGCTTATTTGAGCTATGGAATCCATTGTTTCTCACTTTTATGTATCATGCGAGAGGGGTTTACAGTTTTTTATCTATGGGGGTAGTTTTTATTGGCCTAATCAAGATTAATTAATCAGTTAATTGAAATTTATAGTGAAGGGGAGTGATTCACCTTCTTTTATAGCTATGATATTATTGTGATGTTGTGTTTGTATGGGATGAATGACATATTGAAATTCAATTATGTTGGGAGCCTTTTATTTCACTATAGTTGTTGTGTTATGGAAACCTTGTTACGTGTTGTTGTGATATCACCCCAAAATGGAAATTGGATAACAATTATATTTGGATAATGAAATGGTTTCGCCTGGATTTATGGCTTGTGTGATAACACCCCTAAAATAAAGTGAAATGTGATAAAATTCTCTTTGTAAAATTTATAAAATGGTCTTTTATGTTTTGTGATTTTGATTGTGATTATGGGGTAGTGATGTGTGGTTGCAATGCGATGTGAGGTGATGGTTTTTTTGGCCGTGCTTTTGGGGTGGCGAGGTGATGGTTTGTTTGGCCATGATTTTGGGGTAGCGAGGTGATGGTTTTTTGGATGTGCTTTTGGGGAGATGAGGTGTGGTTTTTTGGACATTATTTTTTTACGGTGAGGTGAGGGTTTTTTTCATGCTTTTAGGGTGAGAAGGTGTGGTTTTTTTCCTTTATTGTGGGTCAGTGAGGTGATGGTTCAATGAGAATGATGAGCTACTTGTGAGGTTTGGTTGCATTGTGCTAGATTCCTAGGTAGTGATGGAATAATTATTTAATAATGATTGAAATGAATGATGTTTAGTATGGTTAATGGTACGGAAATGATTAATGGATGAATAAATGGTGGATTGTGTGGTTAAATGTGGTTGTTTGTAAATAATGAAATAAATGGGATGAATAATGGAATTGGTTAGTGGTGTGAGATGTGTCTTGTGGTTTATGTGGTGTTATGAATCTAGAGGTGGCAGCAAAAGTGGGGATGTTGTGAGTTTGTTAGTGTTTTGTTGTGAACCCGTAGGTTGGGTTTATGTGTGTCTATACATATATAATTTTATATTCCTTGTGATTTCTATACCCACCTCACCCATGTCAAGAACTATGTGCTGACACCTATATTTTCACATGAGGGGTGGTTTTTTTCAACATCTTAGTGATGAGGATGGATGGATACCCTCTCTTTCTCAACCTCTCTTCCAGGTGAGTAGATATGCACAAAAAAATGTGATGGATGGAGGTTTTTTAGTGAAATAGGTGATGGCCCAAGTGTTTTTGGATGAGATGTGATATGATCGTGCCATGGGGTGGTGAACCAAGTGTTTTTGAGTGATATGTGATATGTCTATGTAGTGGGGTGGCTTTTGTTGGGGGTCATGCATGGTAGGATGAGGGCACTAGGTTGATGTTATTCATGTTCATGATACCCTACTACTCTGGTTATGGTTGTGATGTGATTGACTAGGTGTCTATGGGTGAGATGAGATGTGATTGTGCTGTGGAGTGGTGGCCCAGGTGTTTGTGGGAATGATAGGATGTTGCCTTGTTAAGGGGTGGTGGTATATGAAATTTAGAAGAGATAGAAGTGTCAGGATATATGACATTGGGGGTGAGAGAGTGTAAAATTAGTTGGAAAGTGATGTGGGGTGCCCTTTATAGATATTATTATTATTATGTTATTATACTTGTCTTGTGTTATTTGGTGAGCGTACCTTGGTGAGGTTTGGATGAATATTTGACTTGTTTAGAAGCTATTGGTTTTTCTATTTTCTCATAGGTACATTAGTTTGCTTCTTTCACATGTTCACAAGAGACTTTATCTTTCTTAATAAGTATACTTTAATGCTAACCCTACATATATAAAATGATTTTCAAGTTTCAAGGATCATTATGTGGACTGTGATGGACATTACTATCTCATATCCTTAGACAATTGCTATGTTGTTGCTTTTGATTTTCTTTTGGGTATTTACTTTTGGATACTTTCATCTGTGCTTATTTTATTTATACACACATTATGGGATAGCTTTGGTTTCTTTTTATATTAATTCATGGAGCTTCTTATGGATGATTTGTTTTTATCTCCTAATCCTATATTATTATAGAGGGTAATTTCACCCATTTCATGATATTTCTATACCCTTGGTGCTAGTCTCCAACCCAGGTTCTACTGGTGGTGGAACTCATGGGGTCATTATCTCTCTCCCCTCATTGTGGTATCTTTGGAAGGAGGGGGTCATGGTAGAGTGGTATTAGAGGTGATGGTTAAGAGATATGATGGATTTTTGATTTAGTAATAGTGAGGATTTCATGGGTTTGTATGGAAACAATGACAGTTGACCTTGGTGTGTGACATAGTCCAAGGAAATTGACTAGGACATGAGATTTTAGGCCCCCCTATGATCTAGTGCACATATTTTGAGCTTATTGAACAGCTAAGTGAGGTAGGCTATTTTTAGTGTAGTGAACTAAGAGAGGCATGTGCATCATGATGACTTGTGTTCTTGTTTGATATGGGTTGTTTTGGGAATCTTAAAATGAAAAAGTGAATTAAAATGAATCTAAATAAAATTACACACTATCGAGCTTAGAAAATTCTTGTTTTCTTTTCAGCCGTGGGTTATGTTCACTGTCTTCATGTGACTCAGGTAGTTGAGGTTCAACAAGATGATCTAGTTAATCATTATAGGGTTGATCTGGTATAGGAGGATGAGGTTTGATATAGGTCATTGTGTGATTTTCAGTGGCAAACTTTGGGTAAGTATGAGGGAAGTGTTTCAGATGTGGAGACCGAGAGTTGGCTAGAGGAGCTCGAGATCTCTTTCAGTTTGATCCAGGACCCATTGGGATATTGGGTCCCCTTATCAGTTAGTTAGATATGGGGATCTTCTCTTCAATGGTGTATATTTTATTTGGGTGAATGGAAGGAGGCATATGTTTTATGGTTCAACTTTAGGAAAGAGTTTTGATAAGAGTTACTTTCGTCGACCATGAAGGTAGTGAAGAGGTAGGAGATTCTTTCTATTCCTCAAAGGATTATGTCATTTAGGAGTTGGGAATCAAGTTCAAGGACCTTCTATTATTTTCCCCAAATGTTTTTCCAAATGAGGAGTCTTGTGTGATATTTCTTAAGGAGGCACTTCATCCTTCTATCCAGTATGTAGTTACTCCTTTTACGTTTCCAATGTATCTAGAGGTTCACAAGAAGGTGGAGGTGATTGAGGGGATTCAATTACAAGGAGGTTTACCATGATAGGGTAATCAATAGGGTTCCTTGAGGAGAAGTGTTGTCAGTAGTAGGTCTCAAGAACCAAGACCTTTGAGGTTTTGACTGACGGGGAGTCGACCTTAGCATCTTCCCTTCCAGCCTTCTAGTGTCAGTGGTTTCTATGATTTTCCTAGAGATATCAAGATGGTGTGTTTGTCTATGGGGTATGTGACTATTACTAGAATTAGTTCCCAGTAGTTATTTGAGATCAGTTTGGTGAAGGCAGATAGGTTCAGCACCAACCTCAGTAGTAGTTTCCAGTGAGACTGTTTCAATAGCATGGGTCAATAGGCTTATGCTTCATCGAGGGGAGATGGAGCAGGTAGAGTATGACCTAAGGATGTTCCTTGAGTCTAGGTACCTTTACCCAAGCATGTTCATAGAGTTGGTTTTCAGCAGAGAGGTATAGGATTTGGGTGTGGTCAGTTACACGCAGTGGAGGCATCAATGCTGGAGGGGCCATAGATCGTTCGGGGTACACTCAGTTTTTTATATACCCTTGTTTGTGACTTTTTTGATTGAAGAGATTTGTAATCCTTTGTTTCAACTACTCTAGTCTTTTCTCTGGAACTAGATGTAGAGATCCTTCCTGTGCCCCTGGTGTTGACTATTCCATTTAGAGGCTAGACCAGCTTGTTTAATGTGTGTTAGGGGTGTATAATGATGATGGGGTTACATCAGTCCCAAGGGGATCTTTTCTTGATATAGATGCATCCATAAAATTTTATCATAATCATTGCTTGGTTTTATTCCATTAGTGCTATTAGAAACTACTTCTAGAGGAGAGTTGTGTTCTCGAATGTGGATGGAATGCGTGTGATTTTCATTGGCGAGTGGGGTTTTTAGGTAGGCAGTTGGTGTGTGGAGCCCCTTATTTTTTTGATGGATGATTTGTTAGTGGAATTGGTGGGATCTAGGATAACATGGGTCCCCAGGGTCATTGGAGAGTTTCTAGATGTTTTCCCCAAGGAGGTTGTGGCACTACCCCCTCAACGTGATGTTGAGTTCGAGATAGAATTGCATCCTGGTGCTTCTTTGATTTCAATGGATAATTATATAATGAAACCTTATGAGTTGTGGGGGGTGAGGATTTAGATATATGATCTGATTTAGAAGGGTTTTATCCATCCCCATGTATTTTCATGGGGTGATCTAGTGTTGTTTTCCAAGAATGAGGATGGTAGTCTGAGGTTGTGTATAGACTACCAAAGGTTGAATTAGATAATGACAAAAAAAAATACCCTCTTTGGAGGATAAATGATATTTTTGACCAGTTTAGAGGGGAAAGTTAGTTTTCTAAGATCAATCTATAGTTTGGATATCACCAATTGAGGGTGAAGGAGGCCATATCCAAAAGACTGCCTTCAGATGTAGGTATGGGCACTTTAAGTTTGTAGTCATGTTATTCCATGTCAAAAATGCACCAACTATGTTCATGGGACTCATGAAATCTGTGTTCCATGAATTCTTGAACCATTTCATATTCGTGGTCATCGATGACATATTGATCTACTCGAAGTCAAAGGGGGAGTATGTCGATTATCTCAAAGCTATCTTATAGGTTCTTTAATGACACTAGATTTATCAAAAGTTATCCAAGTGTAAGTTTTGGAAACAAGAGGTGCATTTACTTGGGCATGTGGTGTCTTAGTAGGGTGTGATAGTGGACCCATTGAAGGTTAAGGAAGTTGTTTCTTGGGAAGAACCTAAGAACATGGCAGATTTTTGTAGCTTCCTTGGTCTTGTGGGATTTTATCAGAGGTTTGTGCCAGATTTCTCATGATTTATATCCTCATTGATATCATTGAACAAGAAGGACCAGAATTTTGTATAGAATGATTAGTTCTAGACATCATTTAGTTACCTGAAGGGAAAGTTGTTCAATGCTATAGTGCTTTAGTTTCCTAAGGAGGGTGTGATGCTTGAGGTGTTTTTTGACACTTCCTATATGAGATTTTAATGTGTGTCGATGAAATTAGTGGTAGTTATATCTTATGGATATAGCAACTTACGTACTCATGAGAATAATTATGCCACCCATGATCTAGAGTTAGCACAGGATGTGTTTTCACTGATGTTTTGGTGACATTACCTCATTGGGGAGCACTTCGTGGACTTATATCACAAGATCTTAAGATATACCTTTTCTCAGTGTGATCTAAATTTTTGGCATTGGAGGTGGATGGAGTTTCTTCAAGATTATGATTTTTATATCTCATACACCTCATGAAAGGGAATTTTGTGTCCGACACTTTGATAAAAAATTCATGGAAGGACGTTGTTTAGGAGTCTGGGGATGTTTGGAAAGGAATGGTGGAGTTGGTCGCCTTACACTTAGATGCAAGGGTGGTTTATGGTAGAGAATTTTTGTTTTAGATGATTATGCAGTCTTCTATAATGTAGAATGTGGAGGAGTATAAGTGGGGAGACTCAGAGTAAAAGGTGGCGTGTGATCATGTTGGCCATAGTGATGCTCCAGAGGGATTGTCGAAGGATGTTCAGAACCAAATTTTATTCTGTGGGTGGTTTTCTATTTTATTAGTGATGCACAGTAGAGTCCTTTATGATTTTCATAGATCACCTTTGGTGTTACACCAAGGAGTATCCAAGATGTACCATGTCTTGAGGATGCATTTTTGGTGGCTCATGATAAAATGAGCGGTGGCGGAGTTTGTGGTGAGGTGTTTGGTTTTATAGTAGGTTAAGGACCAACATCATTTTCTTGGTAGTTTTTTACATCCTTTGGATGTTATTGAGTGTAAATAGGATGAAATATTGATGGATTTTATCATAGGCTTACCCTAGGCTCAGGGAGGTTATGATGCTACCTGGCTAATCATAGATTAATTGATGAAATCAACCCACTTCTTAGCGATCAAGGAGTCGGGTGCTATGGATACTTTGGGTAAGAGGTATGTAGATGAGGTGATGTAGTTTCATGGAGTTTCAAGGTTAATTGTTTTGGATATGGATTCATGTTTTATCTCATGATTTTAGAGGGGATTTCATCATGCTTTTGGCACTTAGTTATGCCTCAACATTGTTTTCCACCCTCATACATATGGGCATATGGAGCAGACTATCCATACAATGGAGTAAATGTTTGGGTGTGCATCTTAGAATTCATAAAATTGTGGGCTTGACATATTACTTTGGTTGATTTTGATTATAATAACATCTATCACTCATCTATTATCATATCTATGTTTTAGGCTTTGTATGGGATGTTGTGTCATTCTATGTTATGGAGAATTAAGGATGGAGAGGTAGTATTTGTTGGTCCCAATGTGGTGCAAAGAACAACAAAGAAGTTTAAGCTTGTTCGTGAGAGGATAAAAGTAGTGCAAGACCAGAAGAAGTCCTGTGATGATCTAAAGAGGAGGCCCTTGGAGTTCAAGGTTGGGGACCACATGTTCTTAAAGGTTTTACCTCAATGTGAATAGTAGAGGTTTGACAGGGAGAGTAAATTTTCTCCTAGTTTTATTGGGCCCTTTGATGTGTTGGGGTGAGTTAACGAGGCAATGTATTGGTTGGAATTATCGCCATGGATGGAGAGGATCCACAGTTTCTTTTGTGTCTCTCGGCTTCATCAGCATCTTCATGATTAATTCCATGTCATTGATTGGGGATAGTTGGATATCAAAGATGGTGTGATATTCATGGAGTGTCTAGTATAGATCTAGGATCTCCAAGAGAATGTGTTGCATAGATGGACCATTCCCTTTGTTTGTGTGTTGTGTAGGCATGATATCATGGAGGGGAGTATTTGGTAATGCAATATGTAGATGTGTTCTTAGTATCTAGAGTTGTTTTGTGACTTGTCTTACTCTATTTTTCTTGTGATGTGATGTTTGGATCTTTCTATGTTATTATATTTTATGTTTTATTGATGTATGATGTGTTTTAAAGTTCCAACATATGAAAATGGGAGGACCTGATTATAGTTGGATATCAAGGACAACACAATGTTCATTGAGTGTCCAGTATAGATCTAGGATCTACAAGAGAAGGTGCTGCATAGATGGATCATTCCCTTTTTTTGTATGTTGTGTAGGCATGATATCTTGGAGGAGAGTACTTGGTAATGCAAGACGTAGAAGTGTGCTCAGTACCCATAGTTGTTTTGTGATTTATCTTACTCCATTTTTCTTGTGAGGTGATGTTTGTATCTTGCTATGTTATGATATTTGATGTTATCTTGATGTATGATGTGTGATAAATTTTCAACATATGAAAATGGGAGGACCCGATTCCTAATCAAGATGCATTATACTACGATGAGATTAAACCCATGAAGGAGAGTTATTGCCACTTAGAGTGGATAATATCTTGACATGGATGATGGAATTCCTTAATTCATGTGTTCGGGTCATTTTAGTTTGTTGGTTATAGCATTTATTGGTTTGGGCTACGTGGAGGTTGAGATGGTTGTACAGTGGTTGTGTGGCGGTGTGGTTTTATAAAAGGAGGCAGTTTGTGGCTGTGCAATGTCTTTTTGTGGGTGTTTGGTTTACGTGTTTGGTTGGTGGTAGTGTTGAGGAGTAATGAGATCATTGATAGGTATCTCATGTGGTGGTTGTTTGGACCTCTTTTCCTATGGGATTAGTTTTGTATTGTTGAGGGAGAGAATCATTTGAGAGGTATCTAATGTAATAGTACGTGCCTTCCCATCCCATTACTTGGTTGGTTTTAGGTGTGGAGGTGTTTTAGAGGAGGATTTAATAGTTTTTTTGGTGGTTGGAGGTGCATAATAGCTGTAGTGGTAAATTCACATCGTGAAAGGGGTTCACAACATGAATTAGTGGTTTACAGATTGTGTATATGGTCAGTTTCACAGCCTGTATATGGCTATAGGGGATCTTGTAAAGAAGGTTAATTTCTTGAAAGTAATTCATGATGTGTAATTAAATAAAGGCTGAGGTAATGTTAATTTTATAGAAATTTGGAATATTTGGGAAACCCATGTATTTTGAATCATGAATGGAATACATGATGTGAAATCGGCAGGATCCAAGTTATTTTATAACCCTTTTATCAGATTATTTTCAATCATTTGTAGCTCTCTCTCTCTCATTCTGTAGGAACCCAAGGTTCCTTTAGAGGACCTTCCATCCCTTATCCTCATGATTTGATTCTACAGGTTCTAGTGGTATTTCGTTGGTGATCCATAGTAATTTCTCCCCCTTATCCCCTTATTTCCGTTCCGATATGCTTTCAAGATTCACTATGGTGGTGCGATTTTCTTTTGTGGTGTGTGTGGGTTGTATTCTGATGGATCTTTTATGTGGTGTAATTTGATCCCTGGTATCATGGTGCGGTTTTAGTTTATGGGAATTTATTTATTTCCTTACGGTGTGCAGTGAGTTAGAAAAGATTTTTTGAGGTAGATAATCCATTGTTTCTCACTTTTGTGTATCACATGGGAGGGTTTTAATCTTTTTTTTATATGGGGGGTGGTTTGTTATGGCCTAATAAAGATAAATTAACCTATTAATTAAAATTTATGGGGAATGGGAATGATTCACAATATTTTATAGCTTTGATATTATTATGATGTTTTGTTTTTATGGGCTAAATGTCCTGGTGAAATTAATAGTTGCTATAATCCTTTGCTTGTATTGTATTTTTTGGGATATGGAAACCTTGTTGAATGTTGTTGTGATATCACCCCAAAATAGAAATTGGCTAACCAATTATATTTGGTGAATAAAATGGTTTCCTATGGATTTATAGATTTTGTTATAATTCCCCTAAAATAAAGTTAAATGTGATAAAACTACCTTTGTTAAATATATAAAATGGTATTTTATATTTTGTGATATGTGACCATGCTTGTGGGGAAACGATGTATGGTTGAAATATGGTGTGGGTGATGTATGGTTTGTTTGGATGTTATTTTAATGAGGTGAGGTGATGGTTTTTTTGGACATGCTTTTGGAGTGGCGAGGTGATGGTTGTTTGACCACGATTTTGGGATAGTGAGGTGTGTTTTTTTAGCTGTTATTTTAGGGTGGATAGGTGATATTTTTTTGTATGTGATTTTGGGGTGGTGAGGTGTATTTTTTTTCATGATTGTGGGGAGGCGAGGTAATGGTTGAATGAGAGTGATGAGCTACTTGTGAGGTGTGGTTGTATTGTGATAGATTTCTGGATAGAGATGGAATAATTATTTAACAATGATTGAAATGACTAGGGTTGTGTGGTTAAATGTAGTTGTTGGTAAATAAAGAAATGAATAGACTGGATAATGGAATTGGTTAGTGGTGTGACATGTTTCTTATGGTTTGTGTGGGGTTATGCATCTAGAGGTGGAAGAGAAAGTGGGGATGTTGTGAATTAGTTAGTGTATTGTTTTGAACCCATAGGTTGGGCTTGTGTGTGTCAATACATATATACTTGTATATTCCTTATGATTTCTATACACACACCTCCCACACCGAGCACTATGTGATGACACCTATATTTTCAAACAGGGGTGTTTTTTCCAACATCTTGATGACGAGGATGGATGACTGGCTACCCTCTCTCTCTTCCAGTTGAGTAGATATGCATATCATGAACCGTCCTAGAGGGGCTCATGTCGTGACTACCCAAAACCCACCTCCAATAGACCAGGGGTTGACAACTAGCACTGAGTATACATATCCCACAAATGAGAATCATTTTCCTAAGTACCTGTACACACACACACACACATCAAAACCCAAAATAATGAAATGTAATGACACTAAGTAAATAAGCATGCATACCACTAAGATACCTACAATAGATATGACGGTAGAAAATTGGAAAGTAAATAGGGCTATAATACAAGCCCAACCAAAAAGGAGTATGGAAAAGTGAATGTACAAGTTCCTAAAACTCATCCGCAGAAAACCCTAACTGAAGGGTAGGTATAGGGACAACTATTTGAAGTCATAGGAGCACACCCTGAAATCATAAAGGGAATATACTACATAGTAAATTACAAAGGAATATCATGAAGGAAGACCATAAAGCAAGACCACTAAAGGACATGACGAAGTAACACCATGAAGGAACACCACTAAGGAACATCACTAAGGAATACCATGAAGGAACACCAATAAGGAACACCATGAAGGAACAACATTAAGGAACACCATGAAGGAACACCATGAAGGAACACCACAAAGGAGCACCATAAAGAAACACCACTAAGGGACACCACAAAAGAACACCACGAAGGAACACCGCTAAGTAACACCACGAAGGAACACCACTAAGGAAAACCATGAAGGAACACCACTAAGGAACACCATGAAGGAACACCACTAAGGAACACCATGAATGAACACCACAAAGGAACACCAGTAAGGAACACCACAAAGGAACACCACTAAGGAACACCATAAAGGAACACCATGAAGGAACGCCACGAAGGAACGCCACTAAGTAAAACCAAGAAGAAACACCATAAAGGAACACTATTAAGGAACACCACGAAGTAACACCACTAAGGAACACCAAGAAGGAACACCAGGAAGAAATTCCACTAAGGAACACTATGAAGGAACACCACTAAGGAAGACCATGAAGGAACACCACGAAGGGATACCACAAAAGAACACCATGAAGGAATACCATGAATGAACACCATGAAGGAACACCATGAAGGGATACCATGAATGAATGCCACTAAGGAACACCATAAAGGAACACCGTGAAGGAACACCACTAAGGAACACCATGAAGAAACACCATGAAGGAACACCATGAAGGAACACCAATAAGGAACACCATGATGGAACACCACTAAGGAAAACCATGAAGAAATACATGAAGTATACCATAAGAAATACACAAATTATATCACAAATAAATACACAAATTATACCACAAAGAAATACACAAATTATATCTCAAAGAAATATTACAGTTAGCTCACAAAGGTATAATTATATAGTATGAAAAATAGGATTATCAGATGTAATCCAAAAAACACCCAGTTTCGATAAGACATGTAGTCCCAATGAGACACTCAGTCCTGATAAGACACATAGTCTCAGTAATAAACATATTCTTGTTAAGTTACGTAGTCTTAGAAAGTCGTGCAGTCTCAAAGTCATAGGTAGACATAGGATTTTGCTCATAGCACGCTCATTCTGGGAGAACCTAATCCTCAAGACATTAGGTTGTATCCACACTTCCACAAAAACCCACTTAGGATATCTCAAAATGACCATATCATCTCAAGGGTCCCAAAACTGAAAAAATATCATAAAAACACATGGTTTTAAAGTTTTGGTTGTTTTCATAAAAAGGTTTGACTTGGGTCTGATCAACCTGACCCAGTCTGCTGGGCCCAGCCCGATGGGATTCTGGAGCAGCTTGGCTCTTCTAGTCCAACCTGCATGTACGTGGGCTAGTTTGGTCCACCACAAATATTTTTCCCCAACCGCGTACCTCCCTGGTCAACACACTGCCAATGTATTCAATACGGTCGGTCTACCGCGTCCGCCGTGTATGTGCCTCTCGTGTGCCTTACAGACTCGCCACCATCATAGGAATCCTCCGCATCCAGGAAACACTCCATGTGGTTGAGACACCTCCCATGCGGTGTCGGCCTCTGCGTACTTCCATGCACCGTTGCGTGCCACCATGCGCCACCGCCTGCCACCATGCACCAGCCACCGACGCCCCTGGTTCTGTGGTCCACCCACCTTGCTCTACTGCTCCAATTTTTGAAATAGATAGACATATGTGATCCTTTAGTTATGATCTTCACTACCTTGGGATCCCATCTTGCCATTACTCTAGGGTTCGATCACATTTAGAGCATCCCGGTAAGTTGAGTTGTGACCATGAGGGTCCAATGGTGAAGAACGCCAAGAACGGGGGAAGGGAGAAGCACAAAATTTCCTAGAGGAATGAACCTCATCCTTTGTTTGTGTAGGCCTCAATTCATTCCCATTAGAATAAATAATGAATAAGTAAGAAATCACATATATTATTTTTCCTTTTAAAACCGCACAACATAACGCCTATCCCATAAGTGATCGAACTGTAGATCAACCTGTTCATGGGTTGGTCCGCGTTTGTCTTCGAATTCAAAAAATGGGGAAAGATCACAAATAAAACTATAACATTCCTTTTTGAGTTTAAACACTCATGAAGAATGAAGTTTCACTATGATCGTTGGTGAGATCCCTTGATTTCGTCGCGCACCTATCATCGATCCACGATCTGGTCATCTTTCACCAAGGAAAAAATCCTTCAAGATCTCCCTAGATATTCTCCAATGTTCCTAGGGTTATGAATATAACCCTAGGATTTATTCATAAGGATGATTTTAAAGGAAATAATCATTGTGTTAACAAAATAATTTATTTTTAAATTATTTAATGACAATTACATCCTTTTCGGGTTTTTCCACAGAAGACCCACATCAACTAAGGTTAAGTTTTGTCTAGGAAAAACACCATATTATTAACTCAAAGATTGTCTTGGATTTCCAATTTGAGTCTCTGTTCACGATTTATTAGGATTTTAAAATAAAATAATTTTTATTTAATTATTTTATTTATGGTTACATCCAAAAACTATATTTCACAACCGACCCACACCAACCAATGTTAGGCCTCGCCAATGATAATACCACTGATTTGAGTACAACAGTTTCCTCATATTTCTAATTTGGGAAACTTTTTAAGAGTTATTCCACTATTTCAGGAAAACTGTTCACATGCTTTATTAAAAATTGAACAATTTTCAGCGAATTGTTCTGGGCACACCGGGCCTCAGAATCGCACGCTGTCTCAGTTCCTGCTCTAGGAATTTTCCCAAATGATTTCTAAAAATAAAATTGGGAAAATTTTGAGTTTTTTCATTATCCACACCTTATGTCTTTATGTCCCCAAAAAGATAAAAACAAGACTACAAAAAAAGATGTTGATACTACACATGAATTTGAGCTTCCCGCTCCCTTGTGCTCTCTTGGAGATTTATGTGCCACCACCAAACACACACTCAAGGAATCGATCACCCATTAAGAATACTCCCAACTATGGCAAAAATTTTACCATGAAATCCCATATCATGCCCTCCATAACTTGAATGTTCCACTCAGTCTGGCCATCCATCTGTGGGTGAAACACTATGCTCAAGTGTAATTGAGTCCCAAACGCCTCCTACAATTCATTCCACAATTGGGATGTATGGTGTGCATCACGATATGAAACTATCATCTAAGGTACTCAATGAAGTTGAAATATATCCTAAACATAGAGGCATCCCAAGATCTCTAATTAACTCTACTCCTGAATAGCTAGGAAGTGGGCAGACTTGGTGAGCCAGTCAACAATCATCTAGATGGTATCATGTCTCATGGATGTATGTGGTAGACCTATCATGAATTCCATTAATATCCCATCTCACTTCCATTATAACACCTCAATTGGTTGAGTCAAACCTGCTAGAACCTGGTGCTCATCCTTCACTTGCTGACAAGTGAGACATTAAGAGACAAACTCTACAACTTTCTTCTTCATTCCTAGCCACCAAAATTGATGTCAAATGTCTTGGTACATCTTCTAAAAACCTAGATGTACCACTAATGTGGACGTATGGAACTCCCTCAAAATCTCCACCCATAATACCACTGGTACTACTGTGCATCCTCTAAAAAGAACAATGTTCTCCCCACCTTTCGAATATCCATTAGGGGAATTCCCTATGGACATTTGAGCACATAAAGTCTCATATTTGGTATCTTAGATAAGTGGATCCCTAACTTGCTATAAGAGTGGAGGGGTAACGACCATTTACTATAGGTAAGCTGCTCCATCTCTATCCATAAAGGACAACTATAACAAGGCCAACTTCTTTGATTCCTTATTCAACAACTGCAAACTAGATCTACTGTTGGGAGTATTTTTCACCACATTCCCCTTCCTAGGAGTAAAAATAATCTCAAAGTCATAATCATGTAGGAACTCTATCCAATGCCTCTATCTCAACCTTTTTTGGATCCATTGCAACTCCACCACCACTATAGGAAACTAAGGACTCATAACGCCCACAATATTGAGGGTTAGGCTATCCAATTGATGAGAAATAGACTAAAACCTCCTTTTTGTGAGTCCATTCTATGCTTCTTGGGTTTCCTTTTCACCAATAAGGGAAACCTCATTCTACCATTGTGGACACACCACATTATTCTCCTAAAATAGTAAATATGATCATGAATTGTTGGTAACCAGTCCATTCCAATATTGACATCATAAGGCATCGATGATACTACCAAGAAATCCTAACCTAAACTATCACCTCTAATATTTAGACCACACTATTGGCAGTAGTGTGTGATCATTGAATCTCCTCCACTAGAAGTCTCTAAGTGTGAGGTTCGAGTCAACAATCCAATTGGAATCTCCAAGTCATGAACAAGATTTTTGGAAAGAAAAAATGAATAACACTTGTGTCTATAAATACATAATATAAAGTAGAATAGAAACATATCATACCCCAAATCATTCCTGGATCCCCTGGGTCATAAGCCTTGACCACATGCAGTTGTCCCCTCTCCTATCCACCAGCTCCTTGATCCTAGTGTGGACCACCTGAGGGTGGTGGTGGTAACATGTTGTAATGTATACTACCTCTTCATACTCTCTCAGCTCATCTTCCATGTCTGCCGCCCTATGGACCCGCTTTCTCCTGTTTTCCCACTACTGACTACTACTGGCTGTATCTTCCCAGTAAGAGAAATCTCAACCACAAAGGTTCACTCTATCACCCCAGCATATGTAAGAATTCATAGAGGGATAATGATGGCTTGTATGTCCCTAAATCGACCTCACTCAAAGGTCTGAGCCCTGAACTATTGGTCATGTATCACATCCATCGAGTACCTAGAAAGGATGGTATACCTCGATGAATACTCAGATACTGACACGTCATCCTTCAAGAGTTGTAGAAACTCTTAGACATGCATAACCCTTGGCTTATAAGGTGAGAAATCCTCTCTGAAATGGTTCTCAAATTCTATCCATGAAAAATTTTCCTCATAAAAATATCAGGTATCCAAACACCACCATCGCCCCACTAATCCATGTAGAAGGCTCGCTATCAGGACCACCATATGATCTACTGGTTTTCTGAATAGATGGAAAATTCAGATCACCACCTCAAGCCAGTCCTCAATCGCCTGTGTGTTGGGATCACCTCAGAACTTGATGGGTCTCTATCACTGAAAAATCGTGAGGCACACTCAGTCTACACTTATCATCCGCTGGTGCAATGGGTACCATGTACTTCTCTATAGGCGTTGGTATAGCTGGTGCACCACTGAGAGGTGTTATCTCTGGTAAAAATACTTGTACCGATGTCTCGTCACCTGGAGGATCATCCTCGCGATCACGCGGTGGAATCCTGGATGGCTGTCTACATGGAGTCATCTTGAAATAAAAAATATCTACCATGGTTAATAGAGTATACCTGGTGAGTTGACTCAAGAAGGACATGAGAATACACTCAAATCCTATATGATTCATGTACCATTATTTTTCCTAGAACCAATTTTTCATATACCGCATAGAAAATTAGGTGTCCAAAGTCTCGGTGTATGAATATATCGGCCACCGCACCAACACTAGATTCCCTAGACAGAAATATGAACTCGAGACACTTAACACTATTTCCCCAAACCAAAATTATAGATTCCTAGTCCTAAAGTATAACTTACCACCTTTTATACCACTCTTTCATGACCCATACCATAGGGGATCATGTCGTGACTACCCCAAGCCCACCTCTAATAGGCCAGGGGATGACGACTAGCACTGAGTAGGCATATCCCACAAATATGAGGCATTTGCCTAAGTACCTGTACGCACACACACATCTCCAAGACCAAAATGATAAAATGTAAAAACACTAAGTAAATAATAATGCATACCACTAAGATACCAACAACAGAGTACTATAGTAGAAAAATGGAAACTAAATAGGGCCAAAATACAAGACCACCCAAAAAGGTGTATAGAAAAGTGAATGCACAAGTTCGTGAAAATCATCTGCAGAAAACCCTACCTGAAGGGTAAGTATAGGGACAACTGTCTGAAGCCGCGGTAGCACACCCTGAAACCACAAAGGAAATATACTACATAGGAAATTACAAAGTAATACCATGAAGGAAGACCACAAATGAAGACCACTAAAGGACACTACGAAGGAACACTACGAAGGAACACCACTAAGGAACACCATGAAGGAACACCAATAGGAACACCACTAAGGAACACCGTAAAGGAACGCCACAAAGGAAAACTATGAAGGAACACCATGAAGGAACACCGAAAAGGAACACCACTAAGGGACACCATGAAGGAACACCACGAAGGAACCCACTAAGGAATGCCACGAAGGAACACCACTAAGTAACACCATGAAGGAAAACCATGAAGGAACACAACTAAGGAATACCACGAAGGAACACCACTAAGGAACACTGTGAAGGAGAACCACAAAGGAACACCACTAAGGAACACTACAAAGGAACACCACTGAGGAACACCATGAAGGAACACCACGAATGAACACCACTAAGGAACACCATGAAGGAACACCACTAAGGAACACCACTAAGGAATACCACTAAAGAATACCACTAAGGGACACCACAAAGAAACACCACAAAAGGAACACCATAAAGGAACAACATGGAGGAACACCACTAAGGAACACCATAAAGGAACATAACTAAGGAACACCATGAAGGAACACCACTAAGGAACACCATGAAGGAACACCACTAAGGAACACCACAAAGGAATTCATGAAGTATACCATAAGAAATACACAAAATATATCAAAAATAAATACACAAAGTATACCACAAATAAATACATGAATTATATCTCTAAGAAATAGTATAGTAATCTCACATAGATATAATTCTATAGTACACAAAACAGAATTATCAGACATAATTCACAAAACTCCTAGTATCAATAAGACACGTTGTACCAATAAGATACTTAGTCCCAATAAGACACGTAGTCTTGATAAGACACGTAGTCTCAGTAAGGAACATAGTCTTGGTAAGTCACATAGTCTTAGAAAGTCATGTAGTCTCAAAGTCGCATAGTCTCAAAGTCACATCTAGCCACATGATTCTGCTCGTAGCACGCTCATTCCAAGTGAAACTACTCCTCAAGCCATTAGGTCATATGAAAACTTCCAAAAAAAACCCACTTGGGATATCTCAAAAGCAGCATCTCATTGCAAGGTTCCCAATGCCACAAATGGATCATCAAATGGACACATGGTTTGAATGTTATGACTCTTTTCGTAAAAAGGTCTGAATTGGGTCTGGTAGACCCGACCCGATCTGCTAGGCCCAGTCTGGTCCAGTCCGCTGGGCCCTGTTCAGGCCGACCCACTGGGTCTGTCAGACCACGACCTGTTGGGCCGTTTGGTCCAGCCTGCTAGGTCACTAGAGTGGCCCAAATCCTCTAGTCTATCCCAAACGCACACAGGCCAGTCTGGTCTGCCACACACGGTTCGCCCTAAATGCATGTCTCATTGGTTAATATAGTGTTGCAACATTCAATGTGGTCGGTCCACCGCGTCCATAAACCCCCATGCACCCTGTGTGCTCTATGGCCTCACTGCCACTACAGGAAGCCTCCAAAGTCGAGCCGTGTTCCATGCGGTTGAGCCGCCTCCCACACGGCGTGGGTCACCATGCCGCCATGCACCGCTGGCACCCCTGGTTCTGTGGGCCACCCACCTTGCTCTGTTGCTCCATTTTTGGAAACAGAGACACATATGTGATCCTAAGGTTGCGATCTTCACTTCCTTGGGATCTAATCCGTCTTTCCATTACTTCGGGTGTCTGATCGTGTTCAGAGCCTCCTAGAAAGTCAATCCATGACCACGAGGGTCCAACGATGAAGAACGCCAAGAATAGGGGAAGAGAGAAGAAAAAACGCCTAGAGGAACTAACCTCAACCTTTGTTCATGTTTTAATCAATTTTTTCATGTTAGAATGAAGAATTAAGAAGTAAGAAATCACATAGATTATTCCCCCTTTTAAAACCCCACAACATAACAGCCATCCTGCAAGTGATCGAACCGCGGATCAACTTGTTCATGGGTTGTTCCATGTTCATCATCGAATTTAGAAAATGGGGAAAGATCACAAAAAAAACTATAACCTACCTCATTGGGTTCAAATTATGATAGAGAACGAATTTTCACCGTTATCATTGGCGAGATCCTTTGGTTTCATCGCATGCCAATCATCGATCCACGATCCGATCATCATTAGCTAAGGGAAAATCCTCCAAGATCTCCCTATAGATTTTCTGACATTCCCAAGGTTATGCAGATAAACCTGGGATTTCTTCATAAGGGTTAATTTAAAGGAAATCATCACTGTATCAACAAAATCATTTATCTTTAAATTATTTAATGATGATTACATCCTTTTTGGGGTTTTCCACAGAAGACCCATGCCGACTAAGTTTAAGTCATGCATAAGGAAAACACCACATTATGAAATCAACGGTGGTATCAAATTTCTAATTCGATTCTCTATTCATGAGTTATTAGGAATTGAAAATAAAATAATTTTTATTTAATTATTTTATTTACGGTTACGTCCAAAAACTATCTTTCACAGCTGTCTTGTGTTAACCGATGTTAGGACACGCCTAAAGTAAAGTTTCTACTCTAAACATAACAATTCACTCAGATTTATGATCTAGCTACCTGTTTAAGAGTTATTCCACTATATTAGGAAAACCGCTCGTGCACTTTATTAAAAACTGAACAAATTTCAATGAATTTTTCTGGGCACACTGGGCCTTGGAATCACACACCAGCTCGGTTCCTAGTCATGGAATTTTCCAAAATTATTTCTAAAAATAAAATAAGGAAAAATACGAGTTTTTAAAATTCACAGGTTGTGATGGACAGAGTTCTGTTAGTGCACTATGTGATCACCCTAGTGTTTTCAAGCAAGATGTGATATGACAGTGTTGTGGGGTGGTGGACTAGGTGTTTTCAGTTGAGATTTGATATATTTTTACTATGGGGTGGCTTATGGTGGGGTTCATGTTGAGTATGAGGGAATAAGGTTGATGCCCTTCATGTTCATGATACCCTACTACTCTAGTTATGGTTGTCATGTGATGGACTAGGTGTCTGTGGGTGAGATGAGTTGTGACTCTGTTGTGGGGTGGTGGACTGGGTATCTATAGGCATGATGTGATGTGACTGTGTTGTGGGGTGGTGATATATGTTATTCATAAGATATGAGAGTGTTGGGATGTACGATATTGGGGTGTGAGAGCAGAAAATTAGTGGGAAAGTGGTTCAAGGTACCCATTAACGATATGATTCTTATTATGTTATTATACTTGGCTTGTGTTATTTTATGAGCATGCCTTTGTGAGGTTGGGATGGATTTTTGACCTGTTTAGGTGTTGTTGGTTCTACTATTTACTCCTGGGTGCATTGGTATACTTATTTCACATGTTCATGAGAGACTTTTTATTTCCTTCTGAGTATACTTGTATGCTCACCCTACATATATAAACTAATTTTTAGGTTTCTAGGAGGACTAGATGGACTATTTTGGACATTACTAGCTCAAATCATTAGACAATTACTATTTCTCTGCTTTATCTTTGCTACTGGGAAATTTCTTTTGGAGACTTTTATCTGTACCTATTTTTTTAGTTGCATTATGGGATGATTTTGTTTTCTTTCTATATTATGTCATGGATTTTCTTGTGGATGATTCATTTTATATCTTGATCCTATATTATTATAGAGGATAATACCTCCTATTCCATGATATTTGTATGCCCTTGGTAGTTGCCAACCTGGGGCCTACTGGAGGAGGGACTCAAGAATCATTATCTCTCACCCCTCATTGTGGTATCTTTGGTGGGAGGGGTCATGAAACAAAGCGTGTGTTTTCAATATAAAAGTTTCATTTTAGTTTAAAATGTTAATCATATAGCTAAAACCAAGAAACTGATCTTTTATTATTTTAAAACTTTAAGATAAAGATCCATAATTGATTTGTGACATGTAGGAATTGACTACACATGAATCTTATGAATAATGTGGCCTATATAGCTCAAAGTGAGTGCTTTCATTATAAAAATGCAATTTTAGTTTAAAACCCATGTCACTAGACAAAAATGAGAAAATGAGCTCAGGTTGTTTTCAAAATTTAGTAAAATACTTCATAATTCATTTGTGATGTATATGAATTGAATGCAGGTCAATTTGACACATGATGTGGCTGGTATGACTTGAATATCATGTTTTCAATATTAAATGTCCATTTTAGATTAAAATGCACATCACATATCCAAAACCAAGCAAAAAAGATTGAATTATTTTCAAAACTTTAGGATAATGACCCATAATTAATTTGTGATGTGTAGGATTTGACCACACATCAATCCAATTCACGATGTGGTTAGTATGACTTAAAGTATGTGTTTTTAGTATAAAAAGTATCATTTTAGTTTAAAATGTGCATCACTATCCAAAAATGGGTAAACAAGCTCATATTGTTTTCAAATTTTAATTCAATGATCCATAATTCATTTTTGACCTGTAGGAATTGAAAACACATCAATCCAACACATGATTTGGTCGGTATGACTTAAAGTTTTTGTTTTCAATATAAAAGTTCCATTTTAGTTTAAAATGAATGTCACATAGTTAAAACCAAGTAAACAAGATTGGGTTGTTTTAAAACTTTAGGACAATGATCCATAATTCATTTGTGAAGTGTATGAATTGACTACACATCAATATGACACACAATGTGGTTGGTATGACTCGAAGTGCACATTTTCAATATAAAAGATACATTTTAGATTAAAACATGTATCAAATAGCCAAAACCATGCAAAAAAGATCATATTATTTTCCAACTTTAGGAAAATGATCCATAATTCATTTTTGATGTGTAGGAATTGACCGCACGTCAATCCAATGCATGATTAACTAATAATATCATTAATATACACATTAATCAAAAATATAATTTATTTTATGTAGATTATATAACATTAAAATCGATTTTTTTATTCTTTATTTACTATTACTAAAATCAACATTGGTTTTATTGTAGGTAAATGCTTTTGTATGAAGTTTGATCATTATAGAAATCCTACTATAAGAGTTATGATTTTGTATATTGGCTGTATTTTTTTATCAATTGTAAATATCACATCAATATAAATATTTTTCATGTAAATTTTTAATTAAAATTATAGTGAAATGTTATATTTTTATTTCAATCTATTTTTTGTATATTTTTATTTCTATTTGTTTGGTTTCTGATTAGTTTTTCTATTATAGGGCTTCTACAACTTTACAACAGCTACACGGCCTTTATCAATGCTACCAAATGCACGGATAAAAGAACCATTTATCATGGCTAAAATAGAGCACTAATAAAGGCCCCCTTTATCAATGCTCTATTTTAGCACTGATAAAGGGGCCCTTTATTAGTGCTTTCTTTTAGTGCTGATAAAGTGGGCCTTTATCATTGCTTTTCCTAGCATTTATAAAGGCTACATGATTTTAACGTCACTTATATTTTCATTTATTTTCTGTGCTAAAAAATACATTTTTAGCACTATTAAAGGCCTAATCTATAGTAGTGTTGTTTTCTTCAACTATCAACTAAGAGTTTATGACTTAAATCATTATCGAAGAAAAAAGGGTAATGGGATTGCCCAAATCCCTGATAATCATCCCAAAGAACAAGCCAAGGATGTTACTATGTAGGTTCCTGATAATAAAAATTCAAATATATCAATGAAAATAAAACATTTTAATGCTTTAGATGAAGGCTCTTCTTAGGAGGTGAAATGGACTTCTATTGAATGTTCATTTTATAAAGTTGAGTGTGTAGAGGGCCCAAATTCTAGGATTGTTGTTCACCAACCTCAAGATGAATCTAAGATAGTGAATCCTAATTACCTACTGGAATTATCTAAGTCCAATGGGTCTTAGGATGACATTGAGGATGAGATACATTAGTCTAATGTTGTCATATCCTTTAAGGGTGCCTTATATAAAGGTTTAGAGGACGATCAAGTTGATGATAGTCAGGTTGTCAAATAATTATCTACACTGGCTGATGCAGACTTCAATCTATAGAAATATTTTAAACTGATAATGGAAAACAAGTAGTGGTATCTCTCTCTATTCTAGCCATTTATCCTAATCATAAAGCTGGATTTACTAAAGCATTTATAGGTTCATCGAATATAAATATAGTTTGTAGAAAATAAATGGATGGTAAAGTTCCTATTGCTTATAATTCTAGAACAATAAGATTCTATTTAGGATATATGATAGTGACATCTTTTACTCATGGTAGGGATGATTTTCATGAACCTATTTCAATGCCTAGGGTTTTTACATCAACACTAGATGCTTCTGAGTAGGCCTACCATATAATAAGAGTAATGTTATCATTGTTGATAATGTTAATAGGCTAGATGAAAGGAAGAGGACTATGGTGGGTCCTTCATACTTGGGTTTAGATGGTAGAGAAATTCAGCTCTCTAATGGTGTGACTCTTGTTATTAAATAGTATATACTTTTTATTAATATAGTAAGTACAATTATATTTATTATATATTTTATATATCATAAATTGAAATATATTATAAACATATATATTATATATAGGGGATTACAAACCAAAAACCACACATATACCCAGGCACCCCGGTTGGTCAAACATAATCCCTCCCCACAAGGAATGACAGTCACTCTCTGAACCCATTCAACTATATATTAATGGTTAGAAGTACTAAGTTCTTGATGGTTGATACATTTGTGTATATAAAACAATATTGTAATAAATTTCACCTTGAAAATGGATAATTCACTTGTATTTAATGTATTTATGATTTAAATGTGTTTTGGTAGATCATAAATGAGTGATCAATATATATTTGGTTGATGTTGGCATGAACCAAGAGTTTTGAAAGCAAAATGAAGGTGTTTGAGAACATTTTCCACTATGCATGATTTGAATTAAAACCTAGAATCCACGCACCCCATCCTAGGAAACCATGTAAGAAATAATTTTAATAGATAGTACACTATGTGTGGTCTTCACATAGTTTACCAAATAGTGTAGAATTCAAATTTGAGGGATAAAGTTGTTTCACATGGTCTTCACATGATTTACCAAACTATGTGGGTTCACTCAGAAACCATTCACCTCAAAGACCGGTGAAAAAAATACCTCATATTATTAGCACATGATTTACCAAATCATGAAACTTTTGACAGCTATCCACCCACTTTTCATCTACCCCCTTGATCTACCCTTTAACTCAGTATTAGGACACCCAAATACCCCTAGACCCTAGTAGTTGACTGATTAATGATATCTTTGATCATTTGGAAAGGAAAATTATCCAAGAGTATGAGGAGAAACCTTGGAGAGAGATAAACACCATCATAGGATTGTGTTTTTCTACATTTTGTATTGTAATTCCTTCTTTTTATAGTTTTCATGCATGACTATAAGTGGAGCTTGTTTGTCATCATTTATAGCACAATAGGCTAACTCCCCCTTTGTGTTGAGGTTGTGGGTAATGATGGACTATTGCATAATTGAATTATTCTTACTGTGTTAGTGAGAATTGGAAAATTGTTTCATAATTTCTTCTTGTTATATTTCATCTATCCATTGGATATGTTATATCAAACTAATAATTACATGTTTATGGATATTTGAAAGAATTATTATGAATGAATCAATGACCACTAGATTAATTCATTTTCATATTAGGTTTTGATTTAATAATGTTTTCGGAATGTTGTTTGTCGGACCAAGAAATCAACATTTAAAGATTAATAAACCCTACCAAATCAAGGAAGTTCTGATATTTTTGAATCCTGGTGGTGAAATTTGTTATGATTGACATGAAAAAACTTTATAAGTGTAGTTATAATTACCTCCATTGAAATCCATAACCCCTACACATCTTTATCATAAATTTAAAAATCCAATTTAAGTAGTTTTGTGTTTTCAATGACATAAATATTAATAACTTTAATTTGGGTCAGTTGAAGCTTGAATAATTTTCACTCAATCAAATTAAATAATCAAATAATTGACCAAGGATTCAATTCATAAGATACCTAAGGCTCTCTAATTATCAAGCTCATACTTCCATTATACTCATTGTGGATTTGGGTAGAATTTAATTTGGACCACTCGAAAATAACAAGTGGGGAAGGATGACACCAAATTCTAGCATTGATGATGAAAATATTTAAATGGTGTATTTTTTATGGAGTATCAGTCGATTAATTTATAAAAAAAGATTATTTTTTTAAAAAATTTGTTCTTAAACTCGTTTCCATTTTTCTTATTTTGGAATTTCCCTTTTTATGATTTGTGTGTTGTTTATGTTTTTGCAAGACCATGAGTGCGTGATATTACACATCACTTTTTCCAAGAGTGATCGATCATTGAAGAGACTCCTATTTTATCTAGAAATCAAATTAACACTATGAAGGAGAAGACAATCACTTATGGTAGAACACATGCCAAATGTTGCCATACCGAATGTGAAAGAGGGAAACTCGGTTGTAGTCCATGGAGTTGGAAAAAAATTACATCATAGGGGGGGTGAAGATCAAAATAATCCACCATTTTTTCCATTATATGTGCCACAAAACCAACCACCAGTATAGTTCACACTATAATTTTTTTAACAAGAGTGAAAATGATACATGATGTAAGTTCCTCATGTACAATTGTCTCCTCGATGAACTCTAATGGAGTATGGATTACCATATATCCATGGATTAGATTCATGCATTGTTCGACCACCTATTTTAGCCAATAAATTTGAAATTAATTTGTCCATCATGCAACTCATTCCAAATACGTTGCAATTTGGAGGTTTAACGAGTGAAGTCTCCAATGATCACCTCGCTAATTTTCTAAAGATTTGCGACACTTTTTATTATAATGGAGTGTCATAGGATATGATAAATCTTTTCCTCTTCCATTTTTTATAGAGGTAAAAAGAAAAAGATTTGATCAAGGAATTGACCCAATTTTCCATTCTCTCCTAGGAATTTCTCCCTCAAGCATTCTTAGCTAAATAATTTCCTTTATACAAAATTGTGATGTTGATAAATGATATCTAAAATTTTCAGAAGTTTGAAAGTGAATCCCTTTATGAATCATGGGATCAATTTAAGGAACTTTTTAAGAAGTGAAATCATCATGGGATTCCATTTTTTATTCAATCTTGAACCTTTAATGATGGACTCACCATGAGCACAAATTCCACGATAGATGCAATAACTGAGGGAAATGTCATGAGGAAAATACCCAAAGAATTATTTAACTTAATGGATGATATTTTGGCTAATATTTTTCAATGGAACTCCGAGCATAGAACATAAAATAATGGAATTCGCAATGTTTATGCAGCCACCATGTCAGTTTCCCAAGTATATGTCATGTTAAAGAAGATTGATGCACTTTAACTTAGTACAAGAATGCTAGTTAAATCCATGAAACACCCCACATGAAGTGAGTTTGGCGATAACTATTCCATGGGAGTGTCCAAAAACAAGTTTTGGTCCCTATATTAGTGAAGTGAATTATGTCTCACAAAATAATGGCCCAAATATGTTTCCATATTATCAAAATATGGTGTGGAAAGATAATAAACCTTCTATTTGGAATCAACTATAGTAATAAGATCCAAAGTCGAGGCCTCAAAGACCTCCAAGGTATACTCAAACTCACTACTAGAATCTATACCTGAGATTACACCAAGGAAACTAGTACCATAAAGGATCATTTCAACAAAAAGAGTATCAATAACCTTATCCAACATAACCTCCTCATCGGTAACAACAATAAGTGGATCAAAAATAATAGAAATATATAAAGTCTAACTTGAAAGAGATTATGTCTAAATTTATCACCACCAATGAAATAAGATTTTAGAATCAAGAGGTGATAATTTGAAGCCTTAAAAAATTGAGAAACTTTCAAATTATATCTCAATGAGACAACCTCACACATTGTTGGGAAATAGTGAAAATAGATCTTGAGAATAATCTAAGGTATAAACCTTAAGGATTAGTAAATAACACTCACAACCATCCCCAAAAAGAAAAAGTTAACTGAAGGTGAGAGGTATCATGGTTCTCCGAAAATATTTTAAGAAGTATTAAAGCTTGAGGAAACATCATTTGAAAAAGGTTCATTGAAGTGGAAAGAAATATCATAAGAAAAATATAAGGAGTTGGTTGAAACTTCTATACAACACTTACATTTATTCAGAACAAATGAAATAAAAGAAGTTGGACCATTATTTTGGAAAGTTCATGGAAGTATTTTGGAATCTCCACATAAATATCCAATTTACTAAGGCATTAAATCAAATTCCCAAATACACTATGTTCATGAAATAAATATTCTCAAATAAAAGGATCATTGAGAATTTGGGAACCATTTTTCTCAATAATGAATGCTCGATATTCATTCAAAATTTAATTCCACCAAAGCTTCAAGACCCTAGGAATTTTTCTATTCCACACACCATCGAACCCTGTGAGTTTGGGAAATCCCTATGTGACTTATAGGTTAGAGTTAATCTAATTACCTTTGGAGTATTCAAAAAATCAGGGTTTGAATAATTGAATCCCACCCATGTGAACCTTTAATTGGTTGATGGATCCATCAAATATCCTAAAGATATTTTAGAGGAAATATTGTTAAAGGTTGGAAAATTTATTTTTATTGTCAACTTCAACATCCTTAACATAGAGGAAGATGTTGAGGTACCCCTAATCTTAGGAAGCCCATTTCTATCAATAGGAAAAGTGTTGATTGATGTACACCAGGAGAACATTATATTTCACATAGGTAATGAAAAATTATCCTATAACATTCTCATGGTCATCTAACAAGATTCTATTATGTAGTATAAAGACTGTTGTACTTTATCCACCCTAGAATATTACTTATGATACATAAAAAATTGATGTGTAGTATCCCAAATTATTCAAAGACCAAGACAAATAAGATGTATAACTTGTTTCAAAATAAGAAGAGGTGTAGTTTGTGTCTGGACAGGGCAGTCAGTATTGGTGGCGTAGAGTAAATCAATATATCTTGGAAAGGGAGAAGACCAAGCTATTGGTGACTTCAATCCTAAAGACCCTATAACTAGAAATTAATCCCCTTCCATCATCACTAAAATATTTCTATTTAGGGGTGAGGAAACACTACTAGTTATTCTTAACTCCTCCATCACTATCGATTAAGAAGATGAATTATTACAAGTATTAAAAAGGAGAAAAAAAGAAATAGGGTGGATATTAGATGGTCTTAATGGGATCAGCCCTATTATTTTCACTTATAAGGTGCTCTTTTAAGAAGGCATCTATCCTTCTATAAAACCACAATAAAGGTTGAACCCTCCATAAAAGAGGCTGATAAAAAGAAAGTGATCAAAATTTTATATACTAGAGTAATATATTCAATCTTAGATAACCCATGGGTGAGTCTCTTATAAGTCATTTCAAAGAAGGGTGGAATCACAATTATATCATATGATAAGAATGAGTTAATACCTATGATAATGATCATGGGCTAGAGGGTGTACATAGATTATCTCAAGCCAAATAATGCCACAAGGAAGGATCATTTTCCACTCACATTCATGGTCCAAATGATAGAGTGGATAATAGGGAACCATTTTTATTGATTCTTGGATGGTTACATGGGATATAATCAAATATCCATTCCTAGTGAAGACCAGGAAAATAGCACATGAGTATACTCCACCCCGATCTCTCCCTCCAGTATAAAAAGTGATTCTTGGAGGAAGTGAAGTACTATTTCTGGAAAGAAGCATTACTTTTTTGATCATGAAATATGATATTATCCACCAATTTTTGTTGAAGGTGGAGGTGAAAGGGATATTAAAATTATTTTATTATTCCCCATCTTAAGGATATCATGGTTCGAACTGCACAATAACCAAGATTTTACAATCCAGATTCTTTTGTCTTACCATGCACAAAGATGGAAAAATACTCACAACATGTTGATTAATGACCCTTTTTAGGGGATTTTTATATTAATAATCCTCTAGAGGAAGAATCTAGTAAATTTCAGTCATTTTCTATTAATCCATGGTAAAAGAATACGATGAAATGGGGATTTTCAAAAGGCTGATACGGGAAGAAGTTTTCCAACTGCTTGAATCTCTCTTAGAACTCGTAGAGGGTTTCTCCACTTGATTGATTGATCCCATAAATTTCTTTCACTATCTGAGTGTTACTTGACGTACAAAATTACTTTTAGAGGAACTCCTTTTGTAGCCTATCCCATGTAGTGACTTCCTCAGGCTGGAGGTAAGAGATCCATTCCTTGGATACTCTTTCAAGAGAGAAGGAGAAGTCATTACAGTTAACTTGATCTTATGAACTCCACTAGGATTGAAATTTTTTCAAACATTAGAAAATTCACTTTGATGTCGATTAGGGTCCTCCCTTACTAATCCATGAATCTTGGGTAGTATTTGTACCATTCTGGTTCTCAGTTTAAAATCTTTTTGAGTATTAGGTGGTTGAAGATGGTTATCATTATTTAAATTGGGTGCATAAAGTCTACTAAAAGTCTAGTTCAATTGTTATAAGTTATTTTCCAATATTTCACTCCCTAAAGTCACTCTGGTGGAAGAAGTTGAGGATGTTGAACTTTTCAATGGAATTGAGAAAAATTATTTATCCTCTTATTCAATGATTTTTGAAGATCTAGGTCTTGAAAAAATAGTTTGATTGACCACTCGATCAAAAATCAATAATGTGAGATGAACCACATATAGTAATTTTTTGAAATCATTTTAAAAAATTAAAACAAAAACACTAGCCTCTCCCACAATGGTTCTAGGTTTCATGAACGGCCGGTTGCAGGGCCCTCAGCAAAAAAAATTGGACCTAAGAAAAATGTAGTGGTAGTGGATTTGGGTTGACTCTAGAAAGGAAAGTGTTATTGGTTTTTTTCTCATTTTGATTAATGGGTTCAATATGTGAAAAAAATGTTTGAGATTAAGTTGGATTGGTTTTTAAATTCATATTAGAATGAAGTGGCCTAACCTTAGATATCCCCTTACCTTTCCTATTAAATCATTATTTCATTTTTCCCTTTTGTTTTCTATCTAATCAAGTGGAACCTCTCTTGATCACCCTCCTCTAGTTGTTTTAACTTGAAAGAGAGAATAAAATAATCATTGTATCCTTTTTTATTACCTATCCTAGTGATCAAAAATCTATGATCACTCGTGGTTCATAACATTTCTAACCATCACAACAGTGAATAAGTTCCAGGTGATCTATGTGTGAAAACCACGGGAAGAGGGAGAATGAATTCAAAATGCATAGAATTAAGGGAATCTCCTATAATCTAAACAATTCAAATGCATCATGGTATTAGTATAATATATATGTAGTTAAAACAATGAATTCATTAACAGGGAAGCAAGGAGAATTTACTTGGCTCAGCCACTAATGGGTTAGTGTGCCATCACCAGAGAATTATAAATAGAAAAATGAAAGAAATGAAGCTAGGAAAAAAATTTAGATTCACTTGATTTGGTGATCTCGAGAACTGCTCCCGTTTTAGTGATTAGTCCTTTAGATCATGAGTGGGGTTCATAAGGGGTTATTTTTTTTAAATGGGTTTTTATTTTTTTTTAATGGGGTAGGGTTGTGGATAGTTTTTAAAAGGGGTTCGGAGAAGCGTGAACCCCATTCACACTTCTCCCCTCACCTGAAAGCATGAATGGGGTTCAACTGTAGGAGAAGTATTGTTTTCTCGAGATGTCAATTAAGGGGAGAAGAACTATCTCAATGTAAGAAGAAATATGATAATGGGGCTGTCCAAGAATTTGCCGCTCAAATTAAGAACCAAGCTGCAAATGAGGCTACCCTTGAAACTCCTCATAATCATTCAAATTGTGAACAACTAGATGTAAATGTAGGGGAATAATATTATAGAGATGAAGGTATTCCATAGAATATGAGAAACACACACAACCCTATGATTGATTCCTTCTATTCTAATATGGTTGTACGGCCTCTCTCTTCCCCCCATATGAATGTTATGTATGACTCTTTGGCTGACATGGCAGAATAAAATGAATTGGCTGATGTGGGAACTTCATTCAATGATATTTTAATTTGAAACATAAGTGAGGATAAGGAATAAGATGAATTAGATGATGGTCAAGTGGAAAGAGAACTATCTAAACAGGCTGAAGTGGGAGCTAGGATTTGGTAGGAGCAAATTTTTGTTTCGTCTACCTGTAGAAAAGGGAAAGCCAAGATTGAGACCGAAACTTCAAATAAAATAAATTCCAAGAGGACCTTCACCTATACCTTCCCAAAACATTTGGATTTTATAGCTACTTATGCTAGTAATCCTAATGTGAATGAATTGGTGGGATGGCATCCACTCTCACCAAATGGAATACAAGTTCCCTCTGATGTTGGTAAGCTAATAAATCCATCTCTCATGATGGATGAAACTGCATGTGATGTAGATGTTCATTCTCTAGGTGGCATGCAGTCTGAACATATTGATTCTCAATTGTCTCATGGATTGTCTCTAAGAACAACATGTGTTGAAACTATTTCTCTAGGTGTCATGCAGTCTGCACATATTGACTTTCAACGGTCTCATGGATTGTCTCTAAGAACAACATGTGTTGCGGCTGTTTCTCCAGGTGGCATACAATCTGATCAAACTGACTCTCAACGGTCTAATGGTTTGTCTTCAAGACCAACTTTGAAAAAGGAAAGGTAAGATGTTTCTCTGAAACCAAATATTGTCCCTCCTGAAGGAAATGGATCAATTACCAGGGAGGTCCCTTGCAAGCAGCATGTTGGAAAATCCCCACATGTTGCTACTTTGATTCCAAATCTTAACTCTGCAGTAAGATATGGAACCAGTAACTTGGTTGCATCCAAGTATAATGTCGGCTTGGATCATAGCCTTGAGATTCCATTTTCAGAGAACAAGACTCCTTTGCTTGATAAAGTAAGTACTGCCTCTTTTATTGTAGGTCAATCGTAGCCTGGGAAAACTAAATCACCTGTGAAAGTCATCACTCAGAATCCATTTCATTTACTTGCATCTGGAAGTAGTGAGGATGAAGAGAAAAGCACTCCTTATATAGTTACAAAATTAAAAAAAGGCGATGTTCAAGATCAACTATCAAATGGTGGTGGGGGACCATGGGTATAGGTTAAATCATGGTGAAGGGGGCATCATCTGCATGGTCGGGGTGGACGTGTCTCCCACCATAGCATGCGTACTCATTCCTGAGTATCTTGAGTTTTTCTTGGGCTCTTTTTTGTATTATATGTGACTTTATGTTCTATATCTTCCTCATCAGGGGAAATGATTGAGAAAATTTCAGCAATATGGGGTTTGAAGAACTGGAAATACGTTTATCTAGGGAGTGGGTTTTCCATCTCCTCTTCCCTTTTGATGATTTGAAGACAAGAGCATGGGGATTCGGTTTGATCTCCTTAAAGCCTGGTCTTCTTCACATACAAGAATGGGATAAAAAATTCAACCTGATGGAAGTAAGTAGATCTATTTTTCAACTTTGGGTAAGAGTCTGCAGTTTGAATTGAGTCCTTCGGTACCCCAAAATCCTTTATGATATAGCTATGTCGTTTGGGGTGCCAATCTAATTGGATAAGAAAACTAAAGTTGCCCGATTTGGTTACTTCACTCGTTTTTTTTGTCGAAGTTGATTTGGCTTCTACTCTGGTTGATCATGTATTTCTCTTCACCGAAGATGATGAGTTAGATTTGAAGATTTTTTATGAATGAACCTCAAAATTTTGTGCGGAATTCAAGGTTATTGGGCATGATGCTTCCATATGTAGAAGATCAGTTGTCTGCAGATTTTGTTTTGCCCATGACCATGACATGAACTCATGTCACAAAAGAAGCAAGAACCGGGTCCGGTTTGCTCTACCTCGGCATGGTGATGATGGAAAGATGGGTGTAAATACATAAGTGCGAAATGATAGAGCTGCAGATCGGGTTACTGATGGACAACAAGCTAATGCTACGCCTGTTGCTGCTAAGGCAGGTGTTGTTTTATCTATTCCTGTATGTGGCGCTGGAGGTGCCTCACCAAATAACCAATTGGCAGATACATCAGCTGCATAGATTTGTGGTAGCAAAAGCCCCATTAGCTCCAGAAATGATGGATCCCAACTGGTTGACGTTGGCAGGGCATTTGATGCAAAAACATATGGTAGTAGAGTTGTTGAGACTCCTCAGAATCCTATTTTCAGCCCACAACAGGCTGCCATTAACCAATGATTTGACAGCACGAAGAAGCGATGGTTTGATATTGTTGTTGATGACGTAACAATGGTGGATGGCAGACGTTTGAGAGATCCTCTTGTTCACAATGGTTTGGAAGTCATTGAGAAGACTCCCTTAGATGAGCAGGATGCGATGGAAGTTGATGCACAACATGTGGCTGATGAGAAGGGTATGCAGGAGAAAGTTATTGTTGCATGAAGTCATAAAGGAAATCAAAGATTTGATCAGTTAGTTAAGGGAGCTGAGCTAGGTCTGGTTGAAAAGAAAAAAGGTAGTGACAAGAGATCTTTAGATGATGAAGGATTCCAATTGGTCTCCTACAGGAAGACATGCTTGCCACCCGTGCTTGGTTTTAATTAGGAGAAGTTGGAGGCAACTTATGGAGTGCTTGAGTCACACTATGATAATGAAAGGCCATTGGAACCTGATACATGTGGCAGTGTTATTACAACTCTAGCGGATAACAACTCACAAGATCCTGTTGACATGAACCCAATATCAAGCCCACCTAGGGATGCCTGGGCATCAAAAGGTATGCAACCACTAGCAGAGTCTGATACTCCAAATGTCATGGATGTGGTGGTGATCAACCAAATTCCAATGAAAAATGACAAGTTAGAGGTTGGGGATGATGAATCGGAAGAGACTTGGCAGCGAACCAAGACTTGGAGAAGGAGACGTCATCCAAAAAATCGTGGAAGAGGGTGTGGTTGTGCTGACTCGGATGCTATGAAGGAGGAAACTATGAAGGAGGATGCAATTCCAAGGGAGATGGATCCATATACTTCTCATTATTACACTAGGGGTCGTGGTCGAGGGCGTGGCCGCTAACTCACTCCGGAGCAAGGAAAGCTCAAGGAAAAATACTCAGCGCTCTTCAATCAAAGGAACTCACAGTCAGAGTGGGGAACTTTTGATGACGATGAGAACCGTGACCAAGATTAGGGGACTGATCTTGTTCTCGGTTCGTTGTTTTCCCTTACGGATGAGAGCTTGCCTTTGTTTGACCCCGTCCATCTTTCTTTTGTCTTCCTGTCAATTTTACTTTTCTAATAAATTTTGTAGGAGCAGACTTTCCTGTCTCCTGAACCTTTGAGTATTCATGAAAACTAATAAATATAAATTAAATATTAAATAAACATTCATAAATTTTAATAATTTTTTTAACAGGTTGAGAGTCAAGCCCTCTTTTATTAAGAATATAAATATTAATTAAATATTAATGAATATAAATAAATATTAATAAATGTTAAATAAATATTAATAAATTTTACCAAACATTAATAAATATTAAAAAACAATAGACATCCCTTAAATAAATATTCAAAAATATTAATAAATATTATTAAATATAAGTAAATTTTAATACTTATGAATATTTATTAACATTTAATAATATTTATTAATATTTAATTGATATTTAGTAATATTTAATAAATTTTATTTAATATTTACTAATATTTATTTTATATTTATTAATATATATTTAATACTTATCTATTATTTATTAATATTTATTTAAATTTAATGATATTTAGTTAATATTTATTAATATTAAGTTAGTATGTATTAAAATTAATTTATCTACATTAAAATTTATTAATATTTTTGAAAATTTAGTTAATATTTATTAGTATTTATTAATATTTATTTAATATTTTTAATATTTATTGATTTTTAATTAATATTTCTCAATATCTATTTAATTTTTATTAAGATTTGTTAACATTTACGAGTGTTTATTAATATTTTTTTAGTATTTATGAATATTTAATTAGTATTTGTGAATATTTAATTAATATTTATTAATATTTTCTTACACTTTTTACTATTTATTTATATTTATTAATATTTATTTACATTCGTTTATATTCATTAGTATTAATTAATATTTTGGAATATTTATTTAATATTTAATCAATATTTGTTCATATTTATTTATACTATCAAAATTTATGAATATTTATTTAATATTTATTTAATATTTATAAATATTTAATTAATCTTTATTGGTTTTTTATTAATATTGATGAATTTTTAATTAATATTTATTTAATTGTATTATGAAAAGTAAATTTATCTTACGCGACAGCCCGAAGTAGATGAATTTTCTTACAAACTGGCCAGCGGAGATGAATTATCATATGCACTTTAAAAATTATCTTACGCGGGTGACAGAATTGTGTTACGGGATTTCCAGACTTTGCGGAATTTAATGATTTCGAGCTCAAAACCGATTTTCCCAGTATGTACAGAATTTTTTAGGCGAGAGGGACTTTCCAGGGTGCATAAATTCCTGAAATCGGTACAGCCTATCTGAACTCGGGGCGGGGCACCAGGTGTCCGTGAAGGGATCCCACACGTGGCGGATCACCGGACCCACCGCCAATGGGTCCCCATGCCTCGGCATCTGAAGTACTGGTGATTAGTCTGGTGGTGTGATACTTATAAGGTGAGACCTGACACAGTCTGTGCATGCCACCGCATGCGCACCCCGTGTCTTGCCTTGTCCTCTCCACCAATCTACATCCCATTGTTTTGCCTTTCTTTTTTTAAGTTATTAAAAAAAAATAAGTTTAGATTTAAACTATTTTGAAAACTAAGACACAAATCCATTAAATCCCAATGTTTTGGCCTCCTTCGGCGGAGTCCAAAGGCATTAAGGGCTCCCTTCGAACTGGGATAAAAGGTAAAGGCCGCAAATGCTTTGAAATCAACTAAAAAAATGGTTTTAATAGTTTTTTTGTTTTATATATATATATATAATTAGATAAAACAAATTTTTTTAGCATAATTTAACTGCTATTAAATATCCAATATTACTGTAATTAAAACAGTCTTAAATTGTGACACAAACCTTCACCGGGTGCTCCCTTTTATAAGATGGTTTGCCCTTAAAATCATTATGGTTTTCCCTTGAAATCCTTTGATGAAGTCCAAAGACGTTAAGGGCTTTAATTAATGCCTTTGGACTTGGGTAAAAGCTAAAGGCCCCAAAGACTTAAAAAAATAGTTAGCAAAACAAAATTAGACAAACCAACATTACTACAAAATTACTACAATTAAATATCCAACATTACTACAATTAAAACAATCTTAAATTATGATACAAACCTTCACTGAGTGCTCCCTTTTATAAGGTGGTTTGCCCTTGAAATCCTTATGAATTTCCAATGTGAGATCTGTGATCCCTCTTTCTTGCGTGTAATTAATAATGTATTATTATTATTATTATTATTATTATTATTATTTATTAGAAATTAATTAGTAATAAATATTAATTACTAATTAATTACTAATAAATAATAATAATAACAATAATACCTAAATACTAATTAACTATAAACATTTACGATTAAATGTTACTAATTAACTAATTAACAATTAATTTGTTACTAAAGAATAAATTCAAATCTTTATTAGTAACTAATATTTATCAAAAATCAATATTATTAAATAAAAAATAATAATATTTAATTAATATTTATTAGTTATTAATATTTATTAGTAATTAATATTAATTACCAACAATTAGTCAATTAATTAATAATATTTTAATAATAATAAATTATCAATTATTAATTTAATAATTAAATCATTACCATTAAATTTTAGTAACTAAATAATATTTTTAAATATTTATTATTAATTTTTTACTAATAATTATTCATAATTAATAATTAATTAACAACTAATTAGTTAATTAGTTATAAATATTATTAATAAGTAATTAAATATTTTTTAATTACTAATTAATTAATAACGAATAATTATAATATTATTATAAATAATTAGTAAGTCAAGAATGATTTTAAATATTAACTAGTAATTAATATTTATTAGAAATTAATATTATTAAATAGTAAATAATATTATTTAATTAATATTTATTAGTAATTCATATTTTTAGTAATTAATATTTTTTTGGACTTGGGTAAAATCCAAAGGCCTCAAAGACTTTGAACTCAACTAAAAAAAAGATTAGTTTTAATTGTTTTGTTTTGTTTATATATATATATATAATTAAATAAAACAAAAAAAATTTAGTAAAATTTAACCGCAATTAAATATCCAAAATTGTTGTAATTAAAAGTGTATGAAATTATGACACAAACCTTCACGAGTGCTTCCTTTTATAAGGTGATTTGCCCTTGAAATCCTTATGGATTTTCAATGGTTTTCCCTTGAAAGTCTTTTATAAGGTGGTTTGCCCTTGAAATCCTTATGGTTTGCCCTTGAAATCCTTATGGTTTGCCCTTGAAATCCTTTGGTGAAGTCCAAAGGCATTAAGGGCTTTAATTAATGTCTTTGGACTTAAGTAAAAGCCAAAGGCGACTTTGAACTCAACTAAAAAAATAGTTTTAATTGTTTTGTTTTATTTATATATATATAATTAAATAAAATAATTTTTAGCAAAATTTAACTACTATTAAATATCCAACAATATTGCAATTAAAATAATATGAAATTATGACCCAAACCTTTATCAACTGCTCCCTTTTATAAGGTGGTTTGCCCTTGTAATCCTTATGGATTTCCAATGCGGGATCCATGTTCCCTTTTTCCTGTGCATAATTAATAATAATAATATATTATTATTTATTAGTAATTAATTAGTAATCAATTACTAATAAATAATAATAATAATAATAATACATAAAAAATAATTAACTATTAACATTTACTATTAAATATTAATAATTAACTAATTAACAATTAATTAGTAATTAAAAAATATTAGTTAATAATATTAATTAAGTCTATGGTTCACACCGTTTGGAGTAATTAAATAACATTTAATTACTAATAAATAATATTAATAATAACTAAATAATTAGTAACTAGAGAATAATTTTAAATATTTATTAGTAATTAATATTAATTTGTAATTAATATTTATTAGAAATCAATATTATTAAATATAAAATAATAATATTTAATTAATATTTATTAGTTATTAATATTTATTAGCGATTAATATTAGTTACCAACAATTAGTTAATTAATTAATAATAATTTAATGCTAATAAATTAGTAATTATTGATTTAATAATTTAATCTTCATTATTAAAATTTAGTAAAAAAAATATTTTTAAATATTATTAATAATTAATAATTAATTAACAACTAATTAGTTAATTAGTTATTAATATTATTAATAAGTAATTAAATATTATTTAATTACAAATTAATTAATAACTAGTAATTATAATATTCTTATAAATAATTAGTAACTAAAGAATGATTTTAAATATTTATTAGTAATTATTATTAATTGGTAATTAATATTTATTTGATATTAAAATTATTAAATAGTAAATAATATTATTTAATTAATATTTATTGGCAATTAATATTTATTAGCAATTAAATTTAATTAGCAATAATTAGTTAAAATCTTTGGCCTACGGTGGCTGTTGTGGCACCCGAAAATCCTTTATGACATCACGCTTGCGATTGGAGTCCCGATTAAACTGGACAAGGAAACTGAGCTCGCACGGTTTGGGCACTATGCTCGTTTTTTAGTTGAGGTTGACCTTGGATCCACCATGGTTGATAAAATTTTCCTTTCCACTATTTCTGATGAGTTTGAATTGAATGTTGAGTATGAGAAAGTGCTGAAGTTCTATTCGGACTTAGGTTAATTGGCCATGATCGTTTGAACTGTAGAAGAAATGTCTCTTGTTCCTTCTGCTTAGCTCATGGGAATGAAGCGAGTCGCTGAAACAAGAAGCATCAGCCTATGAAGGACTCTGTCCGTGATGCGACCGCTAGAGTAAAGCCTAATGATGATATTCCTAAAGGGAGAACCGCGCTGGGTGTCTCTGTCACGACCCGCCTTCACCAAAAGGAGGGAAGGGTCAGCAGGTTGTCAAGCTCTTCCTTCTTTAAGTTGAAGGAGAGATAATGACCCCCGAAACCCGTCTTCTATAGGTCTCGGAGTGGCGACTAACACCAAGGGTATGGAAATTTCACACAAGTGGAAGGCATTACCCTTTTTGTTTTATAGGATCGGGAGATAAGATGATGAAACCCAACAACACCAAAAGTAAAAGAAAAGTAAATCATTCCCACATGCATGTTCCAAAAGTAAAAGCCACAAAGTACAAAAGTGACTACAAGGGTAAGTACCAAAGAAAGAAAACAGCAACTGCGACTGCCCCAAAAATCTGAGCTAGTACAGTCCAGCGCGATTCCCGAAGTCCTCCTGGAAACCTGAAAGCAGTTTTATATACGTAGGGTGAACATACAAGTACACTCAGTAGGAAAAACTAAAGACTCTCGTGCACAAGTGGGGGAACGTACTAAAGTCCCGTGAGAAGCAGACAACCATTACTATGAAGGTGTTCACCCATCCCACTCACTGGCTACACTCACCAAGTAACGCAAACCAAGTAATGTATATATAATAAGAGCACATCGATGTTTGGGTACCCCGCGCCACTTTCCCACTGGTTATTGAGACATCCTACGCATCGAACCAATCCCGCCATTCTCACAACAGTCCCACTACCACACCCGCCCGCACACACCTGGGCCACAACCGCATGCAGCCCCACTGCCGAATCCCGCCCACAAACACCTAGGCCACAACTGTCACATGTACCATGTCTGCAAACACCTAGGCCAGAACAATCACCACCACGCCCGAAGACACCTGGGCTAGAAGATCTACATCCACGCCCGAAGACACCTGGGCCTCATCCCGAAGATACTTGGGAAACTACCTGCCCGCACACACCTGGGTCATAACCACCACACCACCCCGCCCGAAGATTCTTGGGCTAATAATGGACCTCAGGCCATCACAACCTGCCCGAAGGTACTTGGGCTATCCGGGAAAGGGAGCAGAAAAGGAGCTAATAACCAGCCACTAAGAATAGTGTTGGGGAAAACACTCTCCCCCATGAAATGGGGGTGTTCGGCACTAAGTGATCAACATGGGTGGGGCGCGAACAAGAAACACAAAACTACAAGTATATACATAGGTAACAAGCACTCACCCAAGGTTAGGTTTTTCCTCAGACAGCCTACAGATCACAACAGCACAGCCTACAGATCACAACAACACTCAAGTCCGAGTCACGACTCTCGCCAACAAAACTCATTTGTCCCATTCTTGTTTTCATGTTCAGTAATAATGTTTAAATAAGTTCATGCACCTACTTGGGCAACTAACACCATAAGCATAACCAAGGAAAGAATCCAGCCAAACGTCAATTTAAACATTCACACCCGGTTCTCTTGTAATGTTACAACAACAAGGAGATAAATGAGATCCCTCGAAGTTCTAGAACCAAAGAACCCTCAAGACACTACCCCATGTCCCCCAAAATGGTTTCTCATCAATAGAGGATCCCACCCCAATTCGTGATATAAACAAGGTAACCACCCGATCATAAAACTCACAACCACAAAATCCATATTAACAGGGGATCTCATCCCCTCCCACATCTCCAGCAATCGGCCCATAAAAGAAAACGACCAAACCACTACCACCAACACAAAGCAGGGCCATGCCGGTATTTTCAGATTTAAAAGATTTTACACGCTCCATGATTTCAATTTCGTGTGCTTTAACCGGGGGTTATCACAGAAGGGTTGATCCTGGTGCTTTCAATTCATTTAGCCAGGTGTACGTGATTAACCAATTGCCCTTTTTACAGCAGGAGTTCACAACCATAAACAAGTCATTTCAAACATCCCCAGGGGTTCATTAGTGCACAGAGAAAGACCACCAACGACCATGATTTTCCGGAGGCATAAGCCCGCACAATTCAGAAAGATGATCATAACATAAAACAACAACAATGATCACAACCCCCCTCTTTCTTCATATAATCAGTTCATTATCTTTATTTAGGTTTGGTTTAACCAATTCTACAAAACCAAAAGCACGCCCACCCCACATGATACACAAAAGCGAGAGACGAAGAAATTCCCTACTTGTTGATCAATGATCGACGCTAAGGCTGGGGGCGGAACTTCAGGGATAGCGATGCGGTTCGCCTGAACGAAAATCGTCTCGTCTATCAACGCTTAGGCCGGGCGCGGAACATCATGCATAGCGATGCGGCTCGTCTGAACGAAAAGTACACTTAGCACAGGGTGATCGAGAAAAGAAGAAACCACGGCTAACCCTTAGTTTATAAGAGTCGCGGATGGTTGAGATAAGAACACCAAACCGCATAAGGAGCGGGGGTCATGGGTTGACCACGCGGCCCCACACATTATTAAAGGGGTCAGTGGTTTAAACCGACGCACACACCAGGTTAATTTATTAAATATTTAATTATAACATTTATGGGTGCTACCGGTCTTTAAAACAAGCTTAAAGGGGGTCAAAGAAGGGTTTAAAACTCAATTGCACACGTCACTGGAAACCCCCCGACAAAGCCGAGTGACGCCGATCGGTCGCGCCGATCGGTCTCACCGATCGGTCTCGGTTGTGCCGAGACGCTACCCCTTTAGGATTCGGATTTTTGGCAAAGGAAAGGACCAAGAGAGTCTGGGTCATCACATCAGATACCTCTCAAACTATTCTCACCCTCGAGAATTTAAACAACCCAGAAGGAAAGAGCGGGTTCGAACAACCACCTCGAAAGATACCTCTCAAGAGTGAACCTCATTGTTAACTAAGAACACTTTCCTGTCACGAACCAAGCAACATATCATGTCAAACTTCCCAGGCATGTGGGGGTTGGGGAGTCCCTTTCCCTATGTCAAGATATCATCTGCTTTGGGCAGCACTGACTCGCCCGCACGGGTTTAATCGCATCCACCTTAATGTGTCTTGATTAGGGGTCGGGTTCTCTCCTCCCTCATAGCCAGGACTTTTCACACACATTTGGAGGAAAAATAAAACTATCATTTCATAGCCAACAAGGTAAAACATCCTACCACAACAGCTATAACAACATAACAAAACTCAAAACAACTCTAGGTACTGGGCACGCATCTGTGCTTCCCTCTCCCACATACTCTCCTCAAGCCTACCATGTCTTCACAACACACGAACCAAGGGAATGGTTCGCCCACGAAGCACCTTTTCTTTGCGATCCTCGATCATCACTGGTCTCTCCATAAAAGTCACGTCGTCCTCGATGTCCAGCTCTCCCTAGCTGAGGACGTGTGAATCGTCGTGCAGATACCGACGGAGCTAGGACACGTGGAAGACATCATGTATCCTCAGTAGCGGCGGTGGTAACGCTAGCTGATAGACCACTTCGCCAACCCGCCGTAACACTTCGAAGGGCCCGATGAACCTGGGAGAAAGCTTACTACCCTTGTCGAACCTCTGTTGTCTGCGCTGAGGGGAGACCCTTAAGAACACGTGGTCTCCAACCTCAAATTCCAAGGGCCTCCTCCTGGTATCAGCATACGACTTCTGCCGGTCCTGGGACGCCTTCATCCTTTCCCGTATGAGTTGAACCTTCTATGTCATGCTCTCCACCACCTCCGGGCCAAGGATGCCTGCCTCTCTTACTCCGGCCCAACACACATGTGAACGACATGGCCTCCCGTACAAGGCTTCAAACGGGGCCATACCGATGCTAGAGTGATAGCTATTATTGTAGGTGAACTCTACCAGGGGTAAGTGCCACACCCATGATCCTCCTGAGTCCAGAACACATGCCCGCAGCATATCCTCCAAGGTCTGGATGGTGCACTCTGTTTGTCCATTTGTCTGGGGATGAAAAGCAGTGCTAAGGCGTAACTGTGTGCCAAAAGCATGCTGAAATCCTTTCCAGACCCACGAGGTAAACCATGCATCCCTATCCGAGACTATAGACCTCAGAACTCCATGCAACCGCACCACCTCATCCACATACTTTCGTGCCAAAGCATCCACAGTACTCGACTCCCTGATCGCCAGAAAGTGGGCCGATTTCGTCAACCGGTCCACTACCACCCAGATGGCGTTGTAGGCCCCTTGGACCATGGGAAGTCCCATGACTAAATCCATCGAGATGTCATCCCACTTCCACTCGGGGACATCTAGAGACTACAGTAGGCCGCCTGGAACTTGGTGTTCAGCCTTTACTTGCTGACACACTAAGCACTTGGCCACAAACTCTGCCACTGCTCGTTTCACTCCGGGCCACCAAAACTGTCTCTTCAGTCCCTGGTATATCTTGGAAACTCCTGGGTGTACCTCCAGGGGTGAGTTGTGGAACTCACTGAGAACCTTGCCATGCATCACTCCTGGAACAAACAACATTCCCTGGAAAAGCATCTAGTTCTGACCATACTCTGTCCATCCTTCCGGAGCATTGCCCTGGTCAACTCGGTCACGCATCACTTCGCACTCTGGGTCTCCCCACTAAGACTCCTCCACTTTCTACAACAGAGATGACTGCACTGCCATCTGATATAGTCAACCTCTACCACCATCCATTCTTGCATCCAGGTGTAAGGCATCCAACTCCTCCATCGCCTTCCAGGAATCCACCGACTCTCGGACCGCATCCTTTTGCGTCCTCATGCTCAAGGCATCAGCCACTACATTGCCATTTCCCTCAGTATATGAGATCTCGAAGTCATAATCCTGGAGGAACTCCACCCATCTCCGCTGTCGCAAGTTTAGGTCCCATTGGGAGAAGATATACCTCAAGCTTTTGTGATCTGTGAAGACCGTGTTCTCCGATGAGGTAGTGCCGCCATAACTTTAGCGCAAAAATGACCGATGCAAGCTCCAGGTCGTGGGTGGCGTAATTACGCTCATGAGGGCGTAGCTGCCTAGACCCATAAGAGATCACCCCTTTTGCTGCATCAACGCGCATCCCAGGCCCTATCCTGAAGCATCGCAGAACACCTCATACGTCACCCCTTCTTCTGGAAATCTCAGCACTAGGGCACTGACCAACTTCTCCTTCAGATAGCTGAAGGCTTACTCTCACTACTCACTCCACATGAAAACCTGGCCTTTCTTGGTCAGGGGTGTCAAAGGGGTTGCAACTCGGGAGAAGTTGGGTACGAACCTCCGATAGTAACCTGCCAGCCCGAGGAAACTACGGACCTCTTCCACATTCTTGGGTGTTGCCCAAGAAACAACTGCCTCAACCTTTGATGGGTCCACTGCTACCCCCTACTCAGACACCACGTTCCCGGGGAAGTGCACTTCTCGTGTCCAGAAATTGCATTTCGACAACTTTCCATAGAGCTGATGATGTCAGAGGACCTCCAGAACCATCCTCAGGTGCTCTGCATGGTCCTCCTCTGATCTTGAGTAGACCAGGATGTCATTGATGAACACAACTACGAACCGATCTAGGTAATCCCGTATGATGGAGTTCATAAGCCCCATGAACACAATCGGGGCATTCGTAAAACCAAAGGGCATGACTATAAACTCGAAGTGTCCATATCTGCACCTGAATGCCGTCTTCGGGATGTCTCCCTCCTTAACTCTCAACTGGTGGTACCCAGACCATAGGTCGATCTTCGAGAACCATCCTGCCCCTTTCAGCTGGTCGAAAAGATCGTCTTTCCTCGGAAGAGGGTATCAATTCTTGATCGTCACCTGATTCAGCCTCCTGTAGTCTATGCACAACCCGAGACCACCATCTACCTTCTTTTCGAACAAGAATGGAGAAACCCACAGTGACGCACTCAGACGAACATAACCCCTCTTCATTAAATCATCAATCTGGATCTGTAACTCCCATAGCTCTGAAGGTGCCATCCGGTAAGGAGCCATCGAGATCAGACGAGCGCCGGGCTACAGGTCTATCCCGAACTCAATATCCTGTCGAGGGGGTAGAGTCATTACCTCTTCAGGAAAGATGTCCATAAAATCACAGAAAAGCTCTGGCACCTCCACCATCTCAGCATCTACTGATTCCACTGACAGCTCGACCATCAAGGAGAGGAGGGGTTCCTCTCGCCTGCTGCCCTTCTGACTGCTCCGCTCGCCTGTGAAGGTAACACGCCGGCCACCCAAGTCTGAGAACACAACCCTTTCTCAGAAACAGTCGATGACGGCACACACATAAAATAGCCACTCGATGCCTAGGATGACATCGTATGGCTGTATCTGTAGCAGAAGAAGATCCCTAACTGACTGATGTGGCCCTATCATCAGTCTGCATCCCCGAAAAACAAACAACAAGTCGGCATGAACTCCGACTGGTGTGCTCAACACCAGGGGCACTGGAAGTCTCTCGGCATCTAGACCCAAGGCACGAGCTAGACTGGGTGCAACAAATGAGTGCGAAGATCCAGTATCGAACAAGGCATAAGCAAGAGTGCTAAACAAACTGATCGTACCTCGAACAACCTCCGGCCCTGCTGGAACTGCTGCCTCCACAGCATGTAGCTGTCCACGCCCGGCTCCTCTGCCCCCCGGCTGTCGGCCAACTCCCTGAACATGCTCCGGTCGAGGTCCCTGAGGAGCGCCCTGAGGTCGGCCCCCTCCTTCTACGTCTGTCCTCGGAGGAGCGGAAGCTCGCTGTCCCTGCTGCTGCTTCTGGAAAGGCCTGGCTGGAAGCTGCTACTGGGGCGGGTGCTGGGGCTGTCCTCCACCGCCGTACTGTACCCGGTCCGGGAACTGACTCCGGAGATGTCCATGGATACCACAGAAAAAGTATCACAGTCTCGGGCCCGAAGGAAAAGGGATAGGATCGGGGGATCGAAACTGAAACTGCTGCGACCTGCTCCCTACGGGTCGGAACTTGGAGGGTCCTGACGCTGGAGGCCTGGTGTTGACGGCCTTCCCCTTCGATGGTCCCAACTGGATCCCCTCTCATGACACACCTCCTAGAGCGTGCATCCTCTCCACTACTTCGACCTTCTTCTGGACCTCCAAGTACGTCGACAGGGTAAAGGGGGTAACAACATACTGGAGGGAGGGTCGGAGCGCCTCCTCTAGATGTCTTGCCCGAGAATCCTCATCGGGAAAGAGGTCTGGAGAAAAATGTAGGAGGTTTTTGAACTTTATTCCTAGCTCCCTCACTGACATACTCCCCTGTTGGAGGGAGAGTAGCTCCTGTATCTTTTCCACCTTCATTGTCGAGGAGAGGAATTCCGCCCGGAACTCCTTCTCGAAATTAGCCCATGGCACCTCAACCTCTCTCCTCTCCCCCAGGTAAAGCGTCCACCACTGACGTGCCGCTCCCCACATCTGGCTGATGGCCAGAGGAACCCAGTACTCAATCGGGGCCCGAATCAGGCCGAAGGCTATCACTAGCTCCTCTAGCCAGCCTTCCGTCTTCATGTCAGAGGTACTGCCCTCATACTTCTCGAGGGTCTGTCGCTGGAAGGCCCGAAGAGTCTTCTGCCACTGGTCATCCTCTTCCTCTCGATCAGCTCTCTGCCGATCGGCCAAAGTAGTCTCCGGGGCCTCGATCGCGTGTACCACACGTGGTCACCTTCCAGGTTCCATAGCTGCAAGGTAAACAAGGAATGCCTAATCCCAAGTAGTGCAGAATATTGTTCTTAAAATTTCTTAAACTTTTCATTTATTATTAATTCCCAAGAGATCTTAGAAACATGAGAACACAAGTCATTATGATGCATGTACCTTTACTAGGGTCTCTACCCTGCAATCAGGGTGGCCTCACTTGGTCGTTCGGTAGGTCCAGAGTCCTTGCATCGGATCACGGGGGGCCCTAAAATCCCGTGTCCTGGCCGGTATTCCCTGGCCTAATTCACGCACCAAGGTCACCCAACACTGTTTCCTTACCATCCCATGCAATCCTCACTGTGCCTAACTCTAGACTCCATCCTATCTCTCAACCTCAGCCTCTGATACCATTCTGTCATGACCCACCTTCACCAAAAGGAGGGAAGGGTCAGCAGGTTGCCAAACCCTTCCTTCTTTAAGTTGAAGGAGAGATAATGACCCCCGAAACCCGCCTTCTATAGGTCCCAGAGTGGCGACTAACACCAAGGGTATGGAAATTTCACACAAGTGGAATACAATACCCTTTTTGTTTTATAGGATCGAGAGATAAGATGATGAAACCCAACAACACCAAAATTAAAAGAAAAGTAAACCATTACCACATGCATGTTCCAAAAGTAAAATCCACAAAGTACAAAAGTGACTACAGGGGTTAGTACCAAAGAAAGAAAACAACAACTGCGACTGCCCCAAAAATCCGAGCTAGTATGGTCCAGTGCGATCCCCAAAGTCCTCCTGGAAACCTGAAAGAAGTTTTATATACGTAGGGTAAGCATACAAGTACACTCAGTAGGAAAAACCAAAGACTCTCGTGCACAAGTTGGGGAACATACTAAAGTCCCGTGAGAAGCAGACAACCATTACTATGAAGGTGTTCACCCATCCCACTCACCGGCTACACTCACCAAGTAACGCAAACCAAGTAATGTATATATAATAAGAGCACATCGATGTTTGGGTACCCCATGCCACTTTCTCACTGGTTATTGAGACATCCTACGCATCGAACCAATCCCGCCATTATCACCGCAGTCCCACTGCCACACCCGCCTACACACACCTGGACCACAACCGCATGCAGTCCCACTACCGAATCCCGCCCGCAAACACCTGGGCCACAACTGTCACACGTACCATGCCTGCAAACACCTAGGCCAGAATAATCACCACCACGCCTGAAGAAACTTGGGCTAGAAGATCCACAGCCACGCTCGATGACACCTGGGCCTCATCCTGAAGATACTTAGGAAACTACCTGCCCGCACACACCTGGGCCATAACCAACACACTACCCTGCCTGAAGATTCTTGGGCTAATAATGGACCTCAGTCCATAATAGCCTGCCCGAAGGTACTTGGGCTATCCGGGAAAGGGAGCAGAAAAGAAGCTAATAACCATCCACTAAGAATAGTGTTGGGAAAAACACCCTCCCCCATGAAATGGGGGTGTTTGGAACTAAGTGCTCAACATGGGTGGGGCGCGAACAAGAAACACAAAACTAAAATTATATACATAGGTAAAAATCACTCACCCAAGGTTAGGTTTTTCTTCAGACAGCCTACAGATCACAACAGCACAGCCTACAAATCACAACAACACTCAAGTCTGAGACACGACTCTCGCCAAAAAAACTCATTTTTCTTATTCTTGTTTTCATGTTCAGTAATAATGTTTAAATAAGTTCATGCACCTACTTGGGCAACTAAAACCACAAGCATAACCAAGGAAAGAATCCATCCAAACGTCAATTTAAACATTCACACCCGGTTCTCTTGTAATGTTACAACAACAAGGAGATAAGTGAGATCCCTCGAAGTTCTAGAACCAAAGAACCCTCGAGACACTACCCTGTATCCCCCAAAATGGTTTCTCATCAACATAGGATCACACCCCAATTTGTGATATAAACAAGGTAACCACCTGTTCTTAAAACTTACAACCACATAATCCATATTAACAGGGGATCTCATCCCCTCCCACATCTCCAGAAATTGACCCATAAAAGAAAACGACCAAACCACTACCACCGACACAAAGCAGGGCCATGCTGGTATTTTCAGATTTAAAAGATTTTACACACTCCATGATTTCAATTTTGCGTGCTTTAACTGGGGGTTATCACAGAAGGGTTGATCCTGGTGATTTCAATTCATTTAGCCAAGTGTACATGATTAACCAATTTCCCTTTTTACAGCAGGAGTTCACAACCACAAACAAGTCATTTTAAACATCCCCAGGGGTTCATTAGTGCACAGATAAAGACCACCAACGACCATGATTTTCAGGAGGCGTAAGCCCGCACAATTCAGAAAGATGATCATAACATAAAACAACATCAATGATCACAACCCCCCCTCTTTATTCATATAATCAGTTCATTATATTTATTTAGGTCTGGTTTAACCAATTCTACAGAACCAAAAGCATGCCCACCCCACATGATACACAAAAGCAAGAGACAAAGAAATTCCCTACTTGTTGATCAACGATCTATGCTAAGGCTGGGGGAGGAACTTCACGGATAGCGATGCGGTTCACCTGAATGAAAATCGCCTCGTCTATCAACGCTTAGGCCGGGCGCGAAACTTCACCCATAGCGATGCGGCTCGTCTGAATGAAAAGTACTCTTAGTATAGGGTGATCGAGAAAAGAAGAAACCACAGCTAACCCTTAGTTTATAAGAGCCACAGATGGTTGAGATAAGAATGCCAAACCGCGTAAGGAGCGGGGGTCGTGGGTTGACCACGCGGACCCACACGTTATTAAAGGGATCAGTGGTTTAAACTGACGCACACACCAGGTTAATTTATTAAATATTTAATTATAACATTTATGGGTGCTACCGAGCTTTAAAACAAGCTTAAAGGGGGTCAAAGAAGGGTTTAAAACTCAATTGCGCACGTCACTGGAAAACCCCCGATAAAGCCGGGTGACACCGATCGGTCTCACCGTTCGGTCGCACCGATCGGTCTCACCGATCAGTATCGGTCGCGCCGAGACTCTACCCCTTTAGGATCCAGATTTTTGGCAAAGGAAAGGACCAAGAGAGTCTGGGTCATCACAGTCTCTTCACAGCTTGGGAGAAACAATTGGAAGGGTCTATTAGATTAGATGCTCATGATGTTTCTTCCCCTCTGCCCAATCGGTCTTGGGCTGAGATTACAGTAGAGGAAGTTTTTTCTGATGCAAACAAATGGAATGTTCCTAACCCTTGAATTGATAATAATCAAAGCCTACTGGAGGTGACCATGGAGAGGACTACCTTGAATGAAAAATATGTCAATGAATTTGAAATACAAGAGATGGTTGATGAATATTTTTTTGTCAAAACAAGGACTTGCTTCAAGAAGCAAAAATGGTAAACAAATTTCAAATTTTGACTCCCCTATGATATGTAAAGGGGAAATAGCTAATAAGATGTCATCTAAAGGGAAGAAACCTATGCATGATAGTGAAGGATTCCAAATGGTCTCCTATAGGAAAACCAAATCTCTTTCAGAGCCGAGTTTGGATGACATGCAAGTGCCTACTTCAAACACGTTTGAAGTGTTCGATTCTCAAAATAAGATGACAAGGCAAGATCATATTGATCCACTACAAGTGGATTCTATTTTAAAAGGTAATTTTAACATTAATAATGGTTCTTCTATGGGTATTGATATCCTTGATAAGAAGCACCCCCCTTTGGAGGCACCTGCAGGGACTTGGCAACAACCTAAATCCTAGAGATGGGGTAGTCATCCAAAAGGTTGTGGCCGAGGGCATGGATGAGATGATTGGGCTGCTGCATGAGGTCATGGGTGTAATGTGTCTACTAGGTCTTATGTCAAGTAAAATAAGATTCATCTCACTCTAGAGCAGGAATGAATCAAAGAGAGGTAATCTGTGATCTTTAATCAAAGAAACTCGCAGTCCGAGTGGGAAACCATTGATGACGATGACAACTCCATGTATGATTATGGTAATGAAACTAATATTCTTGATTCATAGTCATTGTTATGTTTGAGGTCTTTCCCATTTGGTTGTTGTAATGTCTTGTATTTTTAGGGTATTATTTTTAAATATTATATGGAATTATTTCGAGACCAGGCTTTGCAACAACGTGTGATTCCAAGGACCAGAGTGCCCAGAATAAATGTTTGAAATAATTTAAACTTTTAAACAACACATGCAAGTGGTTTTCTTAAAAAAGTGGAATACAATTTAAACAGGTGCCCATATCAGAAATCTGAGGGCACCGTTGCATTCAGAGCGACGACTTTGCCTTAGGCAAGGCCTAACATCGACCGACATGGGTCGACTACAAAAGTTAGTTTTTGGACGTTTTAAAAAAATAAAATAAATCAATAATTTATTTTATTTTAAGTGTTTCTTTAACACAATGACAAAATACCCCCTTATTAATACCAGCTTATGGAAAATTCATAGGGTTATCCACATAACCCTATGAGTTGACGATTTCCATTGGAGCTTTGGAGGAGAACCCGTTGGCAGACAATGACGGATCGATTGATTGACGCACCTCAGATTCGACAAAACCTCACCAACGAACGTGACGTGACAATAGTTCTTCAAGAAAATCGAGGTAGGGGTTTTGTTTTTGATTTGTTATTTCCCTGTTCTTCGATTTAATGATGAATGTGGATCAACCTACAAATAGGCTGATCCATGGATCATACGTTCTTATGGGAGGGTGTTGTTTTCTGTTTCTTTTAGGGTTTTATTCGGGAATTGATTTTATGATAATTGTTGGATTACTGTTTTATTCACCTGTTAAACCTATTAACGGGAGCAGATCGATGCTATGAAGAATGATGGTGGAGGTGCGTTCCTCCTTTGTTTATTTAATTTTTTCCTCCTCTGCCATGCGTTCTTCGTGTTCTTCATGGGGTGACGAACAACAGATTGTTGTGCGTCTATTTCACTACGCAATGATCCCAAATTGGAGATTGAACGTCACGAAGACCTAGTAGAGGTTCGATGACAATGGCGGACGATGAGTTGACTCAGATCGGGGGAGATCGTTCTTCGAGCATTCTTCGTGTGGGTGGATTGATACATGTTTTTTAGGGCCGATCGGAGGTCTGAAACCAATGGAAGCGGCTTTGTGGTGTTGGGGCGACCTCAACCCTTTAGTTTCGCGGTGATCGGATCGCCGAAATGAACATCAGAAGATCAAGGGAGGCACAAAATGAAGAACTGGCGGTTCTGGAAAATCCCGAAGAACACATTGTGTTCTCCGATGAACACTCAGTGTTTGATTGGCCTGGAGACAACTAGGGTTTCCATGCTACACAAAGCGAAGAACAAGACGTGCTCCTAGGGAGACATGGCATGTGGACCCCACCCAGTGGCAGCTGGAGTTACGGGCGACGAGAAGCACTAACACGATGTGTGACCATCGTCACACAGTGTGTGGGTCCTTACATGGACTCGACATGTATCTCGGAAGATACATGGACACGGGGTGGAGTACACAACATGTACTCTACCACACGGCAAGACATGACCAGATACGCGGACTACCCCATGTACCAGTACATGGTATGGTACACACGGGTTGAAACTGTGTATGGGAACATGACCAACATACATAGATTCTTCCCTAGATAATGGAACATGGGGTGTCATTATCTTACATGTCGTGTATACCTTATTTTACATGACAAGCCTTACGACACAGGCTATTGTACACGGGCAGTACCCGGGGTCAGAGGAACGAACGTGTGACCCTTATACACATAGTGTACTTCTCAGTACGTGGATTGATCCTCGTGTCCACCATTCCTTAGAGAGATTTCATTTGGGTTAGTGCCCCTTTGCTCGTTCCCCTGAAGGACAGGTATCGTTTCCATCCACAGGAGTTTGATCCCTTCAACATGAATTTCTGATATAGAGTCAGGTATTCCTCCAAGAGACCCAGATAGAGATCCTCTATTCATTCTTGACCCTAGTTAGAGTTAGGTATTGATGTGACCGATCCTACAGGGTGCCAATCCTCTTCTTAGCAGGTGAATCCAGATGAGTCATGGTATCCACCAAGGCCCAGGCAGTGATCCACATTCATGTATCGTGATCTTTACCCACTCAAGACTGTATTCTCCCAGAATGAGTGTATCTATTCTCTCTTCAGATCTATCAGTGCATCTATCCCTCTCATGGCTTTTCCCGACGAACAGTACTTCTCGGACGGACGTCATCAGAGCTATCAGACTCATGTAGTAAGTTCTTCCAGATGATTGATTCCTGGAATCATAGAACTGAATCCCTATCATGGGTATGCAGTCGTGTGAATTTTCTCTAGACTACAAGTATGGGTTTTGAGTATATATGGATTTATTTCTATGACTATATGTTCATTAGACATATACTATGTAGAGATGATTGTACCTTTTACTTTGTGCGTTTCTTTGTAATTTTAGGGGTCTCATACTGAGTATTGTTATACTCACCTCTACATGGGCTTTGCCCACACGTGTCATGTCTTGTAAAGACGAGTGACCTTTTGACGGAGTCCAGGGAAGACCAGGACCAAACTGATCTTTCTGTGTTCCTTATAGGACGAGGTGTTTCTACGACTATGATAAAAAGTCCCAGTACCTCCTTATTGCTTACAGGTTAGAATTTGTAGTTTGCAAACTCTTTCTTTTGGTGGGCTTGTATTTTTGGCTTAGTTTACTTTCCGTTGTACTCTGTTGGTTGGGTTTAGTTGTATGCATGTATTTTGTTCCTTAGTGGTTTTTGATTTTCAGCATTTGTGGGCTTGGAGATGTGTGCACGTGTACAGTTAATTAGGAAATTCCTACCATGTTAGTGTTATTCCTACTCGGTGCTAGTCACCAACCCCTGGCCTATTAGATTTGGGCTTGGGTGAGTTGCAACACAGGCCCCACTGGGACGGGTCGTGAAAAAGTGGTATTAGAGGTAGTCAGTTCTACCTCAGGACCAAGAGATTGTGAGATTGGTTTGGGGAAACAATGTTAAGTGTTTCGAGCTTGGATTTTAGGCTAGAGAATCCAGTGTTGGTGTGGGCGACCGATGTATCCATACACCATGACTCTGATAACCTAATTTTCAACCTGGTACATGAAAACACTAGTTGCGGGGAAATAAAAGAATGATACATGCATCATATAGGAATGGGTTTTTTTCCATGTCCTTTGTGTCGGCTATCCAGATATACTCGTTGAACATGTTACATCTTGTTTCCTTACAGGATGCCTCTGTGACACATACCCTCTAGGATTTAGTAGCTCGATCACGAGGATGACCCCATCAGTGAAGAGGCTTCGATACAAGGACCAGTTCCCCAGGAATTACCTCTAGGTGGTGGCCCTGATATTCCACCACCAATGGAGAAACACATAGTAACTACAGTACCAACAGACGAGGAGCACCGACTAAGGGCACTCCATGAGTTTCAGAGACAGAGACCCCTCAGGTTCCAAGGTGAGCTTAAACCACAGGTTCCTGAGGACAAGCTTGAGGTAGTGACCAGTGTTCTCCATCTATTGAGAAAACTAGTAGACCATATGGTGATCCTAGGAGCGAGCCTTCTTTAGGGTTTGATGGGATGGTGGTGGAGTTTGACAATGAAAACTCACGACGAGGTGACTCTTTCGTGGATGGAGTTTGAGCGACTCTTTTGATATGAGTTCTCTCTGATTACACTGAGAGAAGTGCATATAAAAGAGCTTCTTCATCTCCAGTAGGGGAGTTTGACAGTGGCCGACTATTCAATGAGGTTCACCAACCTCACCAAGTACTCGATGGATATGGTCAGGGATTAGTACTTCAGAGCTCAGATCTTTGTGGGAGGTCTATGATAGGATATCTGAGCCACTTTCATGCCTCTATGAATTTTTAATTATGCTAGAGTGCTCGAACATGACTTGGTGATTGAGAAATTCTTGGCTGAGCGGAGACAACCTGTGGCCGTCGGCAGCAGGCAGACAGGTGGGGAAACCTTGGAATCGGGGAACTGACATCAGACACAGGGTTTAGGATGTGGGAGACGTCACGGGAGGACCCAGGATAAGGGATCAATAGTCCAGGGCTCTCAGGTTTGATTTAGTCATCCTTGGGAGAGGCGATGCTACTCGTGCGACGGTAGAGGACATCTCGCTAGAAACTGTCCAACCCATCGAGCTGCTGACTGGGAGATGGTGGATGGACCATTGGGGTAGAGGTAAAGTGTGAAGCATACATACCCTCCAAGAGGTGGATGTGGAAGAGGAGTAGGGATAGCTTCAGGTGGTGGCCGACGCTTTGATCTACTTCCACCGCCACCCCCAGGAGGTCCGCACCAGGCTCAAGGAGCCGGGGGACAGGGGTGGGGATAGCTATATGCGGTCGAGGCGTATGACCCATGGAATTTAGGGATGACCTGAGGTACGATCTATGTCTTTTCTATCTTAGATTCCATACTTATAGACACATGTTCCAGTCATTCCTTCCTCACCACATGTATTGTGTGGAACCTTGAGATTCTGGTAGAGTTGTTGACTTGACCCTTATGCTTGGAGACACCTACGGGAGAAGACTCGATGATCACGCATCTCTGCAGATAGTGTGATATTTTCCTTATAAGTGAGAGTTTCAGTTGAAACCTCTTGGTGGAAGTTTCAAGGCCTTACGACATCATTCTTGGTATGGATTGTCTATCTTCATTCCATGCATAGATTGACCGCTTTAGGTAAAGAGTGCGGTGTGTCTGCAGTGATAGGATGAGGTTTCCCTTTATTGGTGAAAAAGAAACCCAGGCAGCACAAAATGGGCTCATTCATAGGAGGGTACATCCGATCACCCATGAGTTTTCTAGCCACGCCCTCAGAGCAGTAGATGTTGTGAGATTTCAGTTACCAATAGTAGTGGTAGAGTATGAGGACGTCTTTCCAGAAGATGTTCCAGGATTACCTCCCCACTGAGAGATCAACTTCTGCATCGACTTACACCCCAGGACAACACCGATATCTTCACTAAAATATCAGATGGATCCCATAGACTTTACAATCTGAGGGTGTAGTTGGAGGGTTTGTAGATTAAGGGATTTGTAAGACCCAGTGTTTCACCCTGGTCGGCCAAAGTTTTGTTTGCCAAGAAGACAGACGAGAGTTTGAGGTTGTGCGTGGATTACCGGTGCCTGAATCAGGTAATGATTAAGAAAAAATATCCAATATTGAGGATCTAAGACCTCTTTGATCAGCTAATAGGGGTGAATTGGTTCTCAAAGGTTGACCTTAAATCGGGTTACCACCAATTATGAGTATGGGACGAGGATATACCGAAGATGACTTTCAGATGCCACTATGGTCACTACGAGTACTTGGTGATGCCTTTTAGCATGACGAATTCCCCCGTAGTTTTCATGGGACTTATAAACTGGATCTTCTAGCTGTAATTAGACTGATTTTTATTGGTCTTCATCAACGACATCCTTGTGTACTCGACGTTAGAGGAGGAGCATGCGAGACACCTGCAGATGGTTCTAGACGTACTTTGAGAGCACCAGCTTTATGGAAAGCTCTCAAAGTGCTAGTTATGGATATAGGAGGTCCAATTTATAGGACATGTTATCTCAACCTATGGATAAGTAGTGGACCCATCCAAGGTCAAGGCTATGTTAGCATGGGAGCCACCCCGGAGTGTGACAGAAGTGCGTAGCTTCCTTGGGTTGGAAGGATACTACTGAAGATTTATCCCCGATTTATCCCGGATATCAGTACTGATTAAATCCCAAACCCAAAAGGGAAAACCTTTTGTATGGATTGAGAAGTATGGGAAGGATTTCTTGAAGTTTAGGTAGAGTTTGACGAGTGCACCGATCTTGAGATTTCCAGAGGAGGGTGTCAGGTACGTAGTTTTCTGTGATGCATTAGGGACCAGGCTTGGTTGCGTCCTGATGTAGAGACAGGTGGTGATTGCATATGGTTTGAATGAGCTAAGGACACATGGGAAGAACTATGTGACCCATGATCTTGAGTTGGAAATATTTTTCTTCATGTTGAAGATGTGGCGACACTACCCGATGGGTGAATAGTTTATCGTCTACTCTGACCACAAGAGCCTCAAGTACATCTTCTCGCAGAAGGATTTGAATTTGAGGTAGAGGTGATGGATAGAGTTCCTCTATGAGTATGAATTCAATATTGTCTATACTCATGGAAAGGGGAACATTGTGGTAAATTCTCTTAGTAAGAGATCGAGTTCGCAGCTACTGAGTGAGGCATCAGAGCAATTGACCTCACTAAAGATATCCTTTTTGGATGGAGATGATGTAGCTTATCTCCAGTAGATGTTTGTCACCCCTCCAATCTTACAGTGAGTCAGGGAGTCACAACTAGGGGATGTTGACTGTGAGACTTTACGTGCTCAGTTATCCACAAGGCATGCTCCTAATGGATATTCGTAATGTGGGGAGCACGTCCTCCTTTTCATAGGATGCACATTTGTGCCAGTGGCCTTGCGGGAGGATGTTTTGAGGTAGTTTCATACACCCCCTTGGTGGTACATCCTAGAGTGGAAAAAATGTAACAGGACCTTTGGAGTTAGTTATGGTGGACAGGTATGAAGAAAGAAGTAGCAGAGTTCATTTCTCGATGCATTACGTGCCAGTAGGTGAAAGCTGATCACCAAGTTCTGATAGAGTTAGGTCACCCCATGGAAGTGCCAGAGTGGAAGTGGGATGGAATATCGATGGACTTCGTGAAAGGCTTTCCATGAACGTCCAAGGGACACGATTCCATCTGGGTGATTTTTGACCGACTCACTAAGTTGACCCACTTCCTAGCTATTAGGGAGCATAGTTCTGTAGAGAACTTGGGATGCCCCTATGTGAATGAAATAGTTCATCTTCATGGAATCCCTTCGACAATAGTCTCATATTGAGATAACTGCTTCAAATCCATTTTTGGAAGGGATTGTAGGAGGATTTTGGGACTCAGCTACACTTGAGCATGGTGTTCCATCCCTAGACCGATGGTCAGATAGAAAAGACCATTTAGGTTCTGGAGGATATGTTGCGGGTCTATATCTTGGACTTTGGTCATAGTTTGGAGGACCAGCTACCACTGGTAAAGTTTTTATACAATAACAACTACCACTCCACCATTGGCATGACACTGTTCGAGGCCTTATACGGGTGACCATGCTGGTCACCACTCTGTTGGACCGGCCCAGGAGAGTCATCCCTTATGGGTCCAGAGATGGTGTAAGCAACCACCAAGAAAGTGCAGATCATCCAGGAGTAGATGAGGACTGCACAGAGCTGACATAAGTTCTATGCTGACAGACGACGCAGACCTTTGAAGTTTGAGGAGGGGGGCCATGTCTTCCTTCAGGTCTCACCTCGACGAGGGTTTTGGAGATTTGGATGGGGTGTAAAGTTGTCTCTGAGGTTCATCGACCCTTTTTAGATATTGAATATAGTTGGTGAGGTGGCGTATCACCTATCTCTACCGATGTAGTTGAATTGGGTACACGATGTCTTCCACGTGTCACAGTTGAAGAGGTACGTGCATAACCCATCACACATCATCAACTGGGGCGAGTTGGACATTGAGGATGGAGAAACCTTCACAGAGTACCCAATGAAGATCTAGGATTAACATGAGATGATCCTTCATGGGTGAGTGATTCCCCTAGTGCGTGTCTGGTGGCAGCACAAGAATCTTTAAAAGAGCACGTGGGAGTAGGAGCCTCAGATTCATGCGTAGTACCCACATCTATTTGTGTAGCCTTTTGTTTTGGATTTTTGGGGACATAAATCCCTATGGTGGGGAGAATGTAATGTCTCATATTTTTCGTGTATTATTTTTAAATATTATATGGAATTATTTTGAGACCAAGATTTGCGACAATGTGCGATTCCAAGGACCAAAGTTCCCAGAATAAATGTTTGAAATAATTTAAACTTTTAAATAGCACACACGAGTAGTTTTCCTAAAAAAGTGGAAAAGATTTTAAATGGGTGCCGAAATCAAAAGTCTGAGGGAACCATTGCATTCAGAACAAAAACTTTACCTTAGGCAGGGCCTAACATCGACTGGCATAGGCTGACTACAAAATTTAGTTTTTGGAAGTTTTAAAGGTAATAAAATAAATTAATAATTTATTTTATTTTAAGTGTTTCCTTAATGAAATGAACAAATACTTCCCTATCAATACTAGTTTGTGTAAAATTAATAGGGTTAGCCGTATAACCCTACGAGTTGATAATTTCCATTAGAGCTTTGGAGGGGAACCCGTTGGCGGACGACGGCGTATCAATCGATCGATCGGCGCACCTCCAATTTGACAGAACCTCACCAACGAATGTGACATGGAGATTGTTTTTCAAGTGAATCTAGGTAGGGTTTTTTTGATTTTTTCTTTCCCTGTTCTTCAATTTAATGAGGAACTTGGATCAACCCACGAACAGGTTGATCCATGAATTGTGCATTCTTGCGGGAGGGTGTTATTTTTCATTTCTTTTGGGGTTTTGATTCGGGAATTGATTTTATGATAATTTTTGGATTATTGTTTGATTCTACTTATAAACCGATTAATGGGAGTGGATCAATTCTATGAATAATGATGGAAAAGGTGAGTTCCTCCTTTGTTTATTGAATTTCTTCCTCCTCTGCCTTGCGTTCTTCATGTTCTTCGCAGGGTGATGAACAACGGATCATTGCATGTTCGTTTCGCAATGCAACAATCCCAAATAAAATATTGAACATCACAATGACCTAGAGGAGGTGTAACGACAATGAAAGATGACAAGTCAACTCAGATCATGGGAGATAATTCCTTGAGTGTTCTTCATGCAGGTGGATTGATACATGTTTTCAGGGCCGATTGGAGGTCCGAAAACAACAGAATCGGCTTCGTGGTGTTGGGGTGACCTCAACCCTTTAGTTTCGTGGTGATAGGATCGCTAGAATGAACATCAGAAGATCAACAGAGGCATGGAATGAAGAACCAGAGGTTCTGGAAAATACCAAAGAACACGGTGTGTTCTTTGATGAACACACCATGTGTGACCGGCCAGGAGATGACTAGGGATTCCGTGCTGCACATGACGAAGAACACGATATGTTCCCGGGGAGACATAGTGTGTAAACCCCACCCAACGACGACTAGAGTTCCGGGCGACGGGAAGCACTAAGATTGTGTTTGACCATCGTCACATGACATGTAGGTCCTTACGTGGACTCGACATGTATCTTAAAAGATACATGGACACAGGGTGGAGTACACGACATGTACTCCACCACATGGCCAAACACGGCTGGATACGCATACTAACTTGTGTATTGGTACATGGTTTGGGACACACAGGTTGAAGCTGTGTACAGGTACATAGCCAGTGTACACAAAGTCTTCCCTGGATAATGGAACACGAAGTATCATTATCTTACATGCCCTGTATTCCTTTTTCTACATGGCAAGCCTTACGACATGGGCCATTGTACACGGGCAGTACTCAAGGTCAGAGGACATGGTGTGTGACCCTTATACATGTCGTGTACTTCTCAGCACATGGCTTGATCCTCTTGTCTACTGTTCCTTGGATAGGTTTTATTTGGGTTAGTGCCCCTTTGCTTGTTCCCCTCAAGGTTAGGTATCATTTCCATCCACAGAAGCATGATCCCTTCAACATGACTTTCCGAGATAGAGTTAGGTATCCCTTCGAGAGGCTCGAAGTGAGATCCTATATCCATTCTTGACCCTAGGTAGAGTTAGGTATCAACATGAATGGTCCTACAGGGCATCAATCCTCTACTTAGTAGGTGAATCTGGATGAGTCGTGGTATCCTCTAAGGCCTTGAAAGTGTTCCTCATCTGTGTATCATGATCTTTATCCACTCAGGAGTGTGTTCTACCAAAATGAGTGTATACGTTATCTCTTCAGATCTATCAGTTCATCTATCCCTCTCATGGATTTTCCCGAAGAATGATACTTCTCAGATGAATGTCACCATATCTATCAGAATCATAGAATGAGTTCTCCTGGATGAGTGCTTTGCGGAATCATCGAACTGAATCCCTAGCATGGGTATGCGGTCGTGTGACTTGTCTCTAGACTACGGGTCTGGGTTTCGAGTATATTTGGATGTATTTATCTTACTATATGTTCAGTATACATATACTATGTAGAGATGACGGTACCTTTTACTTTGTGTGTTGCTTTGTGGTTTTCGGGGTCTCCTACTGAGTATTGTTATACTCACCCCTACATGGGTTTTGCCCGCACATGTCGTGTACCTTTTGATGGAGTCCAGGGTGGACTAGGACTGAACTAAGCTTTCTGAGTTCCTTACAGGCTAAGGTGTTCCTATGGCTACGAGCTGTAGTCCCAGTACCTTCTTCTTGCTTACAGGTTAGACTTTGTAGTTTGAAGACTCTTTCTATTGGTGGGTTTGTATTCTATCCCAGTTTACTTTCTGCACTTTACTTTCCGTTTTACTCTGTTGTTTGGGTTTAGTCGTATGCATGCATTTTGTTCCTTAGTGGTTTTTTACTTTTTAGTATTTGTGGGCTTGGAGATGTGTGCGTGTGTATAGGTACTTAAAAAATGCCTCCCATGCTAGTGTTATACCTACTCGGTGCCAGTCACCAACCCCTAGCCAATTGGAGGCGTGATTAGGGGAGTCATGATGTGGACCCCACTGGGAGGGGTCGTGACAGTTATGTTATGTTTGGAATGCTTTTTTGTTGTGACTTGATGGAGGACATGAATGCTTGTTTGTCCCCATCCTCCTCTTTCTATTTTCATTTACGTTTTTCTAATAACATTGATGGGTATGGGGTGGCTTGCTAATTTGTACTCAGATCTATTTCGTTAATTAAAAAATAATTAGTAATTAAAAAATATTAATTACCAATTAATAATATTAATAAATAACTAATTAATTATTAAGAATTAATAGGTTTTCATTAATTAGTAATTAAATAATATTTAATTGCTAATAAATAATATTAATAATAACTAAATAATTTTTAACTAAAGAATAATTTTAAATATTTATTAGTAATTAATATTTATTATAATTCAATATTATTAAATGGAAAATAATAATATTTAATTAGTATTTATTAGTAATTAATATTAATTACCAATAATTAGTTAATTAATTAATAATAATTTAATGATTATAAATTGGTAATTATTAATTTAATAATTTAATCATTACTATTAAAATTTAGTAACTCAATAATATTTTTGAATATTATTAATAATTAATAATTAATAAAAAAATTATTAGTTAATTAGTAATTAATATTATTTAATTACTAATTAATGAATAACTAAAAATTATAATATTATTATAAATAATTAGTAACTAAAGAATGATTTTAAATATTTATTAGTAATTAATATTTATTAGTAATTAATATTAATTAGTAATTAATATTAATTAGTAATTAATATTTATTATAAATTAATATTATTAAATAGAAAATAATATTATTTAATTAATATTTTTAGTAATTAATATTTATTTTCAATTAATATTAATTAGAAATAATTAATTAATTAATTATCAATAATTTAATAACAATTAATTAATAAGTAGTAATTTAATAATTTAATCATTATTATCAATATTTTGTAACTAAATAATAATTTTAAATATTTATTAATAATTATTTAATAATAATTAATAATGTTTATTTATTAATAAATAATTAAATAGTTAATTAGTAATTTTTTAAAAGGTTGAGGCGCAGATACCCCTTTATTCAAAGAAAATAAAGTACATAAAAATATGAAGGGACATGTCAAATACATAAAGAGATCAGGACACTTGAGAACGAGTACTCACGCTATGGTGGGAGGATCGTTCGCCCCTACCATGAGGGTGTTGTCCCCTCCTCTTTGTTTTGACCTACAACCATGGTCCACCACCGTCATCAGGAAGTCTAACATCTATAATGGATTCTGTTGCATTTGTACCGGGCACATGTTTAATACTTCCCCCTTCCTCCTCACTGCTACTGGATGCAAGCAGATCAAAATCATTGAATATTTTCACCTTCATGTTAGATTCAACTTTATCAGGTATAACAACACAAGTCTCCACAGTGTAGGCCTCCCTTGATTTGTCAATCTTGAGAGCCTAAGTGTTTGAGGCCCTTGTATCTTCCCTGTCATCACTATGGACAACACCACTTTTGGGAAAATAAGAAGAAACCATGGTAATTTACACTCCCCCTATAACCTTCAATGCTGAATCAGTTTTCAAGGGCTTAACAATATCACGGTCCACAATAGAGTTTGATTTTTTCCTTCTTGGAATGCACCAAATTTTCGTTCCCAACATCCTTGTCATCACCTTCTTCAGTACAAACATACATCCTACATAGAGGGGTTTCAATTTTTGTCTCATCTCCTTTAGATAGTGATGATACAATAGCTTCATTAAACATCCTTCTTTCAATAATCTATGAAGAAGAAAAAGGTCATTGTGGAGCATTCAAAATATTTAAATGTTGGTTATTAGGGGTTTCCAAGAAAACAATAGGGATCCCAACATCTTTAAACCCTATATTACCTTTCAACCTTGGGGTAGGAGTGTTGGCACGATGAAGGTCCCGACCCCCAAAAAATACTGCAGCCTGCTCAGACAATGAATTATCATCTGAGTCATTACTGACATTTTTATAGAATGTTTTCTACTATCAAAGTAATTCAGACCAGACTGAGTGAAAATGGTTGAGTGTCCATATCCAACATTCACTACAAGACTAGATTCTTGTTCTTGAGAATTCACCTTTTTGGATTTGAAATGAACATAAACAGTCTTTTCTTTTCTTCTACAACTTTTAGAAAAGACCAGTTTTTGATCCTTCGAAAAAGTATGGTCTACATTTTCTTGTGAAAAAGCTTCCATGTCAGCAAGGTTTTTCTCATACTTCTCATAATGATATTCATCTATTAATTGTCATGACTCGTCCCCTGGGGCCCGTGCCGTGACTACCCCAAGCCCGCCTTCCATAGGCCAGGGGCTGGCGACTAGAACCAAAGGCAAAAATCCCTAAAAGTGGGAAGGCATTGACTTTATAAAGTGTAAACACACACAAAAAGTACGAGCTGGAAGTAAAAAACTAAGAAAAACTGTATACAAAGGAGTGATGAAAAGTAAAGGGGCTGGAAATACAATCCCAACCGGAAAGTGCAAGTACAACTGAAAAACAAGTACAACTGAAAAAGAAAATCAGCTAATGGGTCATCCTATAGGGTTCCTACCTGAAGGGTAGGTACAGATGGCCTCCTCAACACTCCACGTCCATTAGTCTCCTCAGTGTACCGACTCTTCATAAGGTCCACCTCTGGGTACCGTCCAGTCCTGCTACTCAGCCTTAGTCAGTGTTGTCTGTCGTCTGCATCCAACACAATGAGGTGTGAGCATAAACCGTGCAAGGGTGAGTATAACGATACTCAGTAGGGACCCCGATAGCCTCAAGGTCTCTCAAAATCCAACAAGGATAAACCACAGAGTATGAAATCAACAAATATCCATTACTTAGGTATATGCCCATACATATACCTAAGTTATCAAGTAACCCTTCTCAATCATGAGGAAAGCACAGAAGTCACTGACTCGGATCACACAAGTATACAACTTTTGTAGAGAGATAGAGATGATCATATATAGCCACTAAATCATCAGAGCTGTCAGACCAACACATGATCCATGACCAGCTATTCTTTCGGACCAACACATGATCCGAGAACAGAAGTCAGAACTGTCGGACCAACACATGATCTAGGAACAGTCGTCAGATCTGTCGGAACAACACATGATATAGGTCCAACTATTCTGTCAGACCAACATATGATTCAGGAAAAGAAGTTAAAACTTTCAGACCAACACATGATCTAGAAATAATCATCAAAACTTTCAGACCAACACATGATCAGGAACAATCAATAGTGTACAGCCAGCCGCAGGGTTTTCAAAAAGCATGCTCAATTCCAGGAGGGTCCGCTCCTCAAACAAAGTGTCGATACATCAACTTCCACATCATCCCAAGTTGATGTATCTCAAAGTTCCGTCTCGTCAAAAGGAACACAACGCGACAGACGGTGCGTCAATCAAACGTCCAGTCTGAGAGTTATTGGCATTTTCATTCTGAGGGCCCGGTTGGATTTTGGTTCAATCGAACCAAACCATACCCCAACAACGTCAAAACCTCAAGCGGGGTATTCCAAAATAACCATCATGCTCCAAGCTTTCTGTCGCCGCATACGGTTTACCAATCAGACACTTATAGCCCAAGTTATGGGTGAAAAGGTGGATACATGCCAAAATGGGTTCGGGTCCAGTCCGGCCCAGTCAGACCGACCCGACCCAACCCGGGTCCGGACTGGAGTCTAACCCGGTCTATGGGTCTAACTCATTCCACAGGTCTAACCCATCATGAGGTGGTGGCCCGACCTGTGGGGGCGGCCCGTCCCGTGAAGGCGGCCTGACCCACGCCGGCGGCCAGGCCTGCGCTGGGTCTAGCCCAGCAACCCGCGCTGGGTCCGGACCGACGGCCCAATCTGGGTCTGGCCCGGTGGCCCACACTGGGTCCGACCTGGCAGCCCGGTGGGGGTCCGCCTAAGCCACGTCCAGGGGGGAGGCCACGCGCCCCCTGGAAATCCTGAACGGTTATACCGTTCTGGTGGGAGCCAAATTGGCACCAGGTGGTGCCGGCCCCCGTCATGAGGGACCTGCTGGGTCCTGCTATTCCCGGCTGGCCGAGCGGCCATCCACTTCCACTCCGCTGGTGGGCGGCCGCCTTTCCTCCACCACCACGGCCCGCCCTGGCCGCGGCTTCTTTCTCCCCGCGGCGCGATGGCGCTGTGCCCCTTCGGCGGCCTAGCGGCCGCTCGTGTGCACCACCACGGCGCCGCGCCCCTCTGGCGGCCTGGCGGCCACCCATGTGCACCACCACGGCCAAGGGTCACGACCTGTTCTTCCGCGCGGCACGATAGCACCGCGCCCTTCCGGTGACTCGGTGGACCTGTGCCGCTGGTTTCCTTCATGGCTGGTCCGACGCCGGCTATCGTTGCTCCGCCGCGGCCCATCGGCCGCGGCCCACTCCTCCAGCGGCGCCGTTGCACCGCCACTGTCATCAACAAGTGAGGAAAAATAGAGGGGGGTCGGGCTATGTTCGTGCGGCCCGCACCCTCTATGTTATGGTGATAAAAATCAGCTAAACATAACCCAATATTGAACGATGTATAATGGGAACAAATTCAAACTCAAACCCCCTACCTCGGGTTCGTTGTTCGTTGATGATGTCACGGAAAGGAGGACGTCGATTCATTGATGTCGAAAATGAAGAAGTCGAGGACGTCATTGACGACATTCTTCAAGGATGACACTTCCTTTTTCCAGTTGAAGATCAAAAGATGAGGATGTTCGTCGTTGGTGGATGTAGTGTTCTTCGTTGGGAGAATAAGTTTATCCAAGCTCTTCCAACCCCTCTCCCCACTAAGGAATGGACAAATTAAATTATGTTTTAACATTTTAATTTGAATTCCACCATTAAATGAAGAAGTTTGGGAACATATTAATTAAAGGGAGTTTAAGAGTTTCTCCACCTTAAAGGAGAGTTCCAAGGGGTTACAAGCCCAGGTGCTCCCCACCACATTTAACAAAAAGAGGAGTTTAGACCTCGGGTGGGTCCCACCTCTATAACCTCTCATGGGAGGTTAAAGTGTGGTGGTCCCCACCTCCAACCTCCTCTTGGAGGTTTTAACCAACAAGAATAAAAATAAATCCACAAGTTTATTTTTATTAAATTGATTCATAAAAAACCAAAAACTAACATTCATTCTTGACCAACTTCCGTCGAGGTGAAAGTCTTCTTAAGAAAACACCGGCACTGCGAGTTCAACGGTACCCTTAGATTTCAATTCTGAGCATCAGTTCAAATGTTATAAAAACCCGCTCATATGTTTATTTAACGTACCTGAACAAAACTTTAAAAATTGATTTCGGGTACACCGGACCTCAGAATCAAGCGCCGTAAACTTTTGCGGACTCTTAAAAATCCCATGTATAAAAAAAATTTCCATGTTATTTATGGGTCTTTAAATTCTCCCAAACTCAGGGATTTACATCCCTGTAAGCTACAACTCGAACTAAGGAAACAAATGGTGGTACAAAGCATGCATCTGAGCCTCCCACTCCCATGTGCTCTCCTGGAGGTTCCCGTGCTTCCAGCGAACGCGCACCATAGGTATTGACCGTCCACTTAGGACCCGAACCTGTCAATCCTCAATCTCTACTGGAACCTCTATGAAATTCGCCCCTTCATCGATGTCTATCTCTCCATGGTCGATGATGTGGGAAGGGTCGTGCATGTATCTCCTCAGCTGAGATACGTGGAAGACGTCGTGCACCTGGAGCAACTGAGGTGGAAGAGCCAGGAAGTAAGCCACCTCGCCTACTCTACTGAGGACCTGAAAAGGTCTGATGAATCTTGGAGATAACTTTCCACCTCGGCCAAATCTCTATAGACCTCGTCGAGGTGAGACCCATAGGAAGACGTGGTCACCATCCTCGAACTCTATAGGCCTCCGTCTCCTGTCATCATATGACTTATTCCTACTCTATGTAGTCTTCATCCGCTTCTGGATGATCTGCACCTTCTTTGTGGTAGCCCGTACCATCTCTGGTCCCACTAGTTCCGACTCCTCTAGGTCAGTCTAGCACAAGGGTGATCTACAAGGTCGTCCGTATAATGCCTCAAAAGGTACCATCCCTATGGTGGAGTGATAGCTGTTGTTGTACACAAAATCCACCAATGGAAAGTGATCCTCCCAGCCGCGATTGAAGTTTAGGACACAAGCACGCAACATGTCCTCGAGGGTCTGAATAGTCCTCTCAGTCTGTCCATCCGTCTGAGGATGGAAGGCGGTGCTCAGACGTAGCTGCGTACCAAAAGCCTCCTGCAACCCCTTCAATAGCTGGGAAGTAAATCGTGCGTCATGGTCAGAGACAATAGAAGAAGGTACTCCATGTATCCGCACAATATCCTACACATAAAGGCATCCCAAGATCTCTACTGAGCCCTGCTCTTTGATCAGTAGGAAGTGGCCCGACTTGGTGAGTTGGTCAACGATCACCCAAATCGAGTCATGTCCCCTGGATGTACGTGGAAGACCCATCATGAAGTCCATGTATATCCCATCCCACTTCCACTCTAGGACCTCTAAAGGCTAAACCAAGCCTGCTGGTACCTGGTTCTCTACCTTCAATTACTGACAAGTGAGGCACTGAGAGACAAACTCTGCTATAACCTTCTTTATACCTGGACACTAGTGCTGTCGTCAAAGGTCCTGGTACATCTTTTCCACTCCAGGATGTACCGCTAGAGGGGAAGTGTGGAACTCCCTCAACACTTCCTCCTAAAGTGAGACTGGTACCATAGTACGTCCTCTGAAGAGGATGACGTGCTCCTCACCTTCAGAAAATTCATCAAGTGCCTGCCCTGTGGATATCTGAGCACGTCGTGTCTCTCAGTCAGCATCCCCACACTGTGCCTCCCTGAATCGCTGAAGAAGTGGGGGTGTGACTGTAAGAGACTGAAGAAAGGCCACTCCATCTCTATACAAAAATGATATCTGTAAGGCAGCAAGCTGCTCTGTCACCTCTCCTAGAAGCTGTATACCATATCTCCTGCTGAGCACATCCGCAACAACATTCCCCTTCCTAGGAGTATAGACTATGTTTAGGTCATAGTCCTGGAAGAACTCAAGCCAGTGTCATTGTCTCAGGTTCAGGTCCTTCTGAGAGAAGATATACCTGAGACTCTTGTGACCAGAGTACACGGTAAAACATTCGCCCATCAGATAGTGTCTCCACATATTTAAGGTGAAGACCACTACTTATAACTCCAGGTCATGGGTATCATAGTTCTGCTCACGTAGTCTCAGCTTCCGAGAACCATATGCGATCATTGCTTGCTCTTACATCAGGACACACCCGAGTCTGATCCCTGATGCATCGTAGTAAACTACGTACCCTACGCCTTCCTATGGAAGCCTCAAGATGGGGGCACTAGTCAGCCTCTGCCTCAGCTTCTGAAAGCTCTGCTGACATCTCTATGACCACATGAAAGGTTGCCCCTTCTTTATCAAAGCTGATAGTGGTGCTGCAACTCTGGAGAAGTCTGGTACGAACCTCCGGTAGTAACCAGCCAAACCCAGGAAACTCCCTACCTCCGTCACACTCCTAGGTGGATCTCAAGCAATTACCGCTTCAATCTTTGCTAGATCCACTGCAACTTTAGCCTCCAAGATGACACAAACCAAGAAGTTAACCTCACGAATCCAAAACTGGTACTTCGAGAGATTACCATAAAGCTGGTGCTCTCAGAGTGTGTCCAGTACTACCTGAAAATGGTAGGCATGCTCCTCCTCAGTAGTCGAGTAGATTAGAATGTCATCGATGAAGACTAAGACAAAGCGACCGAGTTCAGGCTAGAAGATCTTATTCATGAGTCCCATGAACACTGCTGGAGCGTTGGTTACACCAAAAGGCATAACTAAGAACTTGTAGTGTCCATATTGACATTTGAAGGCCGTCTTATACACATCCTTATCTCGAACTCTAAGCTAGTGATAGCCTGATCTGAGGCCTATCTTCGAGAACCACCGTGCTCTCTTCAGCTGGTCAAAGAGGTCATCAATCCTCGAGAGTGGGTACTTGTTCTTCACAGTCACCTGGTTCAGGCGACGGTAGTCGACAAAAAGCATCAGGCTCCCATCCGCCTTCTTGGCGAACAGAATTAGGGCTGCCCAGGGAGAAAAACTGGTCCGGATGAATCCCTTCCCCTGCAAGTCCTCTAGCTTTACTCGCAGCTCGTGAAGCTCCGCGAGAGCCATCCGATATACTGGTGTAGATATCGGTGCCATCCCGGGGTACAAGTCAATGTAGAAGTCTACCTCTCTGTGAGGAGGTAGACCTGGGACATCATCAGGGAAAACATCTGCATACTGGTCCACCACTACAGGATAGCTTAGACTCTCCACATCTACTTCTCCGAGGGTAAGGCAAGCCAACTAATGAGTGATCGGCTGCACCCTCCTCCGAGTAAGTCCATCCTGTACTGCAAAGTCTCTTTTCTCACTGGTGAAGGTGAACCTGGTCCCATCCGTGCGGAAACACCACACTTTGCGCCTACTACAGTCGATCTAAGCATGAACTATAGATAACTAGTCCATACACAATATAATGTTGTAAGGCCTCGACACTACTATGAGGAGATCCTAGCCAAAGATCTCACCTCCTAGAGTAAGATCACACTGCCGACACCAGTGTGTAATCGTCGAGTCTACTCTCATATGAGTCTCTAGCTGTAAGGATCGAGCCAACGACTCTGTTGGAATCTCCAAGCTCCGAACGAGGGCAGTGGCAATGAAAGAGTGACTGACACCTGTGTCTATAAGAACTGCAGCTAAGCTGGAGTAGACATAGATCGTACCTTGAATCATCTATGGAGTTCCATGGTCGTATGCCTCAGCTGCCTGGAGTTTAGCTCACCCCTGTCCACTTGATCCCTACAGTTGGGGTGGACCTCCTGGTGGTGGTGGTGGTAACAGCTCGAATCATCATCCACCACCTACTACACGACTAGCTCCTCTGCCACATATGCCTCGATCGAACCTATGAATCTGCCTAGAAGGTCCCTTAACTGTCTTCTGATCATCAGTACGATGGGTCAGATAGTCACGAGCCATGTGACCCTGCCTGCTGTAAGAGTAGCATTGCCCGCTCCTGGCATGACTGGATCTGTCTAGTGTGCCCTGCACAAATGAACCTATGTCCTGAGGTCATCCAATGGATGGCCTGGTCTGCTTGGACCTCTACGAAATCTATATACTTCCAGTTGTAGAAGACTCCACTGCATGTCGACTAGTGATGGGTCTCGCTACTGGTGACTGCTCAACAGGGAAACTCTCTACTAGGAGGGCTCTCTCTAACACCCCCGCCTACGTCGGGATGCTAAGTTAGATCATCGACGCTCTGATCTCCCGCATGAGTCCCTTCTCAAAGGTATGAGCCTTGAAGAATGGGTCCCGCACCATATCAGTGGAGTAGCATGAGAGGTCAGTGAACCTCACTGAGTACTGCGCCACCATCATGCTACCCTGATGTAGATGCAGTAGCTCCTGTATCTGAACCACACAAAGGGTGGCTGGAATAAGATTTGCTCGAAACAGGCTCTCAAAGTCCACCCAGAGTAGTGACGCCTCGTCATGCACCTGGAGCATCAGGCTCTACCATCTTCCTGCTACTGCCTGAAGGATACTCACAACAAGGATAACCATAAGGTCAGATGGTGTCCCTACCAGCCTGAAAACTCTCACCACAGTCTCCAGCCAATCCTCAGCTGCCTGCGGGTCCGTCTCATCCCTGAACCTGGGCGGCCTTTGGAACTGGAACTCGTGTAACACGCTCAAGCGGCGTGCAATCTTTGATGCTAGGGCTGGTGGTATAGGGGGCCCAAAGGGTAGTGGCACCACTAGTGCCTCTGCTGTGATGGTGCCCTGCACCGAGGCCTCATCGCTCGGTAGGCTGCCATCTCGTACAAAGCCTGGAACCCTGGCTGGTTGTCTGCGTGGAGGCATCCTGTAAAGAAACAGGTGTGCCATGGTTAATAAGTTATACCTGGTTATTTGACTCAAAAGAAATCACAAAGAAAACTCTTCAAAACACACAATCAATCATTGTTTTTGTGCAATGAGTCAAAAGCCAGTAGTTAGGGTCCTGGTGTATGGATACGTCGGTCGTCGCACCAACACTGGACTCCTTGGATTGAAAAACACAGCCAGTACTCTTAACACTATTGCTTCACAGAAAAGAAAGATCAGATTCCTAAGTTCTACGGTAGAACTGACTCATCTGATACTAATTTTTCATGACCCGTCCCCCAGGGCCCGTGCCGTGACTACCCCAAGACCACCTTCCATAGGCTAGGGGATGGTGAATAGCACCAAAGGCGAAAATCCCTAAAAGTGGGAAGTAATTGACTTTATAAAGTGTAAACACACACAACAGAGTATGAGATGGAAGTAAAACACTAAGAAAAACTGTATACAAAGGAGTGTTGAAAAGTAAAGGGACCGAAAATACAAGCCCAACCAGAAAGTGCAAGTACAACTGAAAAACACGTACAACTGAAAAAGAAAAGCAGCTACTGGGTTGTCCTCTAAGGTTCCTACCTAAAGGGTAGGTACAGATGGCCTCCTCAGCACTCCATGTCTTTCAGTCTCCTCCGTGTACTGACTCGCCGTAAAGTCCACCTCCGGGTACCGTCCAGTCTTGCTACTCAACCTCAATCAGCACTGTCCATCATCTGCATTAAACACAATGAGGTGTGGGCATAGCCCATGCAGGGGTGAGTACAACGATACTCAGTGGGGACCCCGAGACCCTCAAGGTCTCTCAAAATCCAACAAGGATAAACCACATAGTATGAAATTCATGGAAAGCCATTACTAAGGTATATGATCATACATATACCTAAGTTATCAAGTAACCCATCTCAATCATGTGGAAAACACAGAAGTCACTGACTCATCTCACACAGGTATACAACTTTTGTAGAGAGATAGAGATGATAAGATATAGCCACTGAATCATCAGAGCTGTCGGACCAACACATGATCCAGGACCAGCTATTCTGTCAGCCAACACAAGGTCCAGGAATAGAAGTCAGAACTGTCAGACCAACAAATGATCTAGGAACAGTCATCTGAGCTGTCAGACCAACACATGATCCAGGTCCAGCTATTCTATCAGACCAACACATCATCCAGGAACAGAATTTAGAACTGTCAGACCAACACATGATCCAGGAACAGTCACCAGAACTGTCGGACCAACACATGATCCATGAACAGTCAATAGTGCACAGCCAGCCACAAGGTTTTCACAAAGCACGATCAATTCCGAGAGGGTCCGCTCCTCAAACCAAGTTTCGATACATCAACTTCCACATCGTCCCAAGTTGACATATCTCTAAGTTCCGTCTCGTCAAAAGGAACACAACATGACAGACGGTGCGTCAATCAGACGTCTGGTCTGAGAGTTATTGGCATTTCTGTTCTAAGGGCCCGATTGAATTTAGGTTCAATCCAACCCGAACGTACCCCAACTGTGTCAAAACCTAAAGTGGGGTATGCCAAAAGAACCTTCACGCTCCAAGATTTCCGTCTCCATAGACGGTTCACCAATTGGACACCCGTATCTCAAGTTATGGGTGAAAAGGTGGAAACATGCCAAAATAGGTCCGGGTCCGGTCCGGCCTAGTCGGACCGACCCGGCCTGACCCGGGTCTAGATTGGAGTCCAACACGGTCTGCGGGTCTGACCCTATCCGTGGGTCCGACCCGGCCCGAGGAGGCGTCCTGGCCCACGGGGGCGGCTTGGCCCACCTGGCGGCCCCACCCGCACTGGGTCAGGCCCGGCGGTCCGTGCTGGGTCCGGACCGGCGGCCAGTGCTGGGTCCGGCCCAGTGGGGGTCCACCTAAGCCACGTCCAGGGGGGAGGCCGCACGCCCCCTAGAAATCCTGAATGGATATTCCTTTCAGGTGGGAGACAAACTGGCGCCAAGTGGCACCGATCCGCATCATGTGGGACCCGCTGGGTCCTGCTCCTCCCAGCTGGCTGAGCGGCCAGCCGTTTCCGCTTCCCCGAAGCCCGGCCTAGCCGTCCACCTTTGCTCCACCACCATGGCCTGCCTTGGCTACAACTTCTTCCTCTGCGCGGCGCGACGACGCTGCACCCCTCTGGCGGTCTGGCGGCTGCCCGTGTGCACCGCCGCGACCTGTTCTTCTGCGCGTCGCGGCGGCGTCGCACCCTTCCGGTGACCCAGTGGCCCTGCGCCACCGGTTTCCTTTGTGGCCGGCCCGACGCCGACCGTCATTGCTCCACTGTGGCCCATCAGCCGCGGCCCACTCCTCTGGCGGCGCCGTTGCGCCGCCGCCGTCTTCAACAAGCAAGGAAAAACAAAAGGGGGTCAGTCCGTGTTCATGCGGACCACACCCTCTGTGTTATGGTGATAACAATCGTCTAAACATAACCTAAGATTGAATGATGAAGAACGGGAACAAATTCAAACTCAAATCCCCCTACCTCGGGTTCGTTGTTCATTGACGATGTCACGGAAAGGCGGACATTGATTCGTTGACATCGGAAATGAAGAAGTTGAGGACGTCATCAGCAGCATTCTTCAAGGATGACACTTCCTCCCTTGTTCCGATTGAAGATCAAAAGATGAGGATGTTCTTTGTTGGCAGATGTAGTGTTCTTCGTTGGGAGAATAAGTTTCTCCAAGATCTTCCAACCCCTCTCCCCACTAAGGAATGGCCAAATTAAATTATGTTTTAACATTTTAATTTGAATTCCACCATTAAATGAAGAATTTTTGGCATAAATTAATTAAAGGGAGTTTAAGAGTTTCTCCACCTTAAATGGGGAGTTCCAAGGGGTTACAAGCCCGGGTGGTCCCTACCACATTTAACAAGAAGAGGAGTTTAGACCTCGGGTGGGTCTCGCCTCTATAACCTCTCAAGGGAGGTTAAAGTGTGGTGGTCCCCACATCCAACCTCCTCTTGAAGGTTTTAACCAACAAGAATAAAAATAAAGCTACAATTTTATTTTTTAAAATTGATTCCTAAAAAAACCAAAAACTAACTTTCATTCTTGACCAACTTCCGTCGAGGTGAAAGTCTTCTTAAGTGAATACCGGCACTGCGAGTTCAACGGTACCCTCAGATTTCAATTTCGAGCACCGGTTCAAAAGTTATAAAAACCCACTCGTACATTTACTGAACGTACCCAAACAAAATTTCAAAAATTGATTCTGGGCACACCGGGCCTCGGAATCAAGCTGCGTAAACTTTCACGGACTCGTAAAAATCCCATGTATAAAAAAAATTCCACGGGATTTTTGGGTTTTTACATTAATTATCTAGCAAGAGAATATTTGAAGGAAAATCCAGCAGTCAAAGTATCATCCTCTACCAAATAATCCCATGACTACTTGGGTTGGTTAGCCATCTGAGTAGAAGACATAAAACTAGAGCTAATTCAAGAGGGAGAAAGAGGCATAATTTTACATGTATCACCGCCATTGTTCATGGGGATGGTAGAACCCTAAACATTATCCAAAGGTTGTTCATTAAGGGAATCCAAAATCATGGAAACATGAGCAGTATCCTATCCAGATGAAGAATCCAAATTCTTGGTGATAAAAGGTTGAATAGCATCTCCAGTGACATGCACATAAAACTTATTTTCAATCTTCTAGGAGTTTATATTCTTTTTCTTATAAAAATTTGTAAGATCATGACCATACAATTGAAAATTAGAACAAAACATCTCCCCCCTACAATTAAATTTAGAATGCCCAATAATTTGGAAAGATTACAATATAGTGACTTTTTTTCAAACTCTATTTTGATGTTGATCTCTTCTTGAGGTATAGAGGGACCACCTTATCTATAAAAGTTGAACTTAAATCAACTTACACCAAAACCCTTGCAAATGACCAAAATTGACCAACTCAGTAGCAGAATCCATTCTGATTAGAGTACCTATTGCAGAAGAAATGTAAAATAAAATTTCAGGGTGTTATAAGACCCTATTTAAACCGTGTATCTTAATATAGATCCACGCATAGGTATCCTTGAACTCATTCAGGTTAAAGTTCAAGTTCCATTCATGAATCCGTAGAATAACTGGTCTCAAATTAATCAAACCCCAACTCCAGGACCTACCTTTCAACTCCACGGAAGGGAAAAGGGTATGAAAAAAATCCTCATCCAGGAGATACACACCTAATATCTGAAAAACCCCATATTGAGGCTAATTGGTTAATTAGGTTTATGATTTTCTAGGATTTCATCCCTTTCAACAATGAAATACGTGAAATAAATGAGTACTTATAGAGATCAAATTTTTCAGAGATTGCTCCATCAGAGGCCAACACATGGGCAGTCCCACCCTTCTTGATAATCCATTGTGAAACCCTATTATTGAGGAAAAAGAAAGATCCACTAGAGAAACTAGATAAATCCAAGAATCCTTTCACCTCCTTTCTCCCCTTATCCTTCCTTGGATCACACGATTGCTATTGAACTACAACTTGAATTAGCACATAACAGTAAAGGTTGATGCTCCTTAGGTGTTCAAGCAAGTTGCGATCAACATAGTTCACCAAAGTAGACCTCTCCTGCTCCCATTCTTCCATGAAATTAATTAATAATTAATTAATAACAAATAATTATATTATTATTATTATTATTAATTAGTTACTAAATAATAATTTTATATATTTGTTAGTAATTAATATTAATTACTAATAAATACTTATTATAAATTAATTTGATTAAATAGTAAATAATGTTATTTAATTAATATTTAATAGTAATTAATATCAATTAGAAAATTTTGGTTAATTAATTAATTATAATTTAATATTAATTAATTAATAATTAGTAATTTAATATCGAAAAAGTTTGGGGTCAAACCCCTTATTACAAAAGAAAGGAAAAAAAACAAGCACATGAAAGATGGATAGGGTCAAACAGGACAATCCCACATCTTTAATAATATTTTAAAATATTTATTAGTAATAAAATAATATTTTAAAATATTTATTAGTATTTATTTAATAATAATTAATATTCATTTATTAATTAATAATTAATTGGTTAATTAGTAATTAATATCATTAATACGTAATTAAATATTGTTTAATTACTACATATTTAATAACTATTAATTATTAACAATTAATTAGTTATTTATTAATATCTTTATTAATATTATTAAGATTAATTAGTTAATTTTTAATATTTAATAGTAAATGTTAATAGTTAATTATTATTTATTAGTAATTAATTAATTACTAATTATTAATAACAATATATTATAAATTTTGCACAGGAAAAGAGGAACTTGAATCCCACATTGAAAACCTGTAATGATTTTTAGGGAAAACCCCCTTATAAAATGAAGCCCAATGTGATAATTTATGTCATAATTCCAGAATGATTTAATTACAGTAATGCTGGATATTTAATAAGAGTTAAATTATACTATTTTTTTGTTATATATATATATATAGTGTCCAAGGCCTTAGTTGAGTGGTACTCAATTGCAGTACCACATCTAGTAGGTCTGAGGTTTAAATCCCAACCTGCACTTTTTCTATAATGACTTAGTTTTTGACCTGTAAGACTTTGGAATATTCCTAATAATATTTTTGAAGCATGCACTTAATCGGCATGGGAATATGGGGCTCGAAGAGCCTTGGAGTAGTGATTTAAAAATTATTAAATATATTTTGTCACGAGCATGCAATTTCTATTGAAACATAGAATAACTCTTGAGCGGAGTCTCGAATCATAAATCTGAGGTTGTGATTGAGTTCAGAATGTCGTGTTTACTCTAGGCACAACATTAACTTTGTTAGCGCCTGATTTTCGATCAGGGGTGAATTGGTGATGGGGCGTTAAGGAGAGAGTTAAATGATTTTAATTAATTAAAAATCATTTTAACCTAATTCCCTCCCCTCCCCCACATTGCGCACACAAGCCCAAAAGAGGAGCCTTCCTACTATCCCCTCCCCTCTGGAAACAACAAACTGACGTCGAATCAACGCAATAAGGTGCTGCCGATCTCAGTTTATGACGCCGATCATCATCAGATCGAGGAGCAACATGATCCTGGTGTCATTCTACATCTGAATCTTCGACATTTTTCCCTAGAGGTAGGTAGTTTTGAGTTTTGGTCATGATCCCCTTCGTTATGCATTGTTTTAAGGTTTTAGAGCCCAAATAAAATTGTTAGAGATCGCTCATTGGTTGATCAGTAGGTTTTGGGGTAAACCGGGGTGAATCAGATGTTTTCGGAGGTAATTCCCGTCTAGAATTACTGTCTACATGGTGTGTTGTCCAGTGAGACATGTTGTGTAGCCCTTCCTATTCGGGGAAGATGACTTTTAGGGACAACACGTCATGTAGTGACCCAAACGGTGTGGCCAGAGAACATGACCAGGGTCAACCGTGTAAAAGTACACTACCAAAGTACACAAACACGGGGTGCCAAACATGGGCACATGTAAAGCACACTGCCAGGTGGTCATTTGGCATGAACACACCATGTAATTTTTTTAATATATTTATTATATATAATTATAAAAATAATAAATATATTTATTATAATTTTATAATTATTTAAATAAATAAATATTTATTTATAATTATAACTATAAATAAATATATATTTATTTAAATAATTATAAAATTATAATAAATCTATTTATTATATTTATAAGTTTATAAATATATATAATTAATATATTTATTATATATAATTATAAATATAATAAATATATTTATTATAATTTTATAATTATTTAAATAAATATATATTTATGGGAGAGCTCTCAGGTTCTCTTAGAGTTTTGACCCCCCGGGGTTTCAGGTTCTTCATCTTCAATGGTGTCTCTAATGTTCTTGGTGGACTGGTCTTATCTCAATGGTTCATCTCTACAGTGGCCCTCAGCGATGGTGTTGTTGTATCAGGTGACAGTTGCGACCATCCTCAGTGGAGATGTGATGTCCCCGTCGATGATGGGTACGATGACCTGTAGTCTTTTTCCAAGTACGACAGTGACGGTGCAACATATTTAGATGGGCCCTCACAGTGCGGTGGATGTGACGATGGTCACAATGATGGTGGAGATCTCACTTCAGTGGATAGATGCAGTGGCAATCTGGGCGCGATCTGTGATGGGCGGTGATCCTGCTACATCAGTGAGTTTGGCTATGACGGTCATCAATGGTCATCAATTCTCTCTTGGATCTGTGGATCTGCAGTGGTCACTTCAGATGGAGTACCGACGTTTGGTTCTCAGACAAGGCCTAGGATGGTAGTGACACCGAGAATAACTACAAGAATTAACGCTGGCAGACAAGAAGCTCAGAATACGGTGTGCCGGTCGGTGATGGGACCTCAGGATTCAGAGGACTGACGATGACCTCAGGGAGCAGGTGATGACCTCGGGTTGCTCTAGGCCTTACAGATTGGCGGGGTGCAGGTTATGACCTTGGTTCATGGTGAGCATTGAATTTTTCCAGTCACTTCATTATGAAGATTTTGGAGATGGACTCAGTATTTGGTAAGGCCAGTTTGGACATGTTTTAGTGGCTTTCGTGTTATGGGATTTGTATGAATGGGCTCTTGGACTACTCAAATTTAAGGGCGCATGCCTCTAGGCCTTCGGCCTTGTGATGGGTTGTCTCTTACCCAGTTCAAAAGGAATTTCTGTTTTTCTTTTCTTTTTAATAAAGGGGTTGGACCCCAACCTATTTCGGTAAATATTTATTTATTTATAATTATAACTATAAATAAATATATATTTATTTAAATTATTATAAAATTATAAAAAAATATATTTATTATAATTTTATAATTATTTAAATATATCTATATTTATTTATAATTATAATTATAAATATAATTAATATATTCATTATAATTTTATATTTATAAATAAATAAATATTTATTTATAATATTCATAATTTTATACATATATATAATTATATAATTATATAAAAATATTTATAAATATAATTATGATATATATAATTATAAATAAATAAATATTTATTATATATATAATTTTATAAATATGTATAATAATATAAATAAATTATTAACATTATATCTTTATCAACGTTAAAAAAGCTCTGATGATACTATTCTTTATTAGAGGTACAATTTTAACACTAATAAAGACACATTTTATCAGCGCTAAAAAAGCGTTGATAAAAACATGTCGTGTTTTTATAAATGGAACCCTATCAGAACCTTATCGCCGATCGCACCTCAAGTTTTTGCGAAACCAGAACTCTGTCGCCTCTGCCGCTAACTCCACTGTTGTTGCCCCCACAACCAGACCCTATTTTCACCACCATCACTGCCTCCGCTGCCGCTACCCCTGCTGTCAGACCCTACTGCTACCTCTTGAACTTCAAATCTAAGACATGTTATCTTGTTTGTGCCTTTTTTCTGTCACACATCACCTGCTCGTGATTCACTTTTTCTTGACGAACTGAACTCATATCACTTTGTATATTCTTGCATCTTTGTCCTCTTATCTTTTCTTTCTCGGTGCCCTAGCTTTGATCTGTTGGTTCTGATGGATGCCCATTGGGGATCGGTGGTAATGCCATCCATTTTACTTGGTTGTTTTCATCTATTATTCTCCCAATAATCCACTAATATGGTGCATTTTTTGTTTTCATTTTGAGTTAGTCTACATTTTGATGACAAGTGGGTGCAGTGTGGGTTGATGAGTTATCTATGGGGAGATGATGTGCATTTTGGGGAGGCAATGATATGGTTTGTCTATGGTCATGCTATAGTGTGGTGATGTGATATCACATTTAAAATACTATTCAACAATACTAAATTAAATATAAATCTAACCTATACATTGGTCTCTAAATATCATTTATATAGCCTATCTTTTAAACATTTTTCTACATCAATTTTTTTGAAATAATAATCTTTTGATTATGAAATATTTCTAATAGATATATTTTTTATTTTCTAAACTGCTGATAAAATCAGTATTCCTTGAAAGTGTTATTTAAAATGGGTATTTTGGTGTTTTAATTTCTCAATTTTTATCAATGAGGATTCTCTATTATTTTAGGAAACAACTTTTTTTTTGTGAAATCTTAAAGACTTTGAAATTTCTAAATATATTTATTCATTATTTCCACATTTTTTTTTTCAGTTTTCTGTGGAATTATTTTTAAAAAAATTCTAATATTCAATTTTTAGTTAGGGGGAATTCATTTTTTTATTATAATAAATTTATAATTTAATTTTTTAGTTATGGGGAGTTCATTTTTTTATTATAATCATTTTATAATTTCACTATGTTTGAGTTTTTTTATGTCCACTATGACTCGTAAAGGTAGACCTTGACGCACTTAATTGCATAAAGGATTTGTGATTGTGCCCTTCTATCATAAGAAAAAAAATTATTTGGCCATGCAACATGGTTCTGTGATAATTGGAATGTGAAAATATTCTACCATAGATAATGATTTTGTGCCTTTAATGTTACGTGGTTGATGAGACAAGAGGGTTTCTGTTTTTCTAGATCCCGTGTAGTGATGGAATAATTGGTTAATAATGTTTAAATGGCTTGGTATGTCCCAATAAAACTAAATATGAAATTTAAATAATGAAAATAGTTAAAAATATAATTTATAATATAATTTATAATGAACCGGGTTATTTTATATAGTTAATTACAAATATCATTCTCTCCATAGAAGAGTATTTCATAGATATTTTGAAATATGGAAATTCAACATATATAATATTGTTATTTTATAATTATTTATTAATGATATAGTGTTCGATTACAATGAATATATTTTTATTATCCATAATTCATTGAAAAATCATTTCATATTAAATGAAGTAATTTTTCATAATAACCAGTTTTATATTTAAGTATTTTATATGCATTTGACAAGGAAGAACATTAATAATTAGTTTATAGACCCTATATGAGATTTTTTTGTTAAAAAATATAGGAAGCACTAAAAATGCATGGTATGAAAATGTATTTTGACATATTTAAAGTGTTTCAAGTTTATACTTTTATAAATCTTATAGTATATCATATTATACTAATATAATTTAATGATAAATTTTTATTAAATATTTATACTTTTATAGTTTTATTCATTTATAAAATTATATACTTTTATAAATTTAGAGTATATCATCTTTACATATATAGTTTAAATAAAAAAATTTATTAATTTTTTATAATTTTATAGTTTTATAGATTTATAAATTAATATACAATTATAGTTCTATTCCTTATAAATTATTATACTTTTTTACTTTCATAACTTTTTCTTGTACATGTTATAATTTTAAACCTTTATAAAATTTTAAAACTGTATACTTCTATAATTTATGTATACTTTTATAATATATATGTGATTTTATATAATTTTATAAAAACACTAGGAAACATTTTCCATTCCTCGTGTTTCATCAGACTCATGCAAATCCCTTATTGAAATGATCCATCTCAGGTGACCATAACCCAACATTGGAAACCTTAGCCTTCACTTAGCACTATCTTCACATTCTACATAATATAGATTGATAATAACACCATGGTAAAATCATGTCACTAACTCTATCCAACCAATAGAATATCCATCATGACCTCACTCTCACAAAAGGTGAATTATTGTTTAACCCCATTATAACTCCTAAAACTACTTTGCATCCAACATCACCAGCATGGTTTAAATTAGGTGAGTCCTCTACAACTACATCTTCTCTTTGGTTTGGTGTTAGCTTCTAAGGGGATGTGTCTTCGGAAACAAAATTCAATAATAACTATCATTCAAATGTTGGGATCCCCTTATTTGAAAGACTCCTTTTTTCATATTTATTTTGTAAATATCAATATTAATGAATCAAATAGGATGGATATGAATAAGGAATTAATGGATGCCAATCATATGACAAAAGAGTATAAAGATGGAATGAAATATTTCATCAAGTTTTCAAAATATCATGCATATGAACCTTCACAAATCCTTTTCCCATGTTTAAAATATTTTTATTCAAGATTAATTATTCCAGATGAGTTAGAAGAATGCTTGATTAGTCAAAGAATTGTTCAAAGTTATAAATGTTGTAATAGACACAGGGAAAAAGAAAATGTAGCTAGTGAATGGGATAACACTACATTTTATGGATCATTTGATATGATTACAAGTGTTGAAAATGAATAAGACCATATCAAGGATGTGATTACAAGTGTGGATGATGATGAAGATTGTATTGAGGAAATGACAAGGATAATTGAAGATGAACTTCATGATTTCCCAAAATTATTTGAGAAGTTAGAGTTGTTCAAAGATGCCATTGTATACTGATTTCACTAAATATACAACATTATCATCCATACTGAAGCTATATAATTTGAAAGTAGGCAACATATGAAGTGACTATAGTTTTACTAAACTAATTTCTCTCTTGAATGATATTCTCCTAGAAGATAATGAGCTCCCTAGTCGAACTTACGATGTTAAAAAAATAATACGCTTGATGGGTATGATCTATGAGAGAATACATGTCTTCCCAAATGACTTTATACTATTTCTAAAGGACCAAAAATCACTTAAATAATTCCCAAAGTGTAGTGTTTCTTGATACAAGAAATATGAATCGAGTCCTATGAATTTTTTGGTACTTTAAAATAATTCCAAGGTTTAGGTACCTATATAGAAGTGAGGGGACTACGAGGAAATTGACATGAAACTCAGATATAAGAAATAAATATGGGAAATTTCATCAACTGATAGACTCTCCTCAGTGGAAGAAAATTGATCATGAGTATCTTGAATTTGGAAACATGCTGAGAAACCTTCATCTTTCATTATTTACAGATGGAGTGAATCCTTTTAGTTTTCAAAGCATCACTCACAACACATGGACAGTTATGTTGGTAAATTATAACTTGCCATTGTGGTTATGTATGAAACAAAAATACATCATATTATCTATGATTATATTTGGACCAAAAAATTAGGTAATGATATTTATGTTTATTTGGCTTCATTGATCAAGGATTTGAAATTATTGTGGGATTCAGGTGTTACGTTGTATGATGCTTACAAAAATGAAGATTTTACATTGAGAGCCATGTTGTATGAGATGATAAATGAATTTCCTGCTCATGAAATTTTTTCAGGATATAGAATTAAAGGAACTCAATGGTGTCCCATTTTCGAACAAGGAATACAGTGAATTAGGTTGAAACATTCATCGAAGAATGTATTTCTAGGACATCACATATTTCTACCCCGATAACATAAGTACTGATCTTGGATGACATCATTTGATGATATTTTAGAAGAATGTAAAACACCATTTCTACTAACTGGTGATCAACTTTTTGAGAAAGTAAAAGATGTATACACTGCTTTTGGTAAACCCTTTTCGAAAAACCTAATGAATACCGGTTGAAAAAAGAGATCAATTTTTTTTGAATTACTATACTAGAATTGTCTGTATATTAGACATTTTCTTGATGTTATGCATGTTAAAAAAATATATGTGATAGTGTCATCGACACATTACTAAATGCACCTGAGAAAAAGGATGGAATTAAGGCTTGGATAGACATGGATGACATGGGAATATGGGAAGAGTTGGAGCCAGTGAAGGGTGAAAACAATATTTTCTTCCTCCAGCTGCTTACACTCTTTCTAGGTAGGAGAGATATCCGTCTTGAAACTTCTTGAATGATGTAAAGGTTCTTGATGGGTATTCATCGAATATAAAGAATATCATATCAATTATTGATTTAAAGTTAAAGGGTCTGAAATCACATGAATGTCATGTTTTAATGCAAGATATAATTCCTATATATTTACATTGATTTTTTCACAAGAATGTTTGTCATACATTAACCGATCTCTGTTTCTTTTTCAAATCTATATATAACAAAGTTATAAGCCTAGTGAAATTACAAAATGTGGAAAGGGAAATTGTCATCATATTATGTGAATTAGAAATGTTCTTCCTAGTGAAATTATTTGATATGATGGTCCACTTGATGGTTAACTTGGTGAGATAGATTTGACTATGTGGTCCCATACAATATAGATAGATGTACCCCATTGAACAATATATGAAGATTTTTAAAGGGTATGTCAAAAAATGAAGTCTTATAGAGTGTTTTATTGTAGAGCGATATATTGTTGAGGAAGCCGTTTGATTCTATACTAACTACCTGTCCAGTGTGGAAAGAATTGGTCTACCAAAATCTCATCACACTAGGCAACTTTTGGGTGAAGGAATTTTTGGTAGAGATACTGTTACAATCAATATTACAGATTGGGAGTAGGCCCACCATTATATTTTTCAAAAATGTTTGTAGGTTTCCCCATATGTTGAAACCCACAAATAAATTCTTAGGAATTTTAATCCATAAATGGATAAACAATGGATATCAAATACACATAATCAAAAATTTATAGGATGTTTTTGGAACCATATTTTTAGGGAGTCAAATGAAAATCCATATTCAATCATAGAACAACTTCGATGGATATCCATAGGTCCAAGTGTGTATGTATTATATTACAATGGTTATGTAATTAATGGTTATATGTTCTATAAAAATAGACATGATGAAGGCAGTACCATGAAAAATAGTGGAGTTACACTTGTGGATGAAGTGATGGATGTTTATGGTACTAATGAAAAAAATCGAATTTACACAAATATTTCATACTTTGGCATCATTAAAAAATACGGGAGTTGGATTATACAATATTCCAAGTGCTGAATTTTCAATGAAAGTGGATTGATAATAGGAGTGGTGTTAAAATATATGACTTGGTATTCATGAAAGTGGATTTTAGTAAGGAAGTGTACAAAGACGAACCATTTATAATGGTATCACACGCAGTACAAGTATTTTATATTCCAGATCCCACAAACCTAAAGTGGTCAATTGTTCTGTTATTGACCAAAACCAATGAAGGGTCTGATGAAAATTCAACTGAGGATGACCCTTTCATTGAGAAGTTGCAATAATTTCACAGTAGTTCCAATATATATGAGATTTTTTTTGTCATAGGAGACTATAATGAATAGATTTGGATACTTGATAGAGGGGTCAAATCTCTTCAACCTTTTAAAAAAGAGTGTTCAATAATTAGGTTATATTTTTTTTAATATAAATTTTTTTGCCTCATGTTATTATTTATTCACTACTGCATTTATGTAATCTAAATTAAATGTCAAACCACTTATGTATATAATGAATTTTTTATGTGCTAGTGCTCCCAATATTGAGGAACAATAGGTATCTCAACCTGCTGCTGCTCCCAGTGTAGATGAACAATGACCTTCTACACTTGATGATGCTCCAAATCCTGAGGAACAATAGGTTTCTCAACCTATGGATACTCCTAGTGAAGAGGTACAATGAACTTCTGCACATGATGATGCTATTGATCCAGATGAATAATATATTAACAATGTTGAATCTGAGGAAATGGTAGGCGATGAAGGACCGATGATTCAAAAAAAGGATCACCATTGTTTGATGATGTTAACAAAAATAATTAAGGCAAAAATAAAAGTCATAGAATTCGAGGTCAGATAGAATGCACATGGCAAGCATGTTAACCCTAAAAAGGCCATGTTTATTAGTTACATTGGACTCATCACTCAACAATGCATTCTAATTGATATAGATAATGAAAACATGTTGTGCCCATGCTTAAGGTATTGATGTGGTAAGATATTATGGATAATTATGAAATCATTTCTTTATTTTACTTAAAAATAAAATAACGAAACATTTAATTACTCTTAATTATCCCTTGTAGAGTGCATTTATAGTAGATGAATCCCACAAGAAATGTGTATTAATTATTACCAGAAGGATTCATAGAAGATTTCTCATAATTTTAATGAGATTTCATCTTAAAAATGATGAAGAGAAAATAAACCTGCACCCACGTCTTATGTATGCACACTCAATAACCCAAGAATCATGGGATGTATTTATTGTCCATTGTGCAGAGATGTACTTTTAGGTACATTGTGGCGGGTAATACATTGTTTGAAAATACATATATTCATCACTTTGATCGAGAATTTTTTTATTTTTGAAATAAAAATTGAGTGCTGAAAATAAGGAACAAGCAAAAAAAATGACACACCTCTACCGTAAAGAGAGGATGAGGTATTCTTTACTTGAAAAAAATTAGTACGTATTTTAAATGCAATTTAATACTTTTATATGACATAAAACAACAACATAATTATGTTCCTCTATTTATATATATATTGATGAATCGAAATCCAAAGCCACTTCCATCCCATGCCATGTGCTATGGAATGAGGCACGTGTAAATAAAGATTGGATACTAATACATGAAAACATAGAAAAAGTGTAGGAAACATGTGTAAGTATTAAATAATAAAAATTTGTTTTTCTTTAAATCACTATTACATAACAATGATTACTTATTTTCATATATTTTCTGTCAAACTTAGTCATAGGAATCATCAACACCAGTACCAGATGAACACCTACTATCGGTGGCCTTGAAGTGGATAGAACAATATATCTGCATTAGAGGTGCGAGTTTTGGGTGACACCCCAAATATATTTTAAGAAAAAAACAGGAGGATAAAGTTAAAAAAATGGTAGATATTAAATAAAGATTAATTACCCTTAAGGAACAATTTCACTGGTAGACTGAGTTGCTAGAAAATGTTATTTGGGTGGGGGGGGGGGGAGAAAATAGAAGAAACAACTCAAGAAAAACCATTGTGTGAAGATTCCACCCCACCCCCACCAGCTTTGAGGCAATCCATTCCCCTCAAAGAGCAGTCTTAGTCAAGGTAATCAATATTCTAATAATTGTTTCTATGAAATGTGAATCAGATAGACACTAATACCTTTTCTGTACTGATATTATACAAGGTGAAAATGACTGTGATTTATATTTATCAACACCCACCCATAAACTTGTAGAGAGGGCTACAATGTTCAATATTCAAGTCGACCGTCTATGCAACAGACCATTTCCAACAGGACTTTTGGCGATTAACATAGCTCATGAGTCGAGCACTGGGCTACATGTTCCACTTGATGACAAAGATATTCATACAGTCAACCAAGTTGTTGGAACATTTATCGAATGTCCATCAGATCCTATAAAAACACATGTCTATAAGGAGATATTCCTTTCCATTTTATTTTTCATGCTAAAACTTTAAAAATTAATGAAAAAATGGCTGAATTGATGAATGTTATTACAAATGGACAAATGGAAGGGGGTGAAATGAAAGGTTGACTCAAAAACATCTAAAGTATCAAACAACCGATCAAAAATATCTTTTAAAAATACCTTTACCCCACCCATTCAATATTCACATCTACTAATATTGAAGGTTTATAAAGATACAAAGTTACAAAATATTAGTAATCACATGGTTGATTTTGAAGAACAAATGTATGAAGATGACATTATATACTACATTTCTATTGAAAATGTAAATGAAATACTCAACAATTAATGGCTTGGATCCTCAGTTTTACATGTATACATGAGGTATATTTTTGTGATTTGTTTTTCCAAAAGTTGATATACTATGTTAATTATGACTAAATAAATTTCATATTTTTTGCAAGCATATATATGCGTACCAATTGAAGGGATTACACCATGAACATAAATTTGGACTAATTGGTCCTCACATCACTTATATAGAACAACCTAAAATAGATTCAACAAAATAGAATGAAATATTGAAAAAACTGGCCAAATCGTTTGAAAGAAAACTTGCAGATGATAGATTCTTCTTAATACCAACGTTGCAGGGGTAAAAAACTACAATTAAATCATATAAATATATTTTCATTTCTTTCATTAATTATTTCTTTTTGTGTTTTTATGAAACATTGGATGCTCATTATGGTAAATTTGTATACTCCAAATATTTATTTTCTGGATTCACTGCATGGATACCCAACAAACCAACCACACATGATAGAGTTTTTCAATTTTTAATACACTAAATCCAATGTTTTAAAAATAAAATTAAAGTTATATAATTTATATTATGTTTTTATTATATTTCTTTTATGATATGGTGATGTTTAAATATTTTGAAATTCATGGCATGAAGACATAAATTAAGCATAAGAATCCTGAAAAGTTCCACAATTGGATAAGTATCAGGGTATATATAATAATATCTCACTATCCAAACACATCAAAACAAATTACTTATTTTTATCAATGTTTTTTGTAGTGTATGAATGAAATAAATGAAAATATTGTGGTTATTATGTTTGTAAATTTATGAGAGATATCAAATTCCAAAAAACAACTAGCATCCATGAAGATATATTTTTTAAGATAATTACTATTTCATTTAAAATATTTATGAATCATTTGTGTATTTACATTTTTCCAGTACTACTATGACTGCTGAAAATACTCATATTCATAAGATGATATAGATTTTATAAGAAACAAATATGCAATATACCTGATGGAATAATGTACACAAATAACATGAATATGTGACTTTCGTAGAAGTAATGAATTTTTTCATAATTATGTTTAATTTATTTCTTTTTAGTATTACTCACATAAGAATTTTTTTCTTATACATGTGGATTCCTTTTCTATAATTGGGGTGGTTTGTTTGAAGATGCTCATGCTCATGAGAGATTGGACTTTGAGGCTGAAATTGAGATAATGACAATAAGGAAATGGATTAAGAATGTATACAACCATCATGAAAAGGTGAATTCCTACTACTTATTTAATTAATTTTATCAATATTTTATCTACTATTTGTAATTTATTTTCCCTATAATTTTCATCAAATACATATTTAGTTTTTTCACAAATATTTTAGGAATTCATATTTTTCTTTCAACTATCTACAAAAATCCACAAAAGAGATAACATGTTTCTTTCTACCAATGTTGCCACAATTTCCATTGATTTTATTTGTTGACCTTCCAACACATCATATTGAGTTGATGTTCTTATCTGAAAATCATTTCTCATTTTTGAAAACTAAAAGAGTGGAGGGATATCTTATGCCCATTTTGGTGACTTCTCATAATATAATGGTCAAAAGAGCTTCCTATACTCTGCTGATTTTCAACAACGAGAATGGTTTTTTGGATAAGAACATCAACTCAATATGCAGTGTTGGTAGTTTGATAAATAAAGATATTGGTATTCATATTAACATTGGAATTTAGGATTTTTTTGAGACTTTGGGACATGTAGTAATCATCCTCACCTCAATTTGACACACAGTGTGACTGGTATGACTCAAAGTTCTTCTTTTTATTTAAAATTGACATTAATTTTAGTAAAAAATACAATTGACATACTCAAAATTATGAAAACAATATTCATATTGTTTTGATACTTTATGAAAATGATCCATATGTCATTTGTGATGTGTGAGGATCATCCATACCTTAATCCAATATAGGATGTGTCTAGTATGACTCAAAGTGTCCATTATTAGTTTAAAATCGACAATTTAGTTCAAAATGTGTCACTCACTAAAAACCAAGAAAACATATTCATATTGTTTTGATACTTTATGAAAACAATCCATAATTCATTTGTGATATTTGGGAATCATCTGCACCTTAATCTGATACACGATGTGCCTGATATGACTCAAAGTGTTCATTATCAGTTTAAAATTGACATTTTTGGTCAAAATGTGTCACTCGCTGAAAACTAAGAAAACATACTCAGATTGTCTTGATAATTTTGGACATAAATTCATAAATCATTTCTGACATTTAGGGACCATTATCATATTAAACTAATGCACGATGTGACCAGTATGATTCAAAGTGCGTGTTTCCAGTTTAAAATGACATTTTAGTAAAAAAGACAAGTGACATATTGAAAATTAAGAAAACACATTCATATTATTTTGATAATTTATAAAAATGATCCATGAGTCATTTAGGATGTGTAGGAATCATCCACACCTCAATCCGACGCACCGTGTGACAGGTATGACTCCAAGCATGTCTTTTTATTTAAAATTGACACCAATTTTAGTAAAAAAACCAACTAACCTACTCAAAATCAAGAAAAATCATTCATACTATTTTTATACTTTTGGGAAATGATCCATAAGTTATTTAAGATGTGTAGTAATTATTTTTATCTCAATTAGATGCACAGTGTGAGCGGTATGACTCCAAGAATATCTTTTTATTAAAAATTAATAGCAATTTTAGTAAAAATGACAACTAACTTACTCAAAACTAATAAGAAACATTCATATTGTTTTGATAAATTAGAAAAACAATTCATAAGTTATTTTTTATGGGTAGGAATCAACCGTATCTCAATCTGATGCACGGTGTGACCGATGTGACTCAAAGTGTGTCTTTTTTATTTTAAATTGATATTAATTTTATCAAAAGGAACAAGTGACATACTGAAAACTGATAAAATATATTTTAATTGTTTTGGTACTTTAAGAAAATGATCAATGAGTCACTTTTGACATTTATGAATCACCTGCACATCAATCCGATGCATGGTGTGACCGATACGACTCCACGTGCGTCATTTTTAAAAAAAAATTGACATCAATTTTAGTAAAAAAGAGAATTGACCTACTCACAACCAATCAAACACATTCATATTGTTTTGATACTTCAGGAAAATGATCCATAAGTCATTTAAGATGTGTAGAAATCATCCACACTTCAATTTGATGTAGGTTCTGACTGGTATGACTCCAAATGTGTCTTTTTATTTAAAATTGAAATCAAATTTAGTAAAAAGGACAACTAACCTACTCAAAACCAAGAAAATGCATTCTTATTATTTTGATACTTTTGTAAAATGACCCATAATTCATTTTTGATGTGTATAAATAAACTACACTCCAATGTGATGCATAATGTGACCGATATGACTCAAACTGTGTCTTTTTATTTTAAATTGACAATAATTTTAGAAAAAGGACCAAGTAACATACTAAAAAATGAGAAAACACATTCAGATTATTTTGATACATTATTAAAATGATCCATGAGTAATTTTTATGTTTAAAAATCACCTATATCTCAATATTATGCATGATGTGACTGGTATGACTCTATGTACGTCTTTTTATTTAAAATTGACATCAATTTTAGTAAAAAGAACAAGTGACCTACTTAAAACTGAGAAAACACATTCAGATTGTTTTGATACTTTAGGGAAATGATTCATAATTAATTTGAGACATGTGAGAATCAGCTACATCTCAATCCAACGCACAGTGTGATCGGTATGACTCCAAATGCGTTTTTTATTTAATATCAAATTTAGCAAAAAGGACAATTGACATACTCAAAACTAAGAAAATGTATTCAGATTGTTTTGATACTTTAATAAAATGATCCATAAGTCATTTGTGAGATGTAGGAATCAACCACACCTTAATCCAGAACACGGTATGACTGATATGACTCAAAGTGTGTCTTTTTTATTTTAAATTGACATTAATTTTAGCAAAAGGAATAAGTGACATACTGAAAACTGAGAAAAAACATTCATATTATTTTGATACTTTAGGAAAATGATCCATGAGTCATTTTTGACGTGTAGGAATCACCTACACCTCAATCTGATGTACGATGTGGCCGGTATGACCCAAAGTGCGTCTTTTTTACTTAAAATTGACATCAATTTTAGTAAAAAGGACAATTGACCTACTCAAAACCGAGCAAACACATTCAGATTGTTTTGATACTTTAGAAAAAAACCCATAAGTCATTTGAGATGTGTAGGAATCAGACACATCTCAATCCGACACATGGTTTGACCAGTATGACTCAAAGTGTGCCTTTTTATTTTAAATTGCCATCAATTTTAGTAAAAAGGACAATTGATCTACTCAAAACTAAGAAAATACATTCATATTATTTTGATACTTTAGGACAATGCTCCATAAGTCATTTGTGATGTGTAGGAATTAACGGAACAAGGGACATACTGAAAACCAAGAAAACACATTCGTATTGTTTTGATATTTTAGGAAAATGATCAATGAGTCATTTGTGATGTGTAAGAATCTCCCACACCTCAATCTGACGCACGGTGTGATCGGTATGACTCAAAGTGCCCATTATTAGTTTAAAATCGACATTTTAGTTCAAAACATATGTTATTCACTGAAAACCTAGAAAATACACTCTAATTGTCTTGATAATTTAGGACAACAATTCATAAGTCATTTATGACGTGTAAGAAGTAGTATCACGTCAAATCGACACACGATATGACCAGCATGACTCAAAGTGTATGTTTTCAGTTTGAAATGACATTTTATTAAAACACACAAGTGAGATACTAAAGACCGAGAAAACATTTTTAGATTGTTTTCATACTTTAGGACTAAAATCCATAAGTAATTTGTAAAGTGTTGGAATCAGTCGCACCTCAATCCCATGCATGGTGTGACCGATATAACTCAAAGTGTGTCTTTATTTAAAATTGACATTAATTTTATTAAAAAGAACAATTGACATACTCAAAACCGAGATACTTTAGAACAACGATCCATAACTAATTTGTGACGTGTTGGAATCAACCGCACCTCAATACAATGCATGGTGTGACCGGTATAACTTTAAGTGTGTCTTCTTATTTAAAGTTGACATTTTTTTAATGTATTCTTTCATATTAATGTTTAATTTATTTCTTTATAATATTACTAATATAAGATTTGTTTTATTATTTAGGTGGATTCTTTTTCTCGGGCCAAGGTGATTTGTTCGACAATGGATACCATGGATGAAACTTTTTGAGAGGGGATCACGGGTGTCAAAGACGATGAAACATTAATATTTTTAAATGTTTGTTGATAGTAATTCTAAATGTAATTATACAAAACATTGTTTGAAATATATATAGTAGTGTTTTTTGTGTATTCATGATGTAAAATTTATTTCAATTAAATGTGATGATAAAGGGGGTCTATCACCACTTTTTTATCGTTGATAAAGGATCCCTTTTATCGGCATTTTTTTAGTATTGATAAAGGGGACCCTTTTTAACAACGCTGAGGTTAATAACACTTTTTTAGCATTGTTAAATGTCTTTCTGCACGCTGATAAAGGGCACATCTGTAGTAGTGGTTAGTGTTCCATCATGGGAGTTTTACATGTAAAAAATGAAAGGAACCCGGGAACAAAATGCCGTAGCACTCGATTTGGTGATCACGAGAACATCTCCCCACTTTAGTGAACAGTCCTTTATATCACGAGCTGGGGTTCTTCCGGCGCTCATTCCTCACATTCGGGGCCTCTCTTTAGATTCTCGCCACGTGCACAACTGGATGGTCAAGATTTCTCCAAATTAGCATCATTAGAATCTTTTTCATTAAAACATTCTCCTCCCATGATCCCATGACCCGGCTCTGTACTTGTTTTGGAAGACTCAAAGAAAAAGTGAGTTCCTGCATCTTGGAACAGTGAAGTTTGGATGTTGCTTCAAAAGTGGACTTGAAAAAACAGTGGGCCTCAATATGGGCCAGGTAGTGCTGTTGCGGCTCATCAATTTTCTTACAAACTGACCAGTGCAATGAATTATCATATGCACTTTAAAATTTATCTTACGCGGGTGACCGAATTGTGTTACGGGATTTCGAGACTTTGCGGAATTTAATGATTTCGAGCTCAAAACAGATTTTCCCAGTGTGTACAGAATTTTTTAGGCGAGAGGGACTTTCCAGGGTGCAGAAATTCCTGAAATCGGTGCAGCCAATCCGAGGCACCAGGTGTCGGTGAAGGGATCCAACACGTGGCGGATCACCGGACCCACCGCCAATGGGTCCCTATGCCTCGGCGTGATGAGTCTGGTGGTGTGATACTTATAATGGTGAGACCTGACACTGGCGGCATCCACAGTCTTTGCATGCGCACCCCCGTGTCACGCCTTCCTTGTCCCTTCCACCAATCTACGCCTCCACTTTGATTTTTTTAAAAAGGTACCAGATGAGTGGTCTGGTTACCTTCTGTACTACATCCCAGCGGAGGATCGACCCCACTACCTCCGTATACAGGCGTTTATTTGGCGGATTTGCCGCGTGCTGATGGGGACCAGCGAACCCCGGCTCGACAGGCGACGACGGTGCGACTTTGGTCCATGTGGAGCCGCGACGCCATTTTCTGGGTGGCGACTTGATGACAGAGGGCTGCTGCGTGAATGGGACCAGCGAACCCCGGCTCGACAACCGAGGGTGGTTGTCCGACGTTCGTTGGTGGCACTACCACGACGTTCCACGAGACGATGGAAGGTGGGGCTTGTCCATCATTTGATTTGCGACGAGACGATGGAAGGTGCGGCTTGTCCATCATTTGGTTTGCGGAGAGGTTCATTCGGTGGTTACAACATGGCACAATAACAATGTATATTACGGTTCTCGATGGCTACTTAAAAAAAGGGTCTTCAACCGGTGTTATTAGTTGGGTCTTTGGGTCATTAATGAGTTGGTTATTTCTTACACGAGCTATGACCCGCCCATCGGTGTTGATGAGTCTGTGTGTTTCGGTGTAATTGTACCCTTAATACCTAATAAATATAATACTAATTACCAACAATTAGTTAATTAATTGATAAATAATAATTTAATGATAATGGCTCCCCGTAATTCTGCATCATACCCAGGTTTAAATCTGGGTGGGCACAACTACTATTGTAGTACTATGCAGACAGTGACACAAACAATGCCGCCGACACGTGGTGACGCAGACATGACGCAGGCAGGATGATGCATACATGACGGTGCACTGGGCTTTCGGGTCATGTTATGGGCTTCATGCCCATTAGGCCTACAGGGCATGTACTAAATAAATAAGACACGATGGGTGAGATATCCCTTGGGAGGGGGGGGGGGCAATGACCTGCCTTTCTAACCTATGTGTGCATTGTGTGTGTGTGTTTGAATGTAATTGTACCCACAAACACCTAATATATATAATAATTTAATGATAATAAATTAGTAATTATTAATTGAATAATTTAGACATTACTATTAAAATTTAGTAAATAAATAATATTTTTAAATATTATTAATAATTAATAATTAATTAGCAACTAATTAGTTAATTAGTAATTAATATTATTAATAAGTAATTAAATATTCTTTAATTACCAATTAATTAATAACTAATAATTATAACATTTTTATAAATAATTAATAACTAAAGAATGTTTTTACATATTTATTAGTAATTAATATTATTTAGTATTTAATATTTATTAGAAATTAAAATTATCAAATAGTAACTAATATTATTTAATTTATATTTATTAGAAATTAATATTTATTATCAATTAATATTAATTAGGAATAATTATTTAATCAATTATCAATAATTAAATAACAATTAATTAATAAGTAGTAATTTAATAAATTAATCATTATTATTAAAATTTTGTAACTAAATCATAATTTTAAATATTTATTAGTTTTTTTAATAATAATTAATAATATTAATTAATTAATTAACAATTAAATAGTTAATTAATGATTAATATCACTAATAAGTAATTAAATATTGTTTAATTAATAATTAATTAATAACCAATAATTGTATTATTATTATTATTATTTATTAGTTACTAAAAATAATTTTAAATATTTTTTAGTAATTAATATCAATTACCAATAAATATTTATTATAAATTAATAAGATTAAGCATTAAATAATATTATTTAATTAATATTTAATAGTAATTAATATTTATTAGTAATTAATATCAATTAGAAACAATTAACACCTTTTTGGGTGAAAGCCAAAGGCCGCAAGGACTTTGAACTCAACTAAAAAAAGATTAGTTTTAATTATTATTTTTGTTTATATATATATATATATATAATTAAATAAAACAATTTTTTTTAATAAAATTTAACTTCTATTAAATATCCAACATTACTGCAATTAATACAGTTTGAAATTATGACACAAACCTTTAATTAGTACTTAATATTTATTAGAAATTAAAATTATTAAATAGTAAATAATATTATTTAATTAATATTTATTAGTAATTAATATTTATTATCAATTAATATTAATTAAAAATAATTATTTAATCAATTATCAATAATTAAATAACAATTAATTAATAAGTAGTGTTGGAACCACTTTGTGTATAAGGTTGTATTTGTTGTCAATAATTGTCAATGAAGATCAAAATGAAGGAGATCAAGAAGTACTCTAATGAAATGGAGGAATGGAAGATCAAAATGAAGGAGATCAAGAAGTACTCCAATGAAGTGGAGGAATGATAATTCAGACGATTGTTGTACTGATCATAAGTTCAATGAACATGTGTCAAATGACGACACATTGTTTACAACAATGAAGAATGTGAGGTGTAATCCATCTGAGGATGATTAAAGAAGAATGAGGTTTTGATGAAGACCATGCAATTACTCACGATTGCATGAGAACCATGCAAGAGACTTCTTGAAGAATTGAATCATATGTTTTGCATAAAGTAGATCATGACGGTTGAAGAAGAAGACAATGTGCAAGTGAATGGAATTATAAAATGGCCATGCGAGGATTGGAATTCTGAGATGGCCATGCACATCACATTGTCACAGAAGATGATGATGCTAAAGTTGTTCCTTCAAAGAATACATATCACGATAGTGAAGTTTGTGATGAAAGCAGAAGAGTTGCTAAAGGATACAAATCACCGAGAAGAAGTGTTTTTGAGGTGATCGTTCTTGTTGACAAAGCAAACAAATGACATACAAATTTGTTGACAAAGGAGATTCCATGGTGGCATGTCGAGTTCAAGAGTTGTGGTCAACGATCTATGTTTGATTCAAGAACGTCGACAGAGGAATGGATGATCTGGAGGCGGTACAAAAAGAGCAGATACAAGGTGGCGCCGTTTTCCAGTGTTTGCCAAATTTCAGGGCCTCAAAATCAACAAATGAAGAAGAGTGATTTTGGCAAAGGGACTTGCGAGCCGTACACTTGAAGGAGAGGAAACTTGTGCGCCATATGTTTTTAAGGATCAGAACATCAAAATATGGCAAAGGGATAAGGGTCGCGCAAGTGTTGGTTAGGTCGCGCAGGTGGACTTGCACGCCGTGAAAGAACTTGCGCGCCGGTACCTAGGAGGATTGGAACTTGCACGACTATTGTTTTCCAAGAACAGAACTTCATAATATGGCTAAGGAAAGAAGGTCGTGCAAGTATTGGTTGGGTCGCGCAAGTGAGTTGCGCGACAGAGGCTTGGGGAGATGAGCTGCGCGCCGAGACTTGCGCGCCAAGGAGTGACTTGCATGCCGCCGCGCAGGGGGTCCAGTTTGCCTATAAATATAGGTCTACCCCTCCTCATTTCTCATGGAGTTCAACACTTAGAAAAATTAGAGCTCCCGTCGCGCAGGTGTGGAAGTCGCGCAAGTACTGTGTGGTCGCGCAGGTGGACTTGCACACCATTATTTGAAGCTGCGCGCCGGTTGTTGGCTGCGAGCCCAAGGCGGTTTGGGAGAGAAAGGAAGTAAGTCGCGCAGGTTAGAAGTTGAGGAAGGCAGTGTCACACAGGTTGTTTGGTGATACTTGCACGCCAGTTTGGACCTGCGCGCCGGAGACTTGCACGCCATAGTGAGACTTGCGCGCCGTATTGGGACTTGCGCGCCTGGCTTGGAGAAGCGCACCAGGTATTGCTGAAGCCCTCCGGTCTGTTTGGAGCTGCACGAAAGCCGAGAGATTACCCGATACATTCGGTGCAAAGTGATATTGAAGAAGAAATCTAAATGATACATGCATGATCTCATGCATACATGGTGAACTGATTCTGACGATTACAAGTAAGCTGAGCATCATTTATTGAGCAATCACATAAGTGATTGTGATTCAGACAAACTAAGACAAGGGGATCTAGTTCATTCAGTCATTGCACTAAAGAAGAAGGATTGAACTAAAAAGAGCATCAACTCTGAACCCTGATGCAAGCAAAGTCTCATGCTGAACAGGAGACAAAGAACTTCAATGCACATCTATTGAAGAGACCTTCACGTCTATAAACCGAGTGGGACTTCACCAACGGCAGTGAGCCAGGGGGAGTCAACGGGAGTGACCCGAGGGACGCAGTGAGCTATCCCTAAACTTTTGTAAAGGCAGTGAGCCTGGGACAAAGTGACTGTACCTGAACATTTGTAATCTACAACTAGTGAAGCATAGTGGATTGTGGTACGACTGACAACCTGTCTGTAGAGACCCGAAGCCTGACGTACATGGACATTACATTACTTTTGCGGAATACTTAGTACATAACAAAAACACACACACAAGGACCGTAATAGTTTAGTGTCTTTGGAAACTCGAAATACAATCTTCTAATCGTGGTGAAAGATCTTCAACATCTCCTATAAAGATCTTATTTTTTTAAACCTAAATCCTTTCTTTATGTCCTGGGGAAAAGAAAACATAAAAGGGTGAGCTCAAATGCTCAGTAAGGGTAAACAAAAGAAATATCAATCACCTCATATTCATAAGAACATATCTTTTGGAAATCTTAACCTGCAAAAGAGATCATAATTTCATAACATGGGATAAATCATAGTAGTGAAATGTAATCCCAATAATCACAACTTAAAACATGAAACTTTGTGGCATACACACATAATCATAGAGAATCATTTCTTATTAGTCAAGACTCATTGCCAAGACTATCTTAGTGGACAAAGTCCCTTTCTAAACCGAGTTCACTCCTCGTTTCAGTCCTGTTTCACTGAACCGGTATAACCTACCATTCCAGCCATGTCTATCTCATGAGATATAAAATCTTTACCCAATGCATTGGAGGGAGATATAGGTCCCACCCATCTCATAATGATACCATTCTTATGTGTGCCACAAAATCATAAACCATACATCATAGAATAACCCATGTAATAAAAATGGGATTCTTAAACATCGTGACATCATAAAAAAATTCATATAAGATAAAGGAATTCATAAAAATAATTCCATAACAACATAGTCAAATCAATGTAATAATAGGGATAAAAACAGAACCCTTTTATTATCTTAGATGGAAAATAATTTTGATAAAAAACTTGAACTCCATTCTTGAGGAAAATATCCTTTCTACTTCAAAAACACTTTTCCTTTCTTAACATGTCGTACAATTTTAAAAGAAGTTGATTAAAAATAAACTTGAAAACTTGTAAAGGAAGCTTCTTGAAAATAATGTTTTAAAAATCCATTCATGCCGTATAAGTTAAAAAAACATTCTTCTCGTACTTTTGTCGGAAAAGTCAAAAAAGAACCTCGTACGAAAAACGACAAAAGATTCCTTTCATATCTTTTACTAAAAACTCACCGGAGGGTAAAATAGGATTTAAAAAATTGTAGGTGAATGGGAATAATATTACATATTGAGGAAACATGGATGTGGATAATAAAATACACCCCAGTAAATGCCAAAGTATAAACAATCTAGGATAAAAATGAGATTGTGATATTTCCCTTACCTTAGGTCCGATTTGCTTTGTATGTGTCCAAAACTCCTGTATAATGATTTAAATAATGTCATTGACTTATTCCATAATCATACTCATTGTTATGATATCATATATGGTTCACTTATGGCTTTATATTACCCGTTCTTTTGTAAATTCCATGTTAAAGAGCGTTTTGGGTAAAATCGTTTCATTTGTCGTCCGTGTTTTGACTTGTAATTATTCATATGATTACTTAGATCATGATTAATTAATTACAGAATATAAAACATGATTTATATATAATATATATTCAGAATATATATATATAATATATCAGTAAATGGAAAGAAATACACCGTTCATGGAGACGGTAGACCGTACATACTCATGAACACTGTTTTCTTTTCCTTATTGAGTTGAATAGAATTAAGTAGATGACATACATATATATACACATAAATCCAGAATCATTATTATGTCATATATTTCATTATTAATTATTATATATACTTTATAATCATTCATGAATGGTTAACGTGGAGAATGAATCTCATCGCGTCGTGGAGACGGTAGTCCGTACGTACGCACGAGCGATGATATCGTTCTCATGATCGTTGAATTGTATTGGAGTGTATGTATACTATTTCAGAATCAATATAACTTTACAATAATCATATATAGTTATTATTTACACCATTATACCCATCCAAGTAAGGTGGTGGTGGAAAATAGATTACACCACGGCGTGGAGACGGTATTCCGTATATACGCACGCGCAGTGATTTCGTTTTCCGTAGGATGGATAGATGGTGAAATAGGGTTGTTTAATACTTATAATAACATATCAGTATATGAGGGATACTGATGTTATTACTTCATAATGAAACAACCTAAGAAGAAGAAGTGGAAGAAGAAATAAAGTTGAAAGAATCAGTAACGTACATTACCTCTTCTTTGAAGCGCCTCTTTGAGTCCTCCTCTTAGGGCACTAAAATTGGTCTTTGAAGAAGACCATGACCTCTAGGATGTTTCTAGGAAAGTGGAGAAGATAATTTGGCAGGGTTTGGCAGAGCTTTAAGGCTCAAAGTGGTGTGATGAAGAGAGGGAGGAGGTGCCCTTTTATAAGGGAGGAGAGGGGCACCTTTAGAATAACTAAAAATATTACATTATTATAAAGTCAAATTCGGTTTTTAATAGATAAAAATTGATATATTTCAAATATAAGGTGGGTAGGGGTCGAAATCATCTCATCCAATATAATTTAGACAAGTTTAGGTATCAATTTTAACCTTATCATTTAGATTTAACTTTAAGTTAGATAATTTAACTTTTACCGTGTCTTCTTGTTTTCTTACACTATAAGGTTAATAAACTTACTATATCAAGCCAAACGAACCCCAAGCTGTTTATTATTAATATATATAACCTTATCTAAGTTATTTGTTCGAACCTTAGATTTTAGGAATAAAATAACAATTAATAATATAATATTTTTTTAAAAAAACTATTTTATGTCAATTTTGACACTATTTAGTAATTGATTTTTGTGAAAATCATAACAGAATGATTAGTTCGAACCAAGTTACTTAATTCAATACTAACATGTCATATTAACCTAGAAAATTAGTGGAATTCATAAAAAGTCTCAAATTATATTTATTTGGGTATTTATAATATCAATTATTCTAATTTTTCACTATTATGGTAATTACTGCATCATCATTATGTCATAAATAAATTAATTTATTTAATGTCTAAAAATTATAAATAAAATATCATTATGTAGGAAATCTTATTAGCTTTCTAATTAATATTTACAATCGAATTTATCTTATGTATAACCCTATATTAAAAATGTTGTAGTAAATAAACTTTGATTTTAACTCTTTTAACTCTTCTTTGAATTAAATAATAATAAATGTCCTAATCTAATCCAAGTGGACCTAAATGGTCATATTTTATTCCTAAGGTTGTTTTTGGTCGAATTACACTTATCCAATAGAATTAGGACATGTGTTAGGGTAATAATAATATCATTTTTACCCTTAATTACCATATTTATTTTTAACCGTGGTAAAAAAAAGTAAAAAGTTACTATTCACCAAAAATTATTTTCATCTCATTGAACCACATTTTACTTACTGACATCAATCGTGTCTCTCAAATTTTTGAAATCCCACTCACAGAAGCGGTAAAATTAAGTTTTATGAAAAATTCATTTTTTTAACTACCACTTAGTGGTTTCACTATTCATCAAAAAATGAAAGTTTCCAGAAAAATACCAAAAATTAGGCCTAAGATATATTTGATATTATGAATTCAAAAATGATGTCTATTTTACCAAATTCAAAACATATCAGTTGCATTAATTAATTTAAAAATTAATTCCCGTCGTCAAAACAAATAGCGTGTTCTTAAGAGATAATAACTATCAAAAGATTGACATTTGTTTATGTCTAGTTTAAATGTGAAATTACATCCAATGACCAACATTGTATTAAATTGTAAAAATATATTCTAAATATACTTTAAAACCACTCAAATTAATAATTTATCACTATTAATTATTTCGATTAAAAAGTTTATTTTTAATTAAAATTTAGTAATTTTCACTATTCATCAGAAAATGAAAGTTATCCGAAAAGTACCAAAATTTCACCCTAAGCTAATTTCGATATTACGAATCCAAAAAATGAATTCCATTTTGAAAAATAAAATTTACAAAATTTCAAAAAGTGGTTATTACTATTCATAACAGCTAGTTTTAATAATATTTTAATAGCATATTATTGTTTAGTGAAACTCGTTATTGCGTACTACACACGCTATCGAGGAAGGTCGCGATTGCGTGTAATGCAAGGAAATTCAAGGATGTGTGTTGTGTAAGCTCCTTTTGGTGTAGTGTACAACACACGACATTAATGAAATTAAAAAGAATATTTTTCATAAAATCTCAGGCTGTTACACTGTCGGCGTATGCTCCTTGGACGCAGCCCTTAGTGGTGAACCAAGTAAAAATAGCTGTATCATCTCTCTGCATGAGAATGTTTCATTACTAATCATATCCATCATACAGGTTTAACGGGTTCCTACCAACGTGGGAACAAGATCCAAAAATTCAAGAAGAAAAAGTTAACACCCTGATTCACCCCTCCCCTCTTAGGGTGTCCCAGGGTCCTACAAGTAGTAATTTAATAAATTAATCATTATCATTAAAATTTTGTAACTAAATCATAATTTTAAATATTTATTAGTTTTTTAATAATAATTAATAATAATAATTAATTAATTGACAATTAAATAGTTAATTAATAATTAATATCACTAATAAGTAATTAAATATTGTTTAATTAATAATTATTTAATAACCAATAATTGTATTATTATTATTCTTATTTATTAATTACTAAATAATAATTTTAAATATTTTTTAGTAATTAAAATCAATTACCAATAAATATTTATTATAAATTAATAAGATTAATCATTAAATAATATTATTTAATTAATATTTAATAGTAATTAATATTTATTAGTAATTAATATCAATTAGAAACAATTAACACCTTTTTGGGTAAACGCCAAAGGCCTCGAAGACTTTGAAATTGACTACAAAAATATTTGTTTTAATTGTTTTGTTTTGTTTATATATATATATATATACTTAAATACAATAATTTTTTTAGCAAAATTTAACTGCTATTAAATATCCAACATTAATGTAATTAATACAGTCTGAAATTATGACACAAACCTTTACAGATTGCTCCCATTTATAAGGTGGTTTTCCCTTGCAATCCTTCTAGATTTCCAATGGTTTCCCTTCGAAATCCTTTTAAAAGGTGGTTTTCTATTGAAATCCTTATGGTTTGCCATTGAAATCCTTAGGCGAATTCCAAAGGCGTTATGGGATTTAATTAATGCCAAAGGCCCCAAATACTTTGAACTGAACTAAAAAATAGTTTTAATTGTTTTGTTTTGTTTTTATATATAATTAAATAAAACAACTTTTTTTAGAAAAAATTATCTATTATTAAATATCCAACATTATTGCAATTAAAACAGTCTGAAATTATGAGACAAACCTTCACTAAGTACTCCCTTTGATAAGGCGGTTTTCCATTGAAATCCTTATGGATTTCCAATGTGGGATCCATGTTCCCTCTTTCCTATGCATAATTAATAATATATTATTTTTATTATTTATTAGTAATTAATTAATAATAAATATTGATTACTAATTAATTAATAATAATAATACCTAAAAAATAATTAACAATTGACATTTACCATTAAATATTAATAATTAACTAATTAACAATTAGTTATTAATTAAAAAATATTAATTACTAATAAATATTAATGAATAAGTAATAATATTAATGAATAACTAATTAATTATTTAGAATTAATAGGGTTTCATTAATTAGTAACTAAATAATATTTAATTACTTGTAAATAATATTAATAATAACTAAATAATTTGCAACTAAAGAATAATTTTAAATATTCATTAGTAATTAATATTTATTATAAATCAATATTATTAAATAGAAAATAATATTATTTAATTAATATTTATTAGTTATTAATATTTATTATTAATTAATATTGACCACCAAAAATTAGTTAATTAATTAATAATCAATTACTGATAATAAATTAGCAGTTATTAATTTAATAATTTAATCATTACTATTAAAATTCAGTAACTTAATAATATTTTTAAATATTATTAATAATTAATAATTAATTAGCAACTAATTAGTTAATTAGTGCCAATGAGCCTGTACCCGAGTGGTAGAGGCTCCTGCTTGACATCCATGAGACCCAAGATCTAATTCAAGTGGGGGTGAATTTTAGGGTACTGTATCAGTATTATAGCAGTTGCTGTAGCAGGTACTATTCGATACTATAACAACCAACATTATTAACCCGATTTGGGCCTTTAGGCAACCGATTTGGACCTATGGGTCTCAGGGCCTTCGGGCCACCAAAGGCCTACGGGCCACAAGGCCTTCAGGCTGTAGGGCCTTTGGGTCCCAATGGCCATTGGGCCACAGGGCTTTCGGGCCACAGAAAAGACCATAAAGCAGGGGTAGACCACATAGGAGCAGGCCCAGACGAGGATCCAGAGCAAAAATAGAAACCCCAGAGCAGAGTTTATCGAATTAGAAGAATGAGAGGGTATGACAACTTCCATTGAGACTAGGAACCATGGAACTCTGCACGCGGTAATGCTAGCCGATCAGTCATGCGATATGGGGAGATGGGTGCTTTCAAGATATAGATGCTGGGGAGGGGCTGTTTCAAGTGTGTCAGGTCTTGAACATTTAAGGTCATGTATTTAGTTGTGTACATGCCCTGTGGCTTGGGCCTATGGGTCATTTAAGGGTTCCCCTTCAACCCTTAAAAGGGGGATTATCCCAAAATAAATAAATAAAGACCTTCAGACCATTCAGGTAATTAGTTAATTAGTAATTAATATTATTAATAAGTAATTAAATATTGTTTAATTAGTAATTAATTAACAATCAGTGATTATAATATTTTTATAAATAATTTTTAACTAAAGAATGAATTTAAATATTTATTAGTAATTAATATTAATTATTAATTAATATGAAAAAAGGTCTAGTTAGAAGATAAAGCTCCTAACCATTTATTAAAACTGAAAGAAAAATTAACAAGAAAGTAGGAAAATGGATGGAGTCATACAAAGAGACATGCCCTCATCGAGAAAGGAAAACTATAGATCAAAATAATCTGGATCATTCCCATAATCAAAATCAAAATCATCATCATCAGCAGTTTCCTACTCTGATTGTGAATTCCTTTAATTGAAGATCTGAAGGATCCTCTCCTTGGATCTTTCCTGCTCAGGGGTGACCTTGACCTTAGAAGGATTGGAAGATGATTTGGTAGACACATTCCTTAGTAGGTTAGAGTAATCCTTCCATGGCCATCTTTTTGGAGGATCACCCTTTCCTCCAATGATAGCATCCTTAAAAAGACTCCGCTGCCCAAAGGCCTAAGATGAGCAGTGTGCAATAAAACCATCTACCGCTCTTTTTCACTTCCTGCATCCGACACATTACCCCACTTCTCAATTCCCGCAGAGAAGAATACATTATGAATCTCCTAATAAAAATTCATATCCTACTGAGAATCGGGTTTCCTGGATCCATCATCTTGTGGAGCATGTCTAAAGAAATCCATTCCCAATGGATGTACTATACATCCTTTCCCTTCAGGCTATGAAGGAACATTATCTAGTGTAGCACACTGAAAAATGTTCGCATTTGCAGGCTTCTATAGCTCCACACCTTGCTGAGTGTCATCCCTTGCATGCTGCTCTTACAATGTCATTCCAATAGAGGAGGGACTAGTTTGATCAGGAGCAGAGCAAATCTCAAGATCACCACCCTATGTCTTCTGTTCAAAGTTCTGAGTGATTCACTCTAGGAAGAGCGTATCTTCCAGGAGACTTAGCAAAATCATTGGAAAATCCTTACAAGGCAATATATCTTATTGATCCCATCCTACCTTGCATCAGCTGCCTTGAGGGACTAGGCTGCATCTGCTATGGACCCTTCTCAGTATACTGCACATCTCCTATTTGAGTCAACTTATGTTTTCCTTTCTTGCAAGAAGATGCATCATGCCCTCTAATGGAGCAAGATGAACAAATTATGAATCTCCTACAAGTGTCCAAAGAATGTCTAATTGTCTTGTAGTCAAAAAAATAATAAGGAATATTTTCATATTCAACATGAAGTTTCAATTTATCATACTCAGTGGATAACATAATTTTTTTTGTTAGTGTTGAACTTAAATCAACTTCAACAAGAACCCTTGAAAAATAAAAAAACCTTGATTTCTCTATTTTCTTGTCCATATTAATTGGAACACCAATTGTATAAGAAATATCAAACTTTTTGGATGCCATAGAACCCAATTCAAACCAATAATTTTAAGCCTAAATTGATCAAAATAATTTCTATACTCATAAGGGTTGAAACCAAAATTCCACTCTTACAGTCTAAGCATACCTGGCTTCAGAGGAATCAAGCCAAATCCCCATGCCATTTTCTTCAATTCAGAACTTCGAAAAAGAAAGTGATAAAAGCCACACCCCACTGGAATACATTTCCAGTTTGAGAAACCCCAAACCGAGGATAAATTATTGATCATATCCTCCAATCTTCATAGTTTTAAACCCTTCAATAATACAACACGACCAATGATGGAATGCTGACACATTTCGAGTCTCTCAGAGACCGCTTCCTTTCTCTCTATAACTCGAGCAATAGCACCCTTTTTAAAAACCCTACTAGAATCAAAATCACTCAAAGAAGAGAAAAATCGATGATTCAAGGAATCCAATTTACCATTATCCGAATTCTTTGAGGCTTTCTCCTTGAAAGAGACACTAAAATGAGGATCCCTCTACAAACCAGTCAGTGCAGGACATGAATCACTGAAAGGTCGATGTTTTCCAAGCCATTCTTACAGCTGAGACCCCTCAACATCCTTCTTTGTCACCACCACAACAGGGGAAATACTCACACTAATCAAAATCCCTATGTTCCTACTAGAACCAAGCAGACCCACAGACACAAATTGGGTAGAAGAAACCTCAGATGCACCAGATTTGGGCACAGATTGCAGATCGTGGTTATCCACCACTGCCCAGACGCCATCCACACCGACCAAAATAGCCGTCACCATGCAAGAACTTAGATCCAACATAGGTTGGCAAGGAGGGTCAACATCAATCTCCTTGGACTTTCCCACCACCACTTAGACGTCATCCATGCCACCGACCAAATATACATACCCAAGAAAGTGTGGAATCATCGAATCAATAGATTTGAGGGACATTGAAATCGATGAACCCTAGAAAACCATATTTCCTCCATGGAATTACTGCACAAGAAATCTATCAAACCCTATCTCTATATTTCTAGTAATTAATATTATTATAAATTAATATCATTAAATATTAAATAATATCATTTAATTAATATTTATTAGTAATTAATATATATTAGCAATTAATATTAATTAAATATTAATATTAATTAGAAATAATTAGTTAATTAATTATCAATAATTTAACAACAATTAATTATTAAGTAGTAATTTAATAATTTAATCATTATTATCAATATTTTGTAACTAAATTATACTTTTAAATATTTATTAGTACTTTTTAATACTAATTAATAATTTAATAGTTCATTAGTAATTAGTATTAATAATAATTAATTAAATATTGGTTAATTACTAATTAATTAATAACTAGTAATTATATTATTATTATTCTTATTAATTAGTTACTAAATAAAAATTTTAAATATTTTTTAGTAATTAATATTAATTAAAAATAAATATTTATTATAAATTAATATGATTAAATAGTAAATAATATTATTTAATTAATATTTAATAGTAATTAATATTTATTTTCAATTAATATCATTTAGAAATAATTAACGCCTTCAGACTTGGGTAAAAGCCAAAGGTCCCAAAGACTTTTAACTCAACTAAAAAAATTAGTTTTAATTGCTTTGTTTTGTTTATATATATATATATATAATTAAATAAAATATATTTTTTAGATAAATTTAGCACCTATTAAATATCCAACATTATTACAATTAAAATAGTATGAAATTATGACACAAACCTTCACTAAGTGCTCCCTTTTATATGGTGGTCTGCCCTTGAAATCCTCATGGATTTCCAATGTTTTTCTCTTGAAATCCTTTTATGAGGTGGTTTTCCATTGAAATAAATATGGTTTACCCTTGATTTTTTTTGGTGGAGTCCCAAGGAATTAAGGGCTTCAATTAATGCCATTGGACTTGAGTAAAAGCCAAAGGCCCCAAATACTTTTAACTCAACTAAAAAAAATAGTTTTAATTTTTTTTGTTTTGTTTATATATATATATATATAATTATAAAAAAAATTTAGCAAGGGAAAAAAATGTCAAGGCACCTCCGCCTGATTATGAGGGTGAGCAGTACCCCCAAGGCCTTATGAATGAAATGGCTAAATGGTTTGACTTATAGATAGAATTTACCTTTAACATGATGGAACCAGATGTTTTTTTGATACAAGGATTATTTAAGAGTCCAAAAATTATTATCAAAGAATATCAAATATAGTTGTTGACTTCATCCGAGGTGTAATGTTAAAGGCCTTTCATGGAAATAAATGAGAAAAATCATTCTAGAGGATTCCTCAGGCTCATCGTCAAGTGATGAGCTTGTGCTGCCCCAATGGACTCAGTCATGACGGAGTGGGTGACACCCCAAGAATAGAGGTCAGTACCCCAAGAACTCAGGTTCCGAAGGGAGCGGTAGGAGCTGATCCCTTGTTTTTTCTTGAGTGCATGACATTTATAGCACTACTATGTTTCTCCCTCCTCTCTTTGTTGTACTTTACATTTTTTTCATAATAATTTTGGTGATTGCAGGTTGGCTTGCCAACTAGTAATTAGACCCTCTTGAGTAAATAATATAATGATAATAAATTAGTAATTATTAATTTAATAATTTAATCATTACTATTAAAATTTAGTAACTAAATAATATATTTTTATGTTATTAATAATTAATAATTAATTAAAAACTAATTAGTTAATTATAAATTAATATTATTAATAAGTAATTAAATATTATTTAATTACCAGTTAATTAATCTAATGATTATATTATTATTATAAATAATTTGTATCTAAAGATTGATTTTAAATATTTATTAGTATTTAATATTAATTAGTAATTAATATTTATTAGAAATTAATATTGTTAAATAGTAAATAATAATATTTAATTAATATTTATTAGTAATTAATATTAGTTAATAATAGTTAGTTAATTAATTATCAATAATTTAATAATAATTAATTAATAAGTAGTAATTTAACAATTTAATCATTATTATCAATATTTTGTAACTAAATTATAATTTTAAATATTTATTAATACATTTTTAATAATAATTAATAATATTTATTTATTAATTAACAATAAAATAAATAATTAGTAATTAATATCATTAATAATTAATTAAATACTTTTTAATTAACAATTAATTAGTAACCAATAATTATATTATTATTATTCTTATCATTTTTTAAACTGGTCAAAGATAGGACCAAATGACCCTATTCCCTTTTTCAAAAGAGAAATAAAAAGTAAAATAAGGGGTGAATGTAGTCAAACATAGCAAAAAACCCGCAATAAAAAGACAAAATATCATTTTCCCCTCATGCCCCTATTTTTAGTATGCCAAACTTTACCCCATGGATAAAAACCTCTTTTCCATGTTCTTTGAAGGGGGATCATGTTTGAGGATGGAGTCACCTTTTGGGAGCTCCGTTGCTAGGGTTTTCTCACCCTTTTGAAGACAATGTCATTTAGATGTGTTTCTTATCATCGAAGCTTTAATGGCATTGTTTTATCCCACTAATGGCATCAAAGATGGTGGGTATTAAGGGGACATAGGAGATCAACCCTGCCTAGGTGATTTAGGCACCTAAGCAAACCCCAATTCGAATCTCACATCTGAAAAATGGGCTTCCTTTGCATGGGCAGAGCTTGGTAACATCGAGTTTCCAGATTCCACACCTATCCATGATGATTCTCTATTACGAGATGCGACAAAGCCTAATGTTTGTTCTTAATCTGATTTTGCCTCCCTTTTGACTATTCAGAGATCTGAGGGAAAGCGTGATTTGCGGACCGTTGAGAAGGTATCCTCTGATCGGGCGATGCTAGGCCTCGAGTCACATGATCCCATGCCCATTGATCCTATGGTATGGTATGCGATGAAGATGAATGTTTGATATGGAATGCTTAAGTTTGATATTGTCTTTCCAAATATGCCTGATTGGATATTTGATGAAGATCATCAACTACAGCCTGCTGAAAGTATATGGGTTTTCTATGGTCCTTGACACGATTCAATTCTTGAGCACAATCGTATTTCAAGGAATGGTGTGATCAAATTTTTTGAAGCTAATCTAAAATTATTTGAAGACCAGAAAGAGAAATGCAAGTATTCCATCATTGCGAGGCTCATCCCCTTCGTAAGGAATGATTAATGGAAGATTGATGATCTGAGGAATCGACTGCTACAAATTTGGGACCTTTATGGCTGGTGAATTGTATCATTAATTATGGGATATTTCTATATCACCTTCTATTCATAAGATATTAAATTGCATGCTTGGAGATATGGATTTGTGAATCTCAAACTAGGGGTCCTACGCATTCAAGATTGGGATCCCTGGTTTAACCCGCATCATTCTAGGAATACCATGGCTCAATCTTGTATTATAATTAAAGGGAATAACTGGTTATTTTAGTACCCACACATCCTATGGGATATTTCTCTAGGAGTGGGATCCCCAATTAAGTTTTAAAAAAAATGAACTGGCTAGATATGGTCATTATGCTAGAATTTTGGTTGAGTTTGACCTTAGTTCAATACTGGTTGAGATAGTCTATTTTAATTATAGAGAATTTAAATTTGAGTGGGGCATTGAGTATGAATCTGTTCCTGACTTTCTCTATAACTGCTTGTCAATTGGCTATGTTAGAGACAACTGTTGAAGGGGTTTGAGGTGTTCCACTTGCAGGAATCATGTTCATCTAGTTGAGGATTGTAAATCTAATCTTCATAATAATTATACAGGGAATGTTTTTAAGAAGGATGGTGGTGGAAGGATCTAGAGGCATGTTAACAGTAGTGATCCTCCTGTTGAGAATCACACAGTTTATAAAAAATCCTTTGCTGATGTGGTTGTTTCAGATTAGGGCAGGGGCCTCTCCTTACCAGGTATGGATAACCAGTCTGTCAATGTGTAGGAAGGCATGACACCTAAAGGTAGTGGTGAGCCTCATATTCAAATTACCTCTTAGGATGTTAATTATAAACAAGATTTTTTATTATTTCAACCTCCAACTATTGATGAGGTAAGATCTCCCAATGAATATGTCATTCAAAACTCCATTGATCAAATTATATTGGAAGAGAAAAACATTACTTCGAGAGATTGAAGAGGTAAACAAAAATGTATTTGTGGATCTTCTGGGATGATTAATCATATGAAACACATCTATCCTATATTGGATGCCAGTGGTGATGGTAAGGGGTGTCAATTGGGTCAATTTACAGAAGGGGTTCAACCATTTGATTATATTACTGATTGGAATGATGCGCATAGTTGTACCATGAATTAGTAGGGATCACCATCCAGTTATAGGAAAATAATGGTTAATAAAGAAGGATTAAAAATGGTTATCCCTCAGAAATCTAAATTACATGATGTAAAATTACATGTTGTATAGGTTTTGGACTCCATGTCTCAAGTGGCTAATAAAGAGGAATGTGTTGTGGAAAGTGAAAACAACTCTAGTATTACTCCCCTTATTCAGGATTTATAGGAAGAACTTCTAAAAAACGGGTGTTCAACGGGAACAATGGATTGGTGCTACCCACCCAAATTCTCTGAGCTTATGAAAAAGGCATAAAAATATTTTTTTAAGGCTTCATATGATGAGTGTTCTACTGCATGAGAGAGGAATTCACTTATCACTCTCCCTGATGATGGTGATGTTGAAAGGCCCATTGCAGTCATAAGCAAGGAGTCAGATGTGTGGTTCTTTTTACAACTCGAGGCCATTTACTCCATGATGGAAATAGATGTTTTTGGCTCCAATGAGTACCTTATTGTGCATAATTTGTTGGCAGTCAAATATGAATATGAATTTTGTGCTAACTCAGAGATAGAATTTCAATATATATTTTGGTTGTTCAGGATATGATCTATCATTGAGGATTCCTAAGATTCTTCATCAGAGGAGAACCTTGTGCCACCTCAACAGGCCAAGACATGGTAGAGGGGATGACATCCAAAGGGTAGAGGGAGACATCCTAAAAATATAGGAACTTCAGGGAGTTCCAAGAAGTGAATATTTGTTCTTGATGTGGGAATATGTTCCTTGGTTTTCCTGCTCTCCCCTTTGTATGAATTGATTTTTAATTAATAAATTTGGAGTCATGGATTTGGTTTCTAAATCCGTGACTGATCCGTTCTGAGAAAATACTGTTTAATTACTAATTATTTAATAACTATTTATTATTAATAATTAATTAGTTATTTATCAATATTTCTATTAATATTTTTAATATTTATTAGTTAATTTTTAATATTTAATATTAAATGTTAATTGTTAGTTATTATTTATTAGTAATTAGTTGAGTGGTACTCAAGTGCAATACTATATCTGGTAGATTTGGGGTTTAAATCCCAACATGCACTTATTTGACCTTCATAATGGGTGTTTATTTGGTGTCTTAGAGTCATTGATTCCAACGTGATGTTGGGAGACCTGAGTGCAGTTTTCATCGATGCAGGAAAGAGATAGGTATGTGCGGCCAGGTGGTAGGAGAGGCAGACTGTAGTGGTAGTGCTGCAGATGTTGATTGTGGAACAAGAGAACTGGCTCGATGATGGGTGTTGGTCCGATGTATGCATGTAGTAAGGATACTTCTTGATTGAAAAAATGATGGTGGGGGGAGCTCGGTTGTAGGTGATACGGTAGGGGCTGCTTTGGACATAGGCGACCATCGAGTCAATGACGAGCAATGACATAAGCAACATCGACACATGGGATGCATAATGCAGGAATGAGGGTGTGGGGGGGGGGGGGGGTCATCAAAGGATGAAAACGGAGGTCCGACCACTGGTGGTTTGCAGCTGAGGCTTTGTGGCATTTAGGCAGCATGTGTAACACAATTGGTTTGTGGTTGGGCCTTTAGGACATAATGAAGGATGGGCCTTTGGGCCATTAATAAAGATTGATGGAGCCTAAGAGCTATGTGCCAAAAAGGGGTATTTGGGACTATATATAATAGGGTCTTTAGACCTATATATTTATTAATAAATAAGAAGGGGCTTGATGGGTAGGTTATCCCTTATGGGGGACCTACCCTTCCGACCTGTGGGTTAAGGTGCGTGCGTGTTTTGTTGTAATTACACCCCCAAATACCTAATATATATAAACAAAACAAAATAGATATAGAAATTTTAATTGGTATTTTTTTTGGGTTTGGAAAAAGGTGTTAAGGGACCAAACACCACTGTCCTCTGCCAAAAAAGAACAAAGGTATAATGGCCCTCACCTTTGTGGCCTATTTAAAAGGAAAACTGAGTTTATTTATAAAAAAATAAAAAAATTATAATAAAAAACCCTTCTTTTTTGTTTTCCTCCTACCTCGTTATACCAATCACTATTTTTATCAGTTTTTTAATTAAACCTTACTCTAACCTGACCATAAACTTACTATAACAACATCCACTTAGGATAAATTATTTATATTATTGTGAAATCGATCAAACTTTGATTGAAACTGTGAAGAATTTCAAAACTGTAAACATAAGTCTGATTGTGGGAAAAGCACATCATTAATGTAAAGTAATATCAAATATTCATATGGTGATATCTCAACCCTTTGATTGGAATAGAAAATAATCATTCGAAAAGATCCTTTTAGATTACCTTCGTTGCGCTGTGAGGATCCAAGGATAGAATCTCTATATCGGTGATCCACATATGCTCTTATGATCTCTGAGCAACACCACTTGATCTCAAGGTGGTAGTGTAGTGAGTTGAATATTTTGCGTTATTTATTCTTTATCTCTTGTTCTTTGGTCTTGAATAAATCTCTATTATATTTCTCATTCTTGATAGGGAGAGAGAAGGAGTTGAGAGAGGATTCATTGTGTGCAACAATTATCTATTCTCAATTTTTTTGGATGCTCTACACAATAGACATAACCATCTATTTATAGAGTTAAGATTTAAGTTAAAAAGTTATTTAATTTCATACTGGCCATTGAATAATGTTTATTACCTTTAATAAACCTCATTCCACATAATAATAATTATATTATTATTATTTTTTGTCCCGCAACAACTTGTGCAATAATAAATATTATTTAACGGTCTTGTTAATTAATATTTGTCACTGGACTCGGTCTTGGTCCATTTGAACTCCTCTAGAATTTATTAAAAAACTGAATAAATATTTTATTCATAAATAAATATTTTATTCACAGTCTAGAAAATAACTTTTTATTAAAATATTCAATAAATAAAACAAATATTTTATTCAAAATCCGATGAATAAATATTTATTTAATTTATGCAATCAATATAACTTGAATAAAATTATCCCTTGGACTTGAGAATAATATTTATTCCATTAATTAAACCCAATTAGAATTTAATTGATATCAACAAAAACACTTAGTGTGTGACCCTTTAGGATTATTTCTCAATGGTATTAGGTGGGATTTCCTGAAGTTTAAGATTACTATCTAGCAATGGGTCAAGGCACCCAAGAGAAAGAAATTAATGTCTTAATGTTGAAAACCACATACAAACACTCACTATATAATATAATCATTTTTTCACAATATCTTATTAAGTTGGTTGCACATCTGTGTCACCAACCTATATGCTCGATATATCTTTCTTTGACTGTCTAAAATAAACATTTCATTACACCATGACCATGAAATTTAATGCGACAATTCTATTTCAATCAAAGGGCTGACATATCAGCTTCTATAAATATATAAGGGAAAAATACTTCCCTAACTTATTCATTAATTACATGTCACTTGTGACGCACCCAACATATCCAAGTTTTCCAAGAACTGTTATCATCATGGTTTATGAAATTCATCTAAGTATGCAAGTTGTAACATGCATTAATGATAATCTTAAAGTCTAAGGACCATCACACACACTCATAGATAGGAATATTCGATGACACCAAAACATGTGAAATTCCTTCTGGTGGATCTATTCTCATAATATATTGTCTTAAGGATTACCATGTCTGTACTTCATGATTAGAAGCCTCATTTGATTATGAGCACTCATATATAACAATCTATATACTATGTGCCCCATCACAGTATGTTGTACAACTACAAAACATTATTTAATAATATCTTCACAACACATCAAGGTTCTCATAATAATGGGGAACTGCTATGAACTTATCAATATGATGTATACTCTAGGAAATTATTACATTAGTGTCATGAAGAACAAAAAAAAATATGTAGTAATATGTTTTATAAATATTCAATACATTGAATATACATGAAATCAAAGTATAAATAGTTGGTCCTAGGACACCAACTCCAACACACCCCCAATTGGACTAGAGAAAATTACTTACGACCTTCAGTTTTCTAGACCTCAATGATAATCATTTTTCTACTGAGTTAAGGTTTTAGTCAAGTGGTCTGACCTATTGTCTTCCATGGAAATACTACTCACTGTAACTTTAACTCTCTGAGAAAAATCCCTCAAGAGATGATACTTCCAAAGTATGTGGTTCATTCACTAATGTTACCTTGGCTCTTTTACAAGATCCACTACTGCAGTATTATCATGATAGAGTGTGATGATGGTTCTGGGTGCAACGGAAGCGTGCAAAGGTGGGTGATATATTACAATTTCTTTTAATAATCATTAATCGACACCAAGAGTAAGGATCTTTCACGTAAAATTTATAATTAATTTATTTAATATTTAGATAAATAAATACCTGGGATTAGGAACTTTCTTCATTGGTGAATGTTGATCTTCAAAAAGGACCCTTTTGGATTACCTTCATTATGATGTGGGGATCTAAGGATAGAACCCCTATAGTGGTGATCTACATGTTCTCCTATGATATCCAAGAAACACCACTCGATATTTGGGTGACAACATAGTGGTTCAAATGTCTTGCATTGTTCATTCTTGATCGTTCATTCTTCGGTCTTGAAGAAATATCTCTTTCACTTCTTGTTCTTAAGAGGGAGAGAGAAGGAGTTGAAAGAGAATTCATTGTGCATAAAAATTATCTATTATCAATTTTTTGATTCTCTACACAATAAACATAGACATCTATTTATAGGGTTAGGATTTAATTTAAAATACTATTTAATTTCATATTGGACATTAAATAACATTTATTACCTTTAATAAACCCTATTCCCCATAATAATAGTTATATTATTTTTATTTTGTTGCGTGCTCCAACTTACACAATAAAAAATATTATGTAATGGTATTGTTAATTAATATTTTTCATCAGACTCAGTCTTGGTCTGTTTAAACTCCTCTAGCATTTATTGAACAAATGTATAAATATTTTATATATAAATAAATATTTTATTCACAATTTAGTGAATAAATATTTATTAAAATATTCAATAAATAAAATAAATACTTTATTCACAAGATGGTGAATAAGTATTTATTTAATTTATGTGATCAATATAATTTGAATAAAATTATTCATCAGACTTGTGAATAATATTTATTCCATTAATTAAAATCAAATAAAATTTAATTAAGATCAACAGAAACATTTAGTGTGTGACCCTCTAGGATTCATTCTCATTGGTATGAGGTGGGCTTTCCTAAAGTCTAGGATTACTATTTAGTAATGAGTCAAGGAACCCAAGAGAAATAAATTAATGTCAAAACATTGACAACCACATACAAATTCTCACCATGTAATATAACACCTTTTTCAAAATATCTCATCAAGTAGGTTGCACATACGTGTCACCAACCTATATGCTCGACATGTATTTCTTTGACTATCTGAAATAAACACATTTTTTAGAAAAAGTACCTTGAACAACATACCAAGGAATTTATTATTGAAAGTAAAAGTTACAAAAGTTGAAAGTGAAGGATTTTATTACAATATTGTTCATAATGAGGCATCAAATCATCTGAAAGAAAATATGACCAAGTGAGATTCATACCAATGCCTTTGTTAGCAATCCCATCTGCTACCATATTTGCCTACCTAAAAACACGTGTAACAATGAAATTAAGACTCATTAGACTATTCATTCATTCCCTCCATTGAGTTATGAGTCTCCATGAAAGATGAAAAACACCATTTCTAATAGCCTGTACCAAAATAGAATAGTCACTTTCTAACCAAAGGTTATTCCAACCTTTCTTTTTTGAAAAAGAGATAACATAAATAATTACATGAATCTCCGCTTCAAGTGAAAATGTCACACTGCAAGAGCCATAAAAACATCCCCTGATATTTTCATTAATGGCATGTCACTTGTGATGAACCCAACATATCCAACTTCACCATGAACTATTATCATCATGGTTTTTGAAATACATATAAGTACATGAGTTTTAACATAAATTAATAATAATTATAAAGTCTAAGGATGATCACATACACTCATAGATAGAAATATCTGATGAAACCAAAACATACATAATTCTTACTGGCGGGTCTGTTCTCATAATCTCTCATCTTGGAGATTACCAAGTGTGAACATCATGAGAAAAATCATCATCTACTTATGAGTACTCTCACTTAACATTATATGTACTATGTGTCCCATCATAGTATGCTATCCAACCATAAAACATTATATGAGAATATCATCACAACAAATCAAGGTTCTTATCACATAAGGGAACTACTCTGACATTATCAATGTGACATATACCCTAGGAAATTATTACATTAGATTCATGGAGAAAAACAAAAAATATGTAACAATAAGTTTTATTAATATTCAATACATCAAATATACATGTAATAAAAGTATAAAAAGTTGGTCCGAGGAATACAATGGCGGTCACCTAGATCATATTTATATCTTTTTACCACAGTAAATGAGTAGGAAACATCTGGAATAGTACATATCATAACATACATGACTGAACCAATAATTGATGTGTATGGAATCCATGTCATTCTATTTCTTTCCTAATGCGTCTGAGGACATATTTTCCAAGAAAGATGAATTCCATGTGATGATGGAAACAATCGCCTCTTGGATTTTTCCATACTGATTCTCTTTAGTATCTTGTCAATGTATGTACTTTGAATTAGGGTGAGAAACTTCTTGTATCTATCACAATGGATCTTGATCCCAAGAATATACACTGCCTCACCCAATTCCTCCATAGAGAAGCATTTATTCAACCACACCTTAATAGAATGTAAGACTAGTATTTTATTTCCAATGAGTAATATGTCATCAACATATACTATTAAGAAAATGACTGCACTCCCACTAAACCATTTATAGATACACAAATCACATTTGTTCTTTATGAAACCAAATTTCATTATGGAATCACCAAAATAAATGTTCCATGACTTGGATGCATGCATTAATCCATAAATGTATATTTGTAACTTGTATACATTATTTTCATCCATTGGAGTAAAAAAAACTTCATGCTATGTCATATATAAATCTTCCTGAAGGTTCATGTTAAGGAAGGATATTTTGACATCCATTTTACAAATTTCATAATCATGGAAAGACACAATAGAAAGTATAATTCTGATGGATTTTAACATTGTAATTGGTGAAAATGTTTCATCACAGTCAATACCTTGATGATATTTAAACCCTTTTGCAACCAGTTGCACCTTATAGGAACTGAATTGTCCTTAAATTTTTAGTTTCCTCTTGAATAACCATTTGAAAACAATGGGATTTACATATAATATATGGTTTACCAAAATCCATACTTGGTTTTGGTACATGGAATCCATTTCAGAATTCATGGATTTTTGCCACTTGGGAACATCTGTACCACTTACTTCTTCCTTATAGGTTAGAGGATCATTATTTTCAACTAATAATTAGTAACCATCCTCAGTGACTAGAAAAATATACCTTTCTAGTTCTCTAACCTCTATAGTACTTATAAACAATAATTGTGTCTTTGGAACAATTTCTTCTTCCATAGGGCTTTGTGGAATTTATTATGGTGCCAAATCTTGTGTATGTTGAGCCTGTACTTCATTGAAGTCTATATAGATCCCAATATCTCTTTTAGATATAATATCCTCCTCAAGAAATGTGGGATGTCAGTCAACCATAACCTTTCTGTATTAAGGATTGTATAGGTAGTATCTATTTTTTTCTTAGGGATATCCTATAAAGATACACTTTCTGCCTCAGGATGCATTCTTATTACCTAAAGAGGAATTAACAAATGATTCACAACCCCACACATGTATATAAGGAAACATAGGTTTCTTTCCATTCCATAATTGGTATGGTATGCTGTTTGTTACTTTAGTTGGCACTCAGTTTAGTACATATGCTACTGCTTATAATGTGTATCCTCAAAAGGATAATGGAAGAGTCACATGAATCTTCATTGATCTCACCATTTCCAATAGAGTGTGCTTCCTCTTTTCACTTATACCATTCCAATAAGGTGTATAAGGAAGAGTGAGTTGAGATTAAATCTCGAACTCCAATAAATAATCAATGAAGTCTTAATTAAGATATTCTCTACCATGGTCTCAGTGAAGTTTCTTAATCTTCTTACCAAGATGGTTCTCAACTTAATTCTTATATTCCTTGAATTTATCAAAATAATACAACTTATACCTCATTAAGTATACATATCCATATCTACTAAAATCCTTAGTAAAAATTATGAAGTATGAGTTCCCACCCCTTGCTTTCATAGGAAATAGTCCACACAGATTGGTATGAACTAATTCAAGAAGCTCTATATCCCTTTCACCTTTCCCATTAAATCAATATGCCAAAATTAGCATTTAGCGATGGTTTAAACCACTGCTAAATCATTTTGAAATAGTTTTGGAAAACCACCACTAAATCGTGCATCGACAATAAATTTGTGGTGGTTTTTCAAAACCATTGTAGAATGATTTAGCGGCGCTTTTTAATTTTTTTAATTTTTTAATTTATTATTAATTTAATTTAATTTATTAATTTATTGTTTTATTATTTATTATTTATTTATTTATTTATTATTTACTATATATTATCATGCACTTGCACATTCCATATATATAAATTCTACGTTGGGTGAGATTTGAACCCCTTACCTCTTTCTTATTATCCAAAGACTTTACCACTCTAGTAGGCTCTTCATGTTGTGAATAAATAGAATCTAATATACTTATATATATATATATATATTCATTAAAAAATAATACATAACAAATAGATATAAACTAAATATTTTTTAATCAATATTTATCAATCAATAATGATTAATCAATAATTATTAATCAATAATCAATAATATATAATCAATAATCAATAATTAATAATTAATAATCAAAAATCAAAAATCAAAAATCAAAAATTAAAAATTAATAAGTAATTATTAATATTAATTAATTTCTAAGTACAAATTACTATTTAATAAATAAAATATAAATGAATAATAAATAAATAAATATATAATATGGAAATAAATGGTAAATAATAAATTATAAATAATAAATAATCGACAGAGTAGATGCGATTTTCCAAGTGAATCGAGATTCGACAACAGTTAATCCCTTACCTATGGAGGTTGTTGTTAATTCCACATTGGAGGTCTCTTTTGATGCTTTGAAGGAGGTAGGTGCTGGACTCAACTTGTGCTAGTACATGGATGTACTTTTTAGAAGGGGTTTATAATATGAAGACGAACTCTCTAAAGGCTGCGGATCTGCAGTGTCATGCCCTGAAGGGTGTAAACATATCAAGGTTTGATAATTCTGATTGTTCCTTCCTGTTTTCTCATTCTGATGCAATTTCACATAAGCAGATCTTGAGAAATGTTGATTTTTTTCCTTTGTTGAAGCCAACAATTTGATTTTTGAGGAATGGGTGGAGGCTTGCAAGCACTCTATTATTGTGCGGCTCACATCATAGGTGAATAGTACTCCTTGGAAGTTAGAGGATTTGAGAAATTGTTTGCTGCATGTGTGTGGATTTGGTGACTGTCACATTGTGTCAATTTTCATGGGAAATTATCATATTACTTTCAATTCATGTGACCTTAAGTTAAAGGTGTGGAACTGCAGTTTTGTTAATCTCAAACCAGGGGTCCTTAGATTTCAGGATTGGGATCCCTAGTTTGACCTTCTTCAGGCTAGAAATTCTATTGTTCAGTCTTGGATTTGGGTGAGAGGTCTAAATTGGTTTTTTTTGCATCCAAATATTCTATGGGATGTTGATTTAGCTGTAAGCAATCCAATTAAACTTGATAAGGAAACTGAGATGGCTAAGTATGGATATTATACCAGAATTTTGGTTGAGTTTGATCTCAATTAAACATTAGTTGAAACTATGTATTTGGTTGCCAATGAATTCAAATTTGAGATTGATATTTAATTTGAGCATGTTCCTGAGTTCACCTTAAACTGCTATTACATTGGACATGTTAGAGAAAGTTGCCGTAGAGGTTTGACGTGCAATAATTGCAAAAAGTATGGGCATTGGGTGGATAATTAAAAGCATAAGTTAACCTTTCTTGATGAATCCAAGACCAAGGATATGATGTTGAATTCATCAAAGAAATATGGATTATAGGGTGATACTCTCCTTCCAACTAGGATTTTTAGTCTAGTGAAGGGGAGTGGGAGGATTGACCCTTCTGACACTGGTGTGCCTCGAAATGCAGCTTCCTTTGATGCAGTGGTGTCTGGTGCTACTATAGGTGGTGTAAGGATTTCTCTAACCTCATATACTCTTATTTTGGATATGGGGAAGGATTATGGATGTTCTATTGTCTTGGACAGAGGTAAAGGCGCTGGAAGGGAGGAGCACGTGCCTTCGACTCAATCTCAGCTGCCTTTGGGATATATGGTAGGTAAATAAGTGGGAAAATGTTTGGAAAAAGAAAATAATGTTGTGGATGATGAGGGATTTCAATTGTTTATACCTAGAAAATATAGGTCTTAAAATGGATTTGATCACACTGTAGATCAACCTTATATCAAGGGGAATGCTCATAATTTTGAGGTGGTGGATGCCCTTACTGCTAGTGCCAGTGTGAATGATTGCAAGAAGTCTACCCATGTAGAGGTAGTGGTGAACTGCTTACTCTAAAAGGAAATCTTCTGCCTCTTGATCATATGGTCTCTCATTCTGTTGATGATCAACATGATTTTCTTATGATGCAACCTCAAACAATCATCGAGGTAAGATCTTCTGGTACCAAGGGTTATAGTAAGGATGTTTTAAGTTAGGAAAGGGGAGTTAGTCAGATTAGTATGAATGAAGACATGGATTGGTCTTATCCATACCAATTTTCCAAGCTCATGAAATCTTCTTATGAATCATTTGGAAATGCAGCGCTCAAGGAATGTGAGGCTGCAATGTCACACCCCAACCCAAACCATGCGCCGCCGAGTCCACTGTTTTTTTCAAAATTAAATTAATTAAATTTAAATCAAAATAAAATTAAAACAAAAATGAAATTTTAAAAACCCTAATCTATATTCTCCCCCTCCCCTATCTCACTCAATGCATCCCCCTTTTTTGGTTGTGCGATGCTGAACCCCCTCTCAGACCTCCGACCGCGCTACGTCCTTCCGGTGAACCTCCCCTCTCCACAGCCTCTCCCTCAGCTCACCTAGGTAAGGTCGTTACTCCCCATCTCCTACATTTTTGGCCAATTTAACCTCTTCCTGTCACCCCATTTGGTCTGTACAAACCCTAGAGTTTTGGATGCAGTGATTTTTGACACTTCTCTTGATTTTAGGGCATGCGGTGGGTCTCCCAGGTCTTCCTCATGCGTGTTTTGGTGTTCGCTACTGAAGGTGAAGCACTTCGGTCCATTCTGGTTCATCCACCTCTATTTGAGGTTGATTTCTCTTACCCTCCTTTGTTTGTTTCAATTTATTTATAGTCTTTGGTGATTCTTTGGGTCCCTATAGGTTAATTAGTTTGTTCAATGGCTCCTCGAAGGGTTTCACACACATACCTAGGTACGTATATCAATATATATATATATATATAAATCCTCCTTGTAAATATTCCCTCATGGAATGGAGAATATGTGCATTGGATTAAGGGGTATATATATAGGAGTGTATGTGCGTTCAATTATGGAGCGATCTTCATCAAATGCGTTGGGTGCCAAATTTTTTGGATTAGTTCTCTCCTTTTGAGGTAGGATCTCTATGCATTGACCATTAAATTTAAGAATTATTTATTTCTGGCATTTCAAACCTAGTTTTTATATTAATTGTTGATATATAATTGTCAGTGAACTCATCTGTATTGAATTGGAGTGGTTTCTTTCTTATAATGTATTGCAATAAATGGTCTGATTGTGTTTTTTTTCACATCAAGTGCTTGAAGAAATGCACCATTGTCCTTTATAAATGTCTTTTAGATTTTAAATGGTGACTTGTGTTTCTTAAATGAGTTTTAAATGGATTTTTGGTTTTAAAGGCGGAACATGTTGGTTATTTTGAAAATGGGTAGTAAATGTGTGTGGGTTGCTCAAATATATTTCTTAAATGGGGTTCAAATTTTTTTGAAATTGGAAGTGGTGTTTATTTGATTCCATGGAAATGATTTGGTGTGTGTGTAGTTATTTAATAAATGTTTTAGCACGTGATGGTTATGAGAGGCCTGTTTGGCACTTTAAAAATGGTTTCACCAGAAAAATATCCTTGGATAGACCACTTTCCTTGGTTGGTTATGTTGTATATTGTAGTAGGTCTGTTGGGTAGGACTCCCTTATGATCAAATAGATTAAAGGCAAGGGACTTGTTCTTTGGAGTGACTCGAGGGTGACTCATTGTGTGTGTTTCTTATGTGATATATATATATATATATATATCTCTGCTAGTGATTGGATGCCTGGTTGACATTGGTTAGATCACCCCCTTTTTTATTCATGACATGGGAGCCTAGCATATCGAGCAAATTTTCGGTGAATGTTTGCTGCACTAGTTTAGATTATGCACTAGATAGTGGCCCATATAGGGGATATTTTTTTTATTTCTATGGGATTGGGTCCCTCGACTAGGCCAGGTAGGGTGATGATTGGGCATTGGGGCATTATGATGTCATCAGGTAAGGCATGCCTTCGAGATGATTCACATGTGTAGTACGTTCTAGATTATTCATGATCTCTAAGGTTCTCCCATGTATTTTAGCACTTATTTATCTATGATGGATGACTGTAGTTCATCATTTGGTTGGTCAATCTTGTGCGATATCTTTCCATTGTCCTTGTTGTATGACTCTTGTGCTTACTTTCTAAGTAGTGCGTCTTTACATGCCAAATGTGATTAAATGTTTTCAAATGTTTGTGGAAAATGGTTTTAAAAATTCCTTACACTTTCTCCTTCTCTATCCCACTTTCTTTAAAAGATAAAATCTTCCTTCTTGGAAAAGAAACTAGTTTAAATAAAAATGGAAATGAACCATGATTTTCTTTTACGGGAAAATGTGTAAAAAACTTACTTTTATATACTGTAGTTCAAACCTAAAATTTACAATTCTTTTGTTTAAAGAAAATGCATTTGGGAATAGATTACTTGGGTACACCTACTGAGTTTTAATACTTACTCCTATACCTTTTTCTTGTTTTTAGTATATGGTGCAGGTTTCAGCTTGATATTGATCACCATGGGAGATGTTGATTCTTGTGATCGGAGTGTGACCAATGGGATCATGTGGAGTTTTAGTGGACATCAGGTTCGGTTAGCTTTACTTTTCAGTTATTTCTTAATCATTCTGCTTTGTTTATTTATTTTGGGATGCTATTTTATTATTCCACTGCTTTTGTTTATTTATATTGGGATAAATTGTTCCGATTATCACTCTATTGATGCCCTTGGCACTTATCGCTAGCCGAAGAGGATCAAGAATGCCTCTCAGGCCTTGTCGCGGGCTAGATTGGGTGATCAGTTCAGGTTCGACCCGGGTTGGTTCATGAAAAAATGGTATCAGAGGCAGGTTCTTTATAGGACCTAGATTTTCGAGCACCCTTTATTATTTGGGTTTTGAAGGTATATAGAGTAGGACTGTCAGAACTTAGGGTGTAGGTATGAGGAAGTTTCTAGCCAACACTTTCTATACCAAACCTTGGGTTACCATGGAGAGTCAGGTTTTTCTTATTTTATTTGGTTCTTGTGGGTTGCATGGTATTTGGAGAAATGAAATGAGAGTCAGTCCAGTTGTCTCAGTGAGCTCATAGGACCTATAAATCCATGTGGAGCTGGGGACATGGTCCTAGAAGATTCTCCGTGATGATTCTTCGATTGGAATATGGCTGCCAACTATATGGAAAGTAACCCATCGACACTAGTTTCCTCTGATGAGTTGTTTTGGGTCCTTCTATGTTTTTTGGATTTTTGATCCATTGAATGGTAGGTTTATTTCTTTGTACTTAATGTTGGCTAGGATGGGTTTAGGATGTTCTTATTTAGATTTTAAAATGATTTTTGGTTTGGAAAAAAGGTTATTTGTTTATCAAAACTGAGACTTCTAAAACCAAAACTTTGAGTCTTTTGTGGAGTGAAATATGTTGTTTTGAAAATAAGAATTATTTTTGAATTATTTTTCAGATTTTTTAAAGGTTTTGAGAAATGTGAAATTTGAAAAGAATGAATGTGGAATTTGATAATTTTTTTCTTTGAAGGTGAGATGTGGTTTTAAAATTGGTTGGGGTATTCTTAAAGTGGTTTTTAAAATGATAATTTTTCTTTAATCTAAATCTTGTTATTCCTATGAGTGCTCACATATATGTATATGGATTAATGTATGTGGTAAGTGGATGGGTGATTAATCTATAATGAGAATATATATATATATATATATATGTGAGGCTAAATGGATACTAATGATGGGTGTTTGGTTTGTAAGTCTTGTTATGTTCTCTGAAAATGTTCTTCAAAAAGGGGGATTTCAATGTTTTAAAAAGTGGGGGAATGCGATACTATATTTTTATGTTTAGAGTTTTCATTTTTTGGATTTGGATTTGATGTGTTGTGGGTGTGATTGAAATGATGTTTTGAGTTTGGGTTGTTGATTTGAAAATGATATATGGAATTATGATTTATGATATGTTTTGATTTGGTTTCGTGCTCCCTATTTTTAAATTACATCCCCACTGAGTTCTAAGGGATTTTGAAAAGAATATGCGGGTGGTTATTTCATCACGTGTCTTTTTTTTGATCAATTCATTCTTTAGATGTTTGGTTTTTCTGTTTCATATATGGAGCCTGGTGGTTCTCAATATCAGGAGTTCATCTATAGGTTCTGAGAGTTGAACCCTCTTCATTTCTTTGGGAAACCGGAACTAGAGAAAGGTGAGGATTGGATGATAAATATCGAGGAGATCTTTGTTTGGATTGAATCTATTAAACCTATCAAGCTTGATATTGACACATCTATGTTGGAAGGCCTAAGTTGGGAATGGTGTAAATACGTTCTTCAGGACGAACCACATAAGAATTACTTGTGGGAATGCTTTAAATCTTTGATTGTTAGCAGTACTTCCCTGATGATGTGAAGATACCAATGGGTTCAAAATTGTATGGTCTCTAGCAGGGTGATTAAATGGTGTTGGATTATTCTAATAACTTTTCTGAGTTGGTTATGTATCTCCCAAACCTTGTCAGGGATGAATTTTTGAAAGCTCAGTTCTTTGAAAGGGGTCTCCAATCATAATTCATTTAAGTAGTTCCTTCTTTCTTGGATGATTATGAAGAAATAGTGAGGAAGAAAATTTAGGTCAAAGTTGGTTTAGTTGGGTCTAGACAGTTGAGAAGAGGTTCAAAAAGGACATTATTTTCCTCCTCACCAGTTTCATCTGAGAGTATGTTCTGGCTGTGTTTTTAGTTTGGTAAGCCAAGGCATATGAAGATTTCATGTCATGAAGCACCTAAGATATATCATACCAACATTTTTTAGGTCATTTAAAAAGGTTTTTATAGGGTGGCGATAGGAAGTAACATGGAGCCAGATCCACTCCCTTGGAGAACCTTCTAGACTAGTTGGATGAATATAGCACAGATGCAAGCTCAATAAGAAGATTCTTTTGTTGTAAATTCTTATTTTGTTGTAATTAATGTAATCTGTGGTGCTTTCTTCTTTTAGGAACGAAGAATAATTTTATAGGTCTTTTTGGAATTTTTTTTTTGAATTGTAATGTCTTTCTAATTTTCTCAATGTTTTTGATGTAGAATGTTGGTGTTTTTTGTCCCATTCTTCATTTCTTTGGGTTTTTATGGCCTTCATTAGGATTTGAGAGTTATTCTGGATTGAGAAATAAATGTTGGTTTGGAGTCCTAATATGGTTGGGAGACCACCATGGGATGAGATCATGGGCAATCCAACTTCTAGGTGTTCTTGACAGAGAACTTTCTTGTTTATACTCTGCCAGACCTTGATAATAGTAATGGGTTGGCTTGGATAGTGGGCCATGTAATGGATGCTCGTGGAAATCCCAAACAGACCACGATGAGTTTCTTTGACGGTTTCTATGTTAGGGGTTGGGGTGTTCCTTGTTGGGTTGTGTTTAGAAAATAGTGATTCTTTTCTTTGTAATATCTTTGCTTTTTTTTGAGATCTTGGGTATTGTGAGATATCTTTTGTGGATATTTGACTTCTCTTGAGGATGGTATCATAGTTTCTTTTGGGAATTTGTAGTTTTGGGTTTTGAATAGAAGTGAGTGTTGGTTCTTCAATCTTTGAGTTTTCAAGTTTTTCCATGGGTTGTAGTTCATATTTTATTTGGTTTTGATCAACTGAACCTCTTGGGACTTTCTAGGGGAAGAAAGTGTCATGGTGGGGAGAATTGTCACACCCTAACCCAAATCGTGTGCCGCTGAGTCTTTTGTTTAAAAAAAATTAAATTAATTAAATTTAAATCAAAATAAAATTAAAACTAAAATGAAATTAAAAAAATCCTAATATATATTCTCCCCCTCCCCTATCTCGCTCGACGCTGCCCCCCTCCTTTGGTCATGCGATGCCAACCCCTCCCTCCCAGACCTCCGACAACACTCCCTCCTTCCGGTGATCCTCCCCTCTCTATGGACTCTCCCTCAATTCACCCAGGTAAGGTTTCCTCTCCCCCTCTCCTAGGTTTTTGGATGATTTTCTCTCTTCTCATTTCCTCATTTTGTCTGTTCGAACCCTAGGGTTTCAGATGCGGTGATTTTTGACACTTCTATTGTTTTTAGGGCGTACGGTGGGTCTCCCGAGTCTTCCTCATACATGTTTCAGCATACACCATTGAAGGCAGAGTGCTTGATCCCATTCTATTTCATCCACTGCCATTTGAGGTTGATTGCTCTTACCCTCCTTTGTTTCAATTTATTTATAGTATTTAGTGATTCTTTGGGTCCCTATAGGTTAATTAGTTTTTTTCGATGGCTTCACGAAGGGTTGCACACACATACCTAGGTATGTATATATATATATATATATATATATATATATATATATATATATATTTAAATCCTACTTGCACATATTCCCTCATGGAACTGGGAATATGTGAATTGGATTAAGGGGTATATATATAGGAGTGTATGTGCGTGTAATTGTGGAGTGATCTTCATCAAATACATCAGGTGACGAATTGTTTCGCTTGTTTCTCCCCTTTTGAGGTAGGATCTCTATGCATTGACCTTTAAATTTAAGAATCATTTATTTCTTTCATTTATCACCTAGTTTTTATATTAATTATTGATATAGAATTGTGAGTGAACTCTACTATATTGAATTGGAGTTGTTTATTTATTGTAATGTATTGCAATGAATGGTTTGATTGTGTTTTTTTCTTCACATAAAGTGCGTGAAGAAATTCTCCATTGGCCTTTGTAAATGTATTTTAGATTTTAAATGGTGACTTGGGTTTCTTAAATGAATGTCTATATGTATTTTTGGTTTTTAAAGTGTCGTGTGTTGGTTTTTTTAAAAATGGGTTGCAAATGTGTGTGGGTTTCTCAAATATATTTCTTAAATGGGGTTCCAAATTGTTTTGAAATTGGAAGTGGTGTTTATTTGATTCCTTGGAAATGATTTGGTGTGCGTGTGGTTCTTTAAGAAATGGTTTAGCATGTGATGGATATGTGAGGCCTAGTTGAAACTTTAAAAATGGTTTCATAGGAAAACTCTCCTTGGATAGTACACTTGCCTTGGTTAGCTATGTTGTATGTTTTGGGAGGTCCACCGGGTAGGACTCCCTTGTGATCAAATAGTTGAAAGGCAAGGGACTTGTTCCTCAGAGTAACTCGGGGGTGACTCATTGTGTGAGTTTCTTATGCGTGATATATATATATATATATATTTATGATGGTGATTAGATTCTTGGTTGACATTGGTTGGTTCACCCCCTTTTTTATTCATGACATGTGAACCTAGCATAGCTAGAGATTTTTTGTTGAACGATTATTGCACCAGTTTATATTACACACTAGTAAGTGGACCATAGTAGGGGTATATTTTTTTATTGTTGCTATGGGATTGGTCCCCTTGATTAGGCTAGGTAGGGAAGAAATTGGGTGTTTGGGCATTATGATGTCATCGGGTAAGGTATGCCTTTAGGATGAGTCACATGTATAATATGTTATAGATTATTCATTATCTCATAGGTTCTCACATGTATTTTGGCACTTAGTTATCTATGAAAAATGATTATGGTGAATCATTTGGTTGGTTACTCTTGTGTGATATCTTTACATTGTCCTTGTTGTATGACTCTTGTGCTTACTTTTTGAGTAGTATGTCTTTACACGCCAAAATTGATTAAATATTTTTAAATGTTTGTGGAAAATGGTTTTAAAAATACATTACACTTTCTTCTTCTCTATCCCACTTTCTTTAAAAGGTTAAAGATTCATTTTTGGAGAAGAAACTGGTTTAAATAAAAATGGAAATGGACCGTAATTTTCTTTTATGAGAAATTGTGTGGAAAACTTACTTTTATATAATGTAGTTCAAACCCAAAATTGATGATTCTTTTGTTTAAAAGAAATACATTTGGGAATAGATTACTTGGGCATGCCTACTAAGTTTTAATAACCACGCCTATACTTTGTTCTTGTTTTTAGTATTAGGTGTAGGTTTCAGCTTGATCTCGATCATTGTGGGTGGTTTTGAGTCTTGTGATTAGAGTGTGACCCATGGGGTCACGTGGAGTTTTAGTGGTCATCAGGTTTAGTTAGTTTTTTATTCAGTTCATGCTTAATCATTCTGTTTTATTTATTTATTTTGGAATTCTCTTTTTATTATTTCATTTCTTTTTTTTATTTATATTGGGAAAAATTATTCCCATCGTCACTTTGTTGATGTCATTAGTGATTTTCACAAGCCTGAGGGGATCAGGAATGCCTCTTGGGCCTTGTCGTGGGCCAACTCGGGTGATCGGTTCAGGGTTGACCCGAGTTTTTTCATGACATGCAAGGAAAAGAAATGTCAAGGATCCTCTGGTAGATTATGAGGGTGAAAGGTACCCCCATGGGCTTATAGATGAAATGGAAAAATTGTTTGATTTACAGCTTGAAGTTACCTTCAATAAAATGGAACGGGATGTTTTTGGGTATAAGGATTATTTGACACTTAAAAAATTATTATCATAGAACATTGAAGATGGTTTCTGGCATAATTTGATGCTTGACTCTTAGGTTCTTTCATGGAAATTCATAACCGACATCATTCGAAAGGACTCCTAGGATTTTTCATCGAGCGATGAGATCGTTCCGGCTCAATGAGCTTAGTCATGGAGGATAGGGAAATACTCCAAGAATAGGGGTCAATACCCTAGGAATTTGGGATCCAAAGGGAGTGGCAAGAGCTGACCTCCTTTACTTGTTTGTGGGTGTTTCTAATGCTGCTGTGTCTCGCCTTCGTCTCTTTGTTGTACTTTACTTTTTTTATAATAAATTTGGTGGGTGTGAGTTGGCTTGCCAACTTGTACTCAGACCTTTTTTCTATAAATATTAAAAAATAATGAATAAATAAATAATAAAAAAATAAATTAGAAATAAATAATAAAATAAAAATGAAAAATAAATAAATAATAGATAAATAATAAATAATAAATAATAAATAATAAATAATAAATAATAAATGATAAATAATAAATAATAAATAATAAATAAGACGTTAATAATAAATTGACAATAAAATAACAGTAAATTAATAATAAAATAATAATAAATTAAAAATAATTTAATAACTAATGTATACAGAATAAATAAATAAATAAATAAATAATAAATAATAAATAATAAATAATAAATAATAAATAATAAATAATAAATAATAAATAATAAATAATAAATAATAAATAATAAATTAATGAATAATAAAGAATAAATAAATAATAAATAATAAATAATAAATAATAAATACTAAATAATAAATAATAAATAATAAATAATAAATAATAAATTAATGAATAATAAAAAAATTAATAATATATAAATAATAAATGATAAAATAATAATAAAATAAAATAATAATGAAAAATAAATAAATACATAATAAATAACAAATAATAAATAATAAAAAAATCAATAAATAAAAAATCAATAATAAATAAATATTAAAAAAATAAATTATAAAAAATAAATGAATAAATAATAAAAAATAAAATAATAAAAAATAAAAAAATAAAAAAATAAAATAATTAATGTATATAAATATCTATAAATATATATACATATAAAAAATTTATATTTATATATATAAACACACATTTATGTTACATAAATATATATTAACACACTAAGATATATAATTGTATATTAATATAAATAAATAAATATATATATATATGTATATATATATATACACATAAGAAGAAGTAAATATAAATATATCTCTATATATATTTACACATATATGATATAAAGATATGTAAGTATAAATATGTATAAATATGTAAAAATTTATATAAATATACACAAATATTCATAAATTCATATAAAAAGATATATATAATTGATAATAAATTACCAAAAGAGGAGAAAACACAATAATTACAACACCATCAAATCAATTGGAATGTAAATCAATGGAATAAAATCATAAATGACATAAAAAGCATACTAAGACACTCTTTAATAAAGATTAAATATCATTGAATGTGTATGATATTTGTATACATACACTTAAATTTATTTAAATATATTATATATTAATATTTTTTTACATATATAAGAATATAAATATAAATATATATTAGTTTATCAATACACACACATACGTATATATAATCATTATTTATATATGTATATACATATATTCATATAGTTTTACTATAAATTCATTTATATACTATATTTAATGATAATTCCATATTTATATAAAAATACATTTATATATTATTTATACACACAAATATTTACATATATATATATGTATTTATTTACATATATTAGTAAATATACATATTAATGCATTTTTATAAGGTAAATAAAGTTAAAAATTATTTATTTTAAATGAAATGAATAATAAATATTTATTTCCATATGGTTTATATGTTTAAAAATACATTTCTATCACTAATGAAAAAATTACCTATACCAACGGTTTGGAACCGTTGGTATAGGTCCCTAAACTGTTGGTATAGCCTATACCAACAGTTTGGGGAGCCGTTGGGTGATTTGGCGTGGGGGAAGACCTATCCCAACCATTGGGATAGGTAAATATATAAAAAATAGTTCCAGCGGAGTTTTGAACCCACAACCTCCACGTTATATATCAACGACTTTACCACTATCATAGAGTATCCTTTGTGAATATATTTGGATATATATATATATATATATTTATATGTAATTTATATATTGATTTATTTGATGATAATCGACAAATGTACTCATAAAAAATAAGGGCACCTATCCCAACGGTTTGGCCAAACCGTTTGGAAAAGTGGCCTCAAAGTGAACTTTTCCCAACGGTTTGGAAGTCATACCCTTTCCCAACGGTTTTGGAAAACCGTTGGGAAAAGTGACCTCAAAGTGGGCTTCCCCAATGGTTTGGCCAAACTGTTGGGAATGGGGACCTATACCAACAGTTTTTACAAACCATTGGTATAGAAGCATTGGGAAAGGTCAGATTTCCAGTAGTGTATATAAGAGAATATGCATATATTTATTTATAAATAAAACTACATTATAATAAATGATAAAAATTTTAAATCATAATATCAGTATGAATATAATACCTGAGAATAAATTTCACCCCTACTGAAAAAAGACAATAAGACCCCCTTAAATGAAGATGAAATTTCATTGAATGTTAAAAAATTGTGATACCCTGACTAAAAACTCAGTTTTGGTGGCCTTCAAGGCCTCTTTTGACCTTTAAAAAATAGAGACTGGGGTTCTCTTGGCCATCATAACATAGATCTCATCGCAAGCTTTGATTTGATATGCGGTAGAGCCCACACGGACACCCAAATCAAAAGTTACAACCATTTTAAGTTCAAGTTCAATTTCCTATTTTACTTGAAACTATAATAAATTTTATTATTTTAATTATTACAAAATTTAAATCTAATTTGGTTTTAGTTCATTTTTATAAGCTTTGATTTTACTTGTTGTGAAGCTAAAACAGACTCTCGGATCAAAAGTTATGGTTAATTAATGCCGAAGTCTAATTTTCAACTTATTAAATATTTTTTTAAGTTTCAAATTATTATTATCTAATAATTATGAATATTTATTAATTAACATATTATAATTAATTAAAATTATAAATAATAAACTATATATGATAGTAAATAACAAATAAAAAATAATAAATCATAATTATATATATATATATATATATATATTTAATTTTTTCTTATAAATTAGGGGCCGTTTTTTAAAATTATCGCTATTTCCTGGTAGTTTTTTTAAAAAAATATCGTTAAAAAATATTATTTTTTTAAAAAAATAAAAAAAATCAAAAAAAAAATATATTTTAAAAAAATTAGTGGCGGTTGTTAAAATTGCCGCTAAAAAACCACTATTAATTTTTTTCTTCAAAAAATCATTTATTGGGGGTTTTTGAAACTGCCATGAAAAAACCACCGCTAAATGCCTATTTTGGCATAGTGAATGGGTCTTTGGTCATTTTTCCTTTTAAAAATTCATAACACACACCAAGTGGTTTTAGTTCAAAATAATATATATATCTATCTTGATGTAATTTAGTCAAGTTTTTTCATTTACATGACCTAGCTGGTGGTTCCAATGTTGGGTGTGGCATGAGTCATGTGAAGTGACTTCGTTATCGATTTGCATTATTTGTTCTGTGTAATATAACAAATAAAGACCTTTATTTAAATTTATCTTACCATAACAAATTTTATATTTATAAAAGAAGAAACATTTATTCCCAAATTTGAAAATAAATCCTTCAGTATCAAGTCTGGATACAGAAATAATGTTTTTGGTAACTAGAGGCACATAATAACAACCCTTTAAAACCAAGATTATTGCAGTCAGCAATGCGTGGTGGTAGTCTCCAATAGCTACCAAAGTAAGTTTATATCCATTGGATGCTCTAATATCTACCTCTCCTTAGTCAATCTTTTAGAATCTACTTATTTCTTGTATTTGAATACATATGGGAGCACCAAAGGATGTATCTAATAACCAATTTGTAGAAATAGATAAATAGAATTTGATAAAAAATGAACCTAAAGCTCCCCCTTTTTTTTGGATGGGTGTAATTTTTCTTCTAGTGGCCCTTCTTTCCATATGAAAAACTGACGATATTCTATTCCCTCACTTTCCACTTGATCTTCCTCTTTTTTGGAAGGGTGTGAAGAAGCTTTGGGCTTAAAATATCTTCACTCTGCCTTTTAATTTGTTCACTATAAGGAAAAATGGGTTTTCACTCTTTATATCCTTATCTACTTAGAGAAGAAGAGTAAAAAGATCTGGTAGAGACTTCTCAATGTTGTTCATATTAAAATTCAAAAAAAGATAGAGGAGATCTAAGGGAGTGATTCTAGAATGAGTTCGGTACCCAGTTATTTCAGGATTTTAAACCCTTGAACCTCTATGCACTCAATGTAGCCAATGAGATTTACTATATGAGTCTTAGTTGGTGAACCCTATCCAAGATTTTTCAAAAAGAGCACCTTGGAAATATCAAATCGTTCCTGTCTAGCTCTCTCCTGGTAAAGACCAGGAAGGATCTTAAGCTTGCTATTCACACCCATGTTTTCACGAGACTTGATTAGTTAACTAGACATTGATGAAATCATCAAACATATAACGTCAACCACATCGTTCAAATGTTTTTCATATATAAGGAACTCTTCATCACTCGCCTCTTTAGCAGGCAGATCATGCATTGATGATTCTAGCACTTAAGATTTCTATTCATGGCTTAGCATAACCTGAAGGCGTCTAAACTACTCATGGAAGTTACTACTAGTTAGGAGGTTATCTTTATCCAATATTGATCATAGGGATAGTGTGGATGATGAACTTTTCATTTTATTCTACAATTAAAAGGAGAAAATCATTAATACTTTTCTTGATTTACAAAATAAATGAGATCTAATAAATTAAAATTTTATTTATTTATTTATTAAATCACCCACTATTTTATCAAGTCTCAATATCCCTCACCATTGAAATCAGAATGTCTAGTCACTTTAACATTCGTATGGCAAGTATCCTTATTACATTTCTTAATGATATAGACTTTGGCTATGAGAAACATAATAATGTAATTAGGTAGGTGATCTTGCCAACTACAGACTTGTAACTCCTTGATCTGTTGAGTGGATTCCCCTATACTGAAATCATGACTTGAATTTCCTCAACACTTTCCTCCAAATTTGTATTGAATAGACTTTTCCCATTAAACTCAATAAAATTTTGGTTAAGTCAACCCAAAACTCTCATGATAACTCCCTAATAAAAGTAGGTGTCCAAAATTTTGCCATGTACTACACTTAGTTCTATTGTTTCATTCCTAATCAAGTAATGGGAGGCTTAGTCTGAATTAATATTTAATTGAGGGATTTTAATTTATTATGCATAAATTTTATCTTGTATTATTTTTTACACATTTTCTTAATATTAAGTGGATGTTACTTAATTAATTAACCATGTTATATAAAATATTTATTCATAATTAATTTATTTAATTTACATCTTGGCACATTAATTAATTTATTTATGTGATCACGACCTTGAATCTATAAAATAAATAATTGCATAGACATAAATAAATAAATAATTTAATGACCTGTTCTTGAGATTTATCTAAGGGTTGATTTAGTGAGAAAAAATTAAATCAACCTTTGACATAAGGGAAATAACTCTTATTTCTGGTCTTGTCATGGGTTATAACATCCCACTTGGCCACCTATGTATCATCTCGGTTGGCATCATTATGGTTCTATCTTGAACCACCTCCATGTGCCTTATGATGCTCCATTAATTAAATTTTTTTATTACTCACATGCAGGTGAGGGGAACAAAAGGATTGGTTAAAGGGGATTATATAAATATCCTTAGACACACATGTCCTACATAATAATGGAGTGAGGGATGAATCATAGGCCACTATTTAATTTAATATTAAATAATTGAAAACTCATACAATAAATTAAATTAAAATATCCAACACATACATAGGTCATAGTCAAGCTCATGAACAGTCATACATGCAATAAATACACAAAAGTTAAATGGATAACATTCATTTCTTTATTCATTATTTTATTAATTAGGATAAACATAGTTGCATTAATTAATTAATAAATTAATCAATTAATTATCTTTCATATTATTGATCATATGATCGTATTTGGAGATACCTATCATTAATGGATTTCATGGAAAATAAATAGGAGAAAAAACAATGACAAATTAATTACATTAAATTAATTGAACATTTAAAATTATTTAAAACCATTATTAAATTGTCAAACACACAATGGTGTGCCAATCAATAAAATAATGTTTTAATGATGTAATTTTCAAATTTAATGTAATTTTAATTTTTTTATTAATGGGAGACTCTATGGCGTGTACATCCAGCTACATGCCATGTACCTCAGTTTTGATTTATCTAAGTCACATGACTATGGATTCATCGTGCTAACTCAGCCGGACTATGTGACGTGTACATGCAAGCTACACACCCTGTATATGCTTTTTGTGTACCAAGATGCCCTAGTCAACACATGGTGTGAAATAAAAGTACCATGTTTAATTAATTTCTTAGCACATCTAGATAAAATGCGCATGGATATACGGTATGTGCTCTGACAGCACACCATGTAACCTAGTTTTACTGGACAAACATTTACCATCTTTAATAAACCCCATGCCAAATAATAATCATTATACTATTTTTATTGCGTGGTGTGTTCCAACTTGCACAGTAACAAATATTATGTAACAGTCACGATAATATTTTTCATTGAACTCGATCTTGGTCCATTTGAACTCCTTTAGCATTTATTGAACAACCAAATTAATATTTTATTCACAATATAGGGAATAAATATTTATTAAAATATTCAATAAATAAAATAAATAGTTTATTCACAAGATGAAAAATTAATATTAATTTAATCTATTTGATCAATATAATTTTAATAAAATTATTCCTCGAACTTAAAAGTAATATTTATTCCATGAATTAAACTCAAAAAGAATTTAATCGAGATCGACAGAAACACTTAGTGTGTGACCCTCAAGGATTATTTCTCACTGTCATTAGGTGGTCTTGACTAAAGTCCCATATTACTATCAAGCAATAGGTCAAGGCACCCAAGAGAAAGAACTTAATGTCACAACATCGAAAACCACATATGAAAACTAATTGTGTAATATAATCCCTTTATCATAATATCTCATCAAGTAGGTTTCAAATCCATTTCACCAACCTATATTTTCGATATGATTTTATTTGAATATCTAAAATAAACATATTGATAAACCATGACCATGGAATTTAATGTGATGATTCTATTCCAATCAAAGGGGTTAGATATCAACTTCCATAAAGAAGAAAGAGACAAATCCTTCCTCAACTTATTCATTGATTACATGACACTTGTGATTTAACCAACATGTCCAACTTCTCCATGAATTGTTATTATCATGGTTTATGAAATACAACTAAGTATTTGACTTGTAACAGGCATTAATGATAATCTTAAAGTCTAAGGAACATCACACATTCTCGTAGAGAGGAGTATCTAATGATACCAAAACATGCAGAATTCTTACTGGCGGGTCTGTTCTCATAACCCCCCATCTTGTAGATTACCATGCACAAACTTCATGAGAAGAATCCTCATCTTCTTATGAGTACTCTCACCTAATAATCTATGAACTATGTGTCCCATCATAGTACACTATCAAACCATAGAACATTATTTGAGAATGTCTTCATAACACATAAAGGTTATCATCATAGAGAATAACTGCTAGGTCCATATCAATGCAAAATATATTCTAGGACACTATTACATTCGAGTCCTATATAACAAAAAAATATATGTAATAATAAGTTTTATTAATATTCAATAAATCTAATATACATGTAATTAAAGTATAAATAGTTAGTCCTATGACACTAACTCCAAAATGTGATAGGATATTTACTACTTTATATCACATAAAGCTCTTAAATGAATTTGTGCATCCATACTAATTTTTTAGTTACCTCATAAACAATAATATACTCATACTTTTCTGTTGAAACTGCAACCAAAACCCACTTTGAGCTCTTCTAGCTCACAGTACCTCCATTCAAAATGAAGATATATCCCATTTGTGGCTTCATGTCATCTTGATCAATTTGGAAACTATAATTTTAATATCCTCTTATGACTATTTCATAATCTCCTCTATAAACTAGGAACATATCCTTAGTACACCTTAAGTACTTAAGGATAGTCTTGATTACCATACAATAATGGTCACCTAGACAGGCTTGATATTATCCTACCACACTTAATGCATAGGCGACATATATCCTAGTACATAGCATAACATACATGAATGACCCAATCGTTGATGCATATGAAATCCTTTTTATTATGTTTCTTTCTTCATTTATTTGAGGATACATTTTCCTAGAAAGATGAATTCCATGTGGTGCTGGAAGCAACCCCCTCTTGGATTGTTCCATACAAAATCTCTTCAGTATTTTTTCAATTTATGTACTTTGACTTAGGCTAAGAAACCTATTTAATACAATATATCTTGATCCCAATAATTTACACTTCCTCACCCAAGTCATCCATAGAGAAGTATTTATTCAACCATGCCTTAACATACTATAATACTGGTATTTCATTTCCAATGAGTAATATGTCATCAATATATACTATCAAGAAAATTATTTTACTACCACTAAACCATTTATAGACATAGAACTCAAATTTGTTATTTATGAAACCAAATTCCATTATGGACTCATCAAAATGAATTTTCCATGACCTATATTCTTTCTTTATTACATAAATGGATCTTTACAACTTGGATACCTTTTTGGAATCCTTTGGAGTCACAAACCCTTCAGGCTGTGTCTTTTGAAGGTTACAATTAAGGAAGGATGTTTTTATATCCATTTTCAAAATCTAATAATCATGGAAATCCATAATGGAAAGTATAATTCTGATGGATTTCAGTATTGAAATTATATAAAATGTTTTTTCATAGTCAATGCCTTGATGCTATTTAAACTCTTTTGCAATTAGTTGTGCCTTATAGGTACTGACCTGTCCTTCCATGTCCATTTTTTTTGAATACCCATTTGAAACCAACGAGATTTGCATCTACTGTAGGGTATACCAAAATACAAACTTGGTTTTGGTACATGGAATCCATTTCATAATTCTTGGATTCTTCCCACTTAGAAACATCTATTCCACATACTACTTCCTTGTAGGTTAGAAGATCATTATTATAAAATAATAATGATTCACCATCCTTTCTTACTAGAAAACCATACCATTCTAGTTCTCTAACCTCTCTAGTACTCCTACATAGTAATTGTGTCTTTGGAACAATTACTTCTTCCATGAGACTTTGTGGAATTTGTTCCTATTCCAACTCTTGTATATCTTTAGCCTGTTCTTCATTGAAGTATATCTTGATCCCACTATCTCTTTTAGAGATAATATCCTACTCAAGAAATTTGGGACTTCTTTCAACCACAACATTTTTGTCTGAAGTATTGTATAGGTAGTGTCCCTTTGTTTCTTTAGGATATCTTATAAAGATACACTTTCTGCCTCAGGGTGAAAGCTTGTTACCTAAAGAGGCCTTAAAAAATGATTCAAAACCCCACAAATGTAAGTAAGACAACATGGGTTTATTTCCATTCCATAATTGTGATGATATACTATCTATTTCTTTAGTTGGAACTCAATTTAGTACGTATGTTTCTGTTTGTAACGCGTATCCCCAAAATGATAATGGAAGAATCATATGACTCATTATTCATCTCCCCATGTCCAACAAGGTGTGGCTTCTCCTTTCACTTACACCATTACACTGAGGCATATAAGGAAGGGTGAGTGGAGATAAAATCCCAAACTCTTGTAAATAATCAATGAAATCATGATTATGATATTCCCCAACATGGTCTGAGAAAATTTTCTTAATCTTCTTACCAAACTGGTTCTCAAATTCATTCTTGCATTCCTTGAATTTATAAAAAAATCAGACTTATACCTCATTATGTAGACATATACATATCTCCTAAAATCTTCAGTAAAATTTATGAATTATGAGTACCCACCCCTTGATTCAATAGGAAATGGTTGACACACATTGGTATAAACTAAATAATGAATATATTTATCTCTTTCACCTTTCCCAATTAATGGGGATTTAGTCATTTTTCCTTGTAAACATGTGTGACATACACTAATTTTTTTAGCTGAAAAGATTATAAATATCCATCTTGATGTAATTAACTCAAGTGATTTTAATGTATATGACCTAGCCACTTGTGCCAAAGTTGTGTGTGGTACGAGTCATATGAAGTAACTTAATTATTGATTGCCATTATTCGGTTCATGTAATCCAACACATAAAGACCATTACTGAAATGTGCCCTACCATAACAAATTCTATCTTTATATAAGAAGAAAAATTTATTCCCTAATTTGAAAATAAATCCATCCATATCAAGTATGGATGTAGAAATAATGTTTTTGGTAACTGAAAGCACATAATAAAAACCCTTTAAAACCAAGATCATTCTGGTCAACAACATGAGTTGGTAGTCCCCAATAGCTATAAAAACAAGTTTTGGTCAATTGGATGCTCGAAGATCTCCCTCTACTTAGTAAATATTTCTAAATATACTTGGTTACTATATTTAAATACATATGTGAGAACAAAAAGCTATATCTAATAAAAAATTATAGAAATAGATAAATTTCATTCGATAACAAATACATAATAAGATCCCCCTTTATTCTTTGGCTGGGTGTCATTTTTCTTCTAGTGGCCCTTCTTTCCACATGAAAAATAAACAACATCTTGTTCCCTTTCTTTCCCCTTGATTTTACTTTTCTTGGAAGGGTGTGAAGAAGATTTGGGATTAAAACTCTTCACTTTTCCTTTTCATTTGTTCACCATAATGATGGAAGTTTTTTCACACTTTATATCCTTATTTACTTAGCGAAGAAGAGTAAGAATATCTGGAAGAGACATCTCAATGTTGTTAATATTAAAATTCACAACAAAGATAATGAATCTCTGAGGGAGTGATGCTAGAATGAGGTCAGTTCCAGTTTCTTCATGGATTTTAAACCCTAGAACCTCTAAGTGCTCAATGTAGCCAATGAGATTGGCTATGTGAGGCCCATATGGGGCACCATCTTCAAGATTTCTCTGATTGAGAACCTTGTAAATCTCAAACTATTTCTATCTAGATCTCTCTTGGAAAAGACCATGGAGTGCTCAAGCATACTATACACATCCTTATTTTCATGATACTTTATTAATTCACTAGACATCGATGAAAGCATCAAACATTGAACTTATATCGCGTCTCTCAAATGTTTTTCATGATATATGCATAATATACCTTATTATTTTCCATTTATTATCAATTCCTTCCCTTCATGGAAATTTTTATGATACTTTCATTTTTTATGCTTTATGGCATGATTATGATACCCAATTCTTACAATGGACCTTATATTTATGTATGATTTTTTATGCATGATTTTATAGGTTGAAAGCATATTCATAAACATGTTATGATGGTTTCACCTAGATAGAACTAAATGCAGTGGTTAAAGTTGAGTCTCATGAGATGTTATGTGCAACGGTCTTGGCGGTTAGCCTTGACTTGTGCTACCATGTGGAACAGTCTTGGTGGTTAACCTTGACTTTTCATCCTCTATGTGAAATGAGACTTGAATAATGTTAAAGTCATGTTTTTTTTCTTCCACATTACTATGAATCCATGTTTATATGATCCCATGTTTATATTTTATAATTCCACATGTTCCATTCCTTTTTATATCATTATGTCATGCCTTCTAAACCATGTTCTAAAGATTTTTTCTTATGTTTATTCTGTTATTGGGATTTTATCTCATCACTTTTTTTCATGTTATCTCTAGGTTATCATATGAATATGTATGAGAACAATGGAAGATAGAATCTCTTTATGGATATTAAATAAAATTTATTTTTATAATGTTTAATTATGTACCTAGTCTTCCAAGACACTAGAATTTACAATCTTTGGATTTTAATATGATATTTAATTATGCTTAAAATCATGTAATGTTATGTGTACAAGGATAGGGTCACTATAACTCACCTCTTTAGAAGGAATATTAGGACTTGAGGATTATAGCACGTAATATTTTCATTCATGGCATAACACAACCCAAATCCTTCTAAACCACTTATGGAAGTTACTTTCAATTAGGAGGTTATCTTTATCCAATATTGATTGTAGGGATACTGTGGATAATGAAATTTTTATTTTATTCTACAATTAAAATGATCAGATTATTAGTACCTTTCTTGACTAAAAAATAAGTGAGATATATAAAATAAATGTTTTTTTAATTTATTAAATCTCCCACTATTTTATCAAGTCTCAATAACCCTCACCATTGAACTTGGGATGTATTATTACTTTAACATTCTAGTTACAAGGATCACCATTACTTTTATTAATAATCCAAACTTTGTCCATGAAAATTATAACAAAATAATTAGGTAAGCGGTCTTTCCAACTGTGGACTTGTAGCTCCTTGATCCGTTGAGTGGATTCCCTTATCCCGAAGTTATGACTTTGATTTCCTAAACACTTGCCTCCAAATTTTTATTGAACATACTTTTTCTATTAAAATTAATACAATTTCAGTTAGGTCAACCCAACAATCTAATGAGAACCCTCCGATAAAAGTAAGTGTCCAAAATTTGGCCTTTTATAACACTTAGTTCTATGGTTTCATTACCAATCAAGTAATGGAAGGCTTAGTCTGAATTAATATTTAATTGAGGGATTTTAATTTATTATGCATAAATTTTATCTTGTTTTATCCCTTACACATATTGTAAATATTAAGTGGATGTTACTTAATTAATTAACCATGTTGGATAAAATATTTAGGCATAATTCATTTATTTAATTTCTATCTTTTCACATTAATTCATTTATTTATGTGATCGTGGCCTTGCATACATAAAATAAATAATTTCATAGACATAAATAAATAATTAATCAAATTACCCATTTAAAAGATTTATCCAATAGTTTATTTAATGAGTGGATATTAAATCAACCTTTGACCTTGGGGAAATAACTTCTATTTCTGGTCTTAACATGAGTTACAACATTCCACTTGTCCACCTATGTATAACTTGGGTTTGTATCATTATAATTCTATCTTGAACTACCTACATGCCCCTTGGGATGATCCATTAATTAAAAATATTTATTACTCACACACAGGTGAGAGGAACCAAAGGATCGGTTAAAGGGAATTACATAAATATTCTTGGACATGTAAGTCCTACATAATAATGGTGGGTGGGGATACTCATAGTACATCATTTAATTTTATATTAAATAATTTCAAACACATGTAAAAAATTTAATTAAAACATACAACACATACACAGGGCTTGTTCAAGCTAATGAATGGTCATATATTCAAGGAATATGCAAAAGTAAATGTCTAGAATTTATTTCTTTATTCATTCTTTTATTATTTAAGATAAACACACTTTCATTAATTAATTAATAAATTAATAAATTAATTCCCTTTCATATTAATGATCATCCAATCTTATTTGGCGATACTTGTTATTAATGGAATTCATGGTAAATAAATAGAAGAACCAATAACGACATATTAATTACAATAAATTAATTCAGAATTTAAAATTCTTTAAAACCATTTTTAAATTATCAAGCACACAGTGGTGTTCCAATCAATAAAATAAGTTTTTAATACTAAAATTTTCAAACTTAATGTAATTTTAATTTTTTCCGTTAATGGGAGACTACACAATGTGTACATCCAATTACACTCCATGTATCTCAATTTCAATATATCCAAGTCACATGCTTGGGACTTTAGCGTGTTAACTTAGTCGGACTACATGGCATGTATATGCTAGATACACACCTTGTATCCTCTTTTCATGTGCCAGGTTAGCCTGGTCAACACATGATGTGTAATAAAAACATCGTATGTAATTAATTACTTGATGCATCTAGATACAATGTACATGGGTATATGGTGTGTGCTCTAGCCGCAATCCATGTAACCTAGTTTTACCGACCAATGATTTGGATATTACCAATGGAATATTTTTTCATTATTCATTTGTTCTTAATTATTTAAGAAAATGAAACAATAAATGAACATGATTAATATGTTGATAACATGTTAATTCAAATCATATTTAAAGAAAAAATAACAAGAAATAAAAATCTAACCACAATTTTGAATAGATCAACAATAAAATTAATAATTATAAATTTAAACGCGACCCTTCTAATACCACTCAATGGTTCCAAGCATAATAGAAGCTTGCGATGGTAGGTGATATATTAAAATTTATTTTAATAATCATTTCCCAAAACCAAAAGTGAGGATATTTCATGTCATATTTATAAATAATTTATTTAATATTTTAATAAATAAATACCCGGGCTTAGGAACTTTCTTCGTTGGTGAATGTTGATCTTCCAAAAAGACGCTTTTGGATTACCTTAATTTCATTGTGATGATCCAAGGATAGAATCCCTCTAGCGGTGATCCACATGTGCTCCTATGATCTCCAAGAAACACCACTCGATCTCTAGGTGTTAGCACTATGAGTCGAATTTCTTGATTTGTTAATTCTTGATCGCCTCTTCTTCGGTCTTGAAGATATCTCTCTTGAACTTCTCATTCTTGATAAGGAGAGATAAGAAGTTGATAGAGAAATCTTTGTGTGAAACAATTATCTATTTTCCATTTTCTGGATCCTCTACACAATAGATATAGTCACTTATTTATAGAGTTAAGATTTAAGTTAAAATATTATTTAATTTCATACTGGGCTTTAAATAATATTTATCACCTTTAATAAACCCCATGACACATAATAATAATTATATTATTTTTTATTTTGTGGTGTGTGACAACTTGCACAATAACAAATATTATATAATGGTCCTATTAATTAATATTTTTCATCATACTTGGTCATGGTCCATTCGAACTCCTCTAGCATTTATTAATCAATCGAATAAATATTTTATTCAAAATCTAGAAAACAAATATTAATTAAAATATTCAATAAATAAAATAAATATTTTATTCACAAGACGGTGAATAAATATTTATTTAATTTATGTGATCAATATAACTTGAATAAAATTATCCATCGAATGTGAGAATAATATTTATCCCATTAATTAAACTCAAATAGAATTTAATTGAGATTAACAAAAACACTTAGTGTGTAACCCTTTAGGATTTTTTCTCATTGGCATTAGGTGGGCTTTCCTAAAGTCCAATATTTCTATCTAGCAACGAGTCAAGAAACCCAATAGAAATAACTTAAGGTTGTAATGTCAACAACCATATATGAATGCTCACTGTGTAATATAATCCCTTTGTTACAATATCTCATAAAACAGGTTTTACATCCGTGTCACCAACCTATGTGCTCCACATGTTTTTATTTGACTATCTGAAATAAACTGATCATTACACAATGGACATGGAATTTAATATGATGATTTTATTACAATCAAAGGGAAGATATATCATCTTTCATAAAGTTGGAAGGGAAAAATTCTTCCTCGACTTATTCATTAATGTCATTTTACTTGTGACACACCCAATATAACCAACTTTTCCATAAACTGTTATCATCATGGTTTATGAAATACATCTAAGTATGCAAGTTTTAATATGCATTAATAATGATCTTAAAGTATAAGTACCATTACACACTCTCTTAGATAGGCATATATGATTACACCAAAACATACAAAATTCCTACTAGTGGGTCTTTTCTCATAATCTCCCATCTTAGAGATTACCAAGAGAGAACACCATGAGAAGGATCCTCATCTACTTATGAGTACTCCCACCTAATGGTTTATGTAATATGTGTCCCATCATAGTATGTTATCCAACCACAAATCATTATTTGAGAATATCATGATAGCATATCAAGGTTCTCATCATAGCGAGGAACTGCTATGACCTTATCATTGTGACATATATTCTAGGAAATTTTGACATTATAGTCATGCATAAAAAACACTATGTAATAATATGTTTTATTAATATTCAATACATCGAATATACTGTAGGTTTTGGGTGTAGGGGAAGCGTGCGATGGGTAGTGCCCAACATCGCTTTTTTTTCATGATCGATGATCAGTGAAAGATCTATACAATGTTTAATCTCTTTGATCAATGGAATTTAATCTATGATAGATAACATTAATTATGCTGGAACCAGAGGGAGAGGAGATAAAAACATATTGTTTATAATTAATTTAATTGGATAAAGAATTAACTCTAAGGAATTCTTTCTTCATTGATGAATCTAGTGATAGATCTACAGTGCACCATCGTTGTGTTTTAGAAACCAAGTGTATAATTCCTCTAGTAGTGATCCACACGTGTTCTAGGAATCTCTAGATATCACCGAAGGAGTCTTCGAGTTCGAGCACAGAAGATCCTTGCACTTGCCTTGTCCTCCTTGATTGCCTCAAAAATCGGTTCCAAATCATTCTCCTTGATCCGATGGAGGAGTATTTCTCACCATTCTTGGGAGCCTTCTTGGAGAAGGAAGATCTCTAGGCTTGAGAGGATCCTATAATATTTATTGTGCACAACTGAATTGGCTGTTGAGAAAATAAAATAATTGGGTATTTATATTTCTAGGGTTAAAATAAAATAATCTCACAAGTTCCCTTAATTATTTATTTAATCCAAGAAAAACCCCGTGTAAAATAATAATAGTAATAATATTATTTCTCAACATGATATTAACTTGATAATTATAATTAAATATTATTTAATTAAATAATATTCAATATTTATTATTTATCACCGTATAATTAAACTCGGTCCGCCATTCCTCCAAAATATTTATTATTCCCTAAATAATTTCTATTTACTTATTAAATAAATATCACTAAATTATTTTCTAATAAATAAATAAATATTATATTCACTATACAACAAATAAATATTTATTAAATATTCCGCTCACAATATATGCTCTCAAATAACTAGTGATGGAATAAATACAATCAATCATACATGAATAATTATTAAACCATGTGCGGGAATAATATTTATTCAACCTATTAAATAATAAATGGTAATATATTATTTAACAAATATTTTAGATAAACTTAGTGTGTGACCCTTTAGGCCTCTTTCTCAGTGGCATTAGGCGAAGTAGCCTAAACTCCAAGGTTAGCATCTAGAAACACGCTAAAGCACCCATACAGAAAGAAGTTAATGCCTCAATGGCATGTCACCTCACATGGACTCTTACCATGTAATATAATCCCTTTATCACAATATCTCAAATCGAGTAGGTTGCATTCTAGTGCCATCAACCTATGTGATCAATTATCTCTTTCTTTGAATTTACAGAAAAAGAACTTTCCTATAGAACACCATGTCCATAGATTTATTTAGTCTATATAATTTCCATAAATAGGTCTATTAACTTATATTAAATAATTGAAGGGATAAATCCTTTCTCGTATTATTCATTAATGCAATATTACTCGTGAAACACCCAACATATCCTACCTTGCCGTGAATATCTATCATCACATTTTTCATCAATACATCTAAGTGCATAACTCATAATAATAATTAATAATAATATTAAATTCTATGGACCAATACACACATTCGTAGATAAGAACATCCAATGACACATAGAAATACAGATTTCCTACTGGTGGGTCTCATTCTCATAATACCCATATTGGATATTACCAAGGGCATACACCATGATAAGGCACCTCAAATTCCTATGAGTATCCACCCCTAATAGCCTGTATCATTTGTGTACCTCAAATGATATCATTTGTCTATAGAACTTATATTCAAGAATAGTGTTCTTGCACTTCTGGGTTCCCATCATAGTGGGGAACTACTATGACCTTTTAGTGAGACAACTACTCTTTGGATATTATCACATACTAAGTCATACAGAAGAACAATCATGATTCGATAATTAGTTTATTAATATTCAAATAAATGAATACATGTTTATCATAAAGTAAAAATAAATTGATTCTAGGGAACCAACTCTAATAGACTCCCACTTTCACTAGATCCAACTACTAACAACCTTTAGTCTGCTAGCTCTCACTTGATACTCATGCTTCTGCTGAGATAAGCCTTTAGTCAAGGGGTCCACCGTGTTCTCTTCCTTGGGTACTCTATTAACTACAAATTCACCCCTATGATAGAAATACCTCAAGAGGTGATACTTTCAGAGTATATGAATTGTCCGTTGGTGTGACCTTGACTCTTTTACAAGAGTCACTACTATAGTATTTTCACAATAAAATGTGATGGGGTCTTTACTTATAAGCACCACATCATGCTCCTAGAAATGTTCCAAATTCAAATGGATTCCTTGGATGCATCAAAAGCTACTATATACTCATACTCCTCTATAGAATCAATGAAAATTGGATGCTTTGAACTCTTCCATCTCACAAATCCTCTATTGAGACAAAAAGAATATCCTGATTGTGAATTCATATTATTATAATATGTCGAAAAACTAGAATCAATATAACCTCTAATGAATAGCTCATAGTCTCCTCCCTATACTAGGAACATATCCTTAATTCTTCTTAAATACTTAAGAATTGCCTTAACAATAGTCCAATTATGTTCTCCTAGATCTTCTTGATATCTACCTACCATGATTAGTGCATAGGAAACATCAAGTATAGTACATAACATGACATACATTATTGATCCTATAATAAAAGAGTATGGGATATTACTCATTATCTCTTTCTCATGTTGTGTTTGAGGAAACATTTTCTTAGAAAGAGTAAACCTTGTGACATTAGAACCAATCCCCCATTGGATTGTTCCATAATAAATATATTTAGTATCTTGTCAACATATGTACTTTGAATTATTACAAGTAGCCTCTTGGATCTATCACAAATAATCTTGATCCCTAGAATATAAGCTGCTTCACATAAGTCCTTCATAGAGAAACACCTGTTTAATCAGTCCTTAATATATTTTAAGACTGAAATGTCATTTACAATAAGTAATATTTCATCAACATATATTACTAGTATAATGACTGCATCCTCACTAAACCTCTTGTAAACACATGACTCACATTCATTCTTAATGAAACAATTTTTTTTTTATGAATTCATCAAATTGAATGTTCCATGACCTAGATACTTGCTTCAATCCATAAATAGATCTCTACTACTTGAAAATCCATTTGGCATCACCTGGAGTCACAAAACCTTATGGTTGTGTCATATAGACATATTACTGAAGGTTCCCATTAAGGAATGAAATTTTGACATCCATCTACCCAATCTCATAGTCACGGTAAGATTCTATAGAAAGTATGATTTTGATGGATTTAAACATAGAAACTAGTGTGTTTAATCATAGTCAATTCATTGATTATTTTCAAACCCTTTATCCACTAGACTTTCTCTACAGTTATTTACTTTACCTTCCATGTTCATTTTCCTCTTGAATAACCATTTACATCTAATAGGCTTTACATCAACTTTCATATCGACCAGGACCCAAACCTGGTTATGATACATATAATTCATCTCATAATTCATAACTTCTGGCCATTTTGCACCTTTTGAGCTCTCAAATTCATCCTTATAGGATAAATATTCATCATTGTCAACCAATAATGACTCACCATACTCAGTGAATAGAAAACCATATCTATATGGTTCTCTTACCTCTCTTATTCTCCTACATAGTTCTTGTGTTCTAGGAACTACTTCTTCCATGGGGACCTATGGAATCTATTTCTGTACCAACTATTGTGTATCTCGAGCATCAACTTCATTAAAGTCAATATTTCTCCCACTATCTTTTTGAAAATGTTCTCCCTCTCAAGAAAGATGTATTGAATGGAGATAATCACTTTCTTTTCTTTGGGGTTGTATAGGTAGTATCCCTTTGTTTCCTTAAGGTACCCTATAAAGATACACTTCATGCCCTAGGGCACTAGTTTGTTTCCTGATAAGGCCTTAAAAAATTCCTCACAACCCCATACAAATGTATAGAATAAAATGAGTTTCTTTCCATTTTTTATCTTGAAGGAAATTTCATTTTCCATTTTAGTTGGTACTCAGTTTAATGTGTATGCTGTAGTTTTTAATGCGTATCCCCAAAAGGATAATGGAAGATCTACATGACTCATCATTAACCTTACCATTTCTAACAAGGTATAGTCCCCCTTTCACAAACACCATTCCACTATGGTGTATATAGTGGATTGAGTTGAGACCAAATCCCAAACTCTTGTAGAAATTCGATGAACTCTTAGTTAAGATATTCACCACCTCGATCCAATTGAAGCTTCTTTATCTTCTTACCAAGTTGATTCTATACTTCATTCTTTAATTAATTTAATTTCTAAAAGGACTCAGACTTATAATTCAGCAAGTAGATATATACATATCTACTCAAGTCATTAGTAAAAGTAATGAATTAAGAATATCCACCTCTAGCTTCTACTCAAAATGGTCCACACACATCAGTGTTTACTAATCCTAGAAGTTTCATGGCCCTTTCACCCTTTCCAAAAAATGGTTTTTGGTCAATTTTTCTTGTAAACAAGCATGACATCTATCAAGTGGTTTTATCTTAGAAGAGTCTAAATAACCATCTTGGCAGATATTTTTAAAACACTTCTCATTTACCTGACCAAGACTGTGATGCCAAAGTTGGGTGTTGTATGAGTCATTTGAACATGATTCATTATCAATTTCCAATAATTGGTTTTCATAATTTAATACATAAATACTGTTATTTAAATTATTCATACTATAACATATGTTGTCCTTATAAAAGAAACAACTTTTATTTCCAAACATAAAAATAAACCCATCTGTATCTAGGTATGATATAGAAATTATGTTTTTGGTAACTGTAGGTACATAACAACAATATTTCAAAACCAAAAATCATTCCTCTTTGAAATTAAAGGTGGTAGTCACCAATGGCCAGAGCAGCCAACCTCACACCATTGGAATCTCACAGATCCACCACTCCTTTTGAAATCTTTGGGAATCTACTTGGTTCTTGTATTTTGATATATATTTGAGCACAAAAAGCTATATCTAATACCCAATTTATAGAAATGGAAAGATTTCCATAGATAATGAATTCACCTTTAGTTTCCCTTTTTTTAGATGTAGTTCCCCTTCTAGTGGCATGTCTTACCACATGAAAAACATACTATTTCCTTTTCCTTTCCCTAGCTCTAAATCTTCTTCTTCTTGGAAGGATTGTTATTGGGAGATTTAGACTATTTATAAGTCTTTATCCCCTTTTCCTTGTTCTTACTTTTATTTTTCACCATAAAGACTGAGAGTTTATCATGCCCCATTTCCTTATCCACTTGGAAAATCAAGGTCAGAAGTTCCAAATGAATCTTCTCATTATTACTCATATTATAATTCACAATAAAGTTGGAGAAGGTCTTGGGTAGTGATGAAATTATGAGATCTATACACAACTCATCTGAGAATTTAATCCCTAAGTTGTCAAAGAATTAAATGTAGTAAATAATCATGACTACATGAGACTCAGCTGGCACAAAGTCTCCAAGATTAGTTGTGAACAAAGCATTGGAGATCTCTTACCTATCTTATCTTGCTTTCTCTTGATAGAGATCCTGAAGGTGATACTTCATGCTATAGGCATCCATATCCTCATGTTTCTTTAAAATCTCATTGGAAATGGATTATAGAATGAAGATCCAAACATCTGTAGAATAATTTAGATGTTTCTCATAGGGAGATAGTTCTTATTCACTTGCCTTATTTCTAGGCACAATTGGTAAAGGTTCTTCATACGCATACAATTTCATTTCATGGAGTAGGATGACACGTAGGCACCTTTTCCACTCTTGGAAATTTTTAATAGTGAGAAAGTTTTCCTTCTCAAGCATGGATCACAATGATATATTTAATGTCATTTTATTTATATTTCTACTAAATAAGATAAGTATAATTTTTGTACTTTATTTGATAAAATTTAGCTAAATAAATAAACATTATATTTATTACTCTCCCACTATTTTATTGAAACCTAATATCCCTCACTATTGGTTTCAAAATATTTTGTGTCTTGGATATTATAGTGTGAAGGCACTACTACAACTTGGCCCTTTATCAGCGCTAAAAACCGGCATTAACAGCGCTAGAAAAGTGCTGTTAATTCCAGCGTAGATAAAGGGGGGGTCCCCTTTATCAGTTCTAAAAAAGCACTGATAAAGGCCCCATCGCCTGCAACTGCAAAATAGGACCTACACACCTTCACACCAGAATACCTGCACAAAGTAGCATATGCACACCTGCACACCATAGCACCCGCACCCAATATTTTGACCGATAATGGTATATACATTTACTTAACATCATGAATACAAAAAAATGCATTGCTATATACATTTCAAACATTTTTTTACATGGTTACACTTACAATTATTCAACAACAGTTATAAACATTCATGTTTCATCCTTCGATATCCGTGATCAGCTCTCGACGGTATTTGTTGCCGAACAAAGCATCCGAACTCAAGGAAAAAAATTCACCTATATAAGAAAACAAATATTATGTTAGTAATGCAATAATGAAAGAAATTAAAACAGTAATATGATAGAATACATTAATATGGAAATGTGAAACTAAAATATGAAATTTTAAACACAAAAGTTTTCATTTTCATAACAATGAAAGGGAATAATGTAAAATCAATATGTTTTTGATTGATTTATCTCATTTAATAAATACTGATTCTTTATCTAATGAAAAGATTTATCGGTCACACCGTGCTTCAGATTGAGGTGCGGTCGATTGGTACACGTCACAAATGACTCTTGGATCGTTGTCCTAAAGTATCAAAACAATACGAATGCGTTTGCTTGGTTTGGCGTATGTCATTGGTGTTGTTTTCCAAAGTTTATCTCAATTTGAAACTGATATCAGACACTTTTTGCCATAACGGTCACACCATGCGTCAGATTGAGGTGCGGTCAATTGGTACACGTCACAAATGACTCGTGGATCGTTGTCCTAAAGTATAAAAACAATCCGAACGTGCTTGCTCGGTTTGGCATATGTCATTGGTGTTGTTTTCCAAAGTTTATCTCAATTTGAAACTGATATCAGACACTTTTATCCATACTGGTCACACCATGCATCGGATTGAGGTGCGATCGATTTGTAAACGTCAAAAATGACTCGTGGATTGTTTTCCTAAAGTATCAAAACAATCCGAACGCGTTTTCTTGGTTTGGCGTATGTCATTGGTGTTGTTTTCCAAAGTTTATGTCATTTTCAAACTGATATCAGACACTTTTAGCCATACCGGTCACACCGTGCGTCGGATTGAGGTGCGGTCGATTGGTACACATCACAAATGACTCATGGATCGTTTTACTAAAGTATCAAAATAATACAAATGCATTTTCTTGGTTTGGTGTATGTCATTGGTGTTGTTTTCCAAAGTTTATCTCAATTTGAAACTGATATCATACTATTTTAGCCATACTGGTCACACCGTGCATCGGATTGAGGTACGGTCGATTGGTACACGTCACAAATGACTCGTGGATCGTTGTACTAAATTATCAAAACAATCTGAATGCGTTTTATTGGTTTGGCGTATGTCATTGGTGTTGTTTTCCAAAGTTTATCTCAATTTGAAACTGATATCAGACACTTTTAGCCATACCGGTCACACCGTGCGTCAGATTAAGGTGCGGTCAATTGGTACACGTCAAAAATGACTCGGGGATCGTTTTATTAAAGTATAAAAACAATCCGAACAAATTTGATCGGTTTGGTGTATGTCATTGGTGTTGTTTTCCAAAGTTTATGTCATTTTCAAACTGATATCAGACACTTTTAGCCATACCGGTCACACCGTGTGTCGGATTGAGGTGCGGTCGATTGGTACACATCACAAATGACTCGTGGATCGTTTTCCTAAAGTATCAAAACAATCCAAATGCGTTTGCTCAGTTTGGAATATGTCATTGGTGTTGTTTTCCAAAGTTTATCTCAATTTGAAACTGATATCAGACACTTTTAGCCATACCGGTCACACCGTGTGTCGGATTGAGGTGCGATTGATTCGTACACGTCACAAATGACTCGTGGATCGTTTTCCTAAAGTATCAAAACAATCCAACGCATTTGATCGGTTTGGCGTATGTCATTAGTGTTGTTTTCCAATGTTTATGTCATTTTCAAACTGATATCAGACACTTTTAGCCATACCGGTCACACCGTGCGTTGGATTGAGGTGCGGTCGATTCTTACATGTCACAAATGACTCATGGATCGTTGTCCTAAAGTATCAAAACAATATGAACGTGTTTTCTCAGTTTGGCGTCTGTCATTGGTGTTGTTTTCCAAAGTTTATCTCAATTTGAAACTGATATCAGACACTTTTAGCCATACCGGTCACACCGTGCATCGGATTGAGGTGCGGTCGATTGGTACAAGTGAATAATGACTCGTGGATCGTTTTCCTAAAGTATCAAAACAATAAAAATGTGTTTGATCAGGTTGGCATATGTCATTGGTGTTGTTTTCCAAAGTTTATGTCATTTTCAAACTGATATCAGACACTTTTAGCCATACCGGTCACACCGTGTGTCGGATTGAGGTGCGGTCAATTCGTACATGTCACAATTGACTCATGGATCATTGTACTAAAGTATCAAAACAATCCGAATGTGTTTTCTCGGTTTTCCGTATTTCATTGGTGTCGTTTTCTAAAGTTTATGTCATTTTCAAACTAAGTAGTAGGAATTCACTAATCTAAGGATATGAAACATAAGAAAGGGAGATCATAGATGCTCAATAAGTGTAAAGGGAGATATCAATGACCATATAAAGATAAAATAAGTATTAGGAATTCACCTTCATTGTCATATTTTTTTACATTCTTCCATCAGGTACGCTGCCCATTCGTTTCTGAAGACATTTATATCATCTTCTGAATAGGAGTTTTTGTGACAGTCATAGTAGTAATGAAAAAATATAAATACACAAAGGATTAATAATTATTTTAAATAAAGTAGTAATTATTTTCAAAAATACCTCTTCAGGGATGCTAGTTTGTTCATGAAATATGATCTCTTTCATAAATTTACAAACATAAAAACCGCAGTCCTTGTCATTTATTTGTTTCGGACACTGCAGAAACATCGAGAAAAATAAGTAATTTGTTTTGATATGTATTTGGATAGTGAAATATAATTATATATACCCGGATACTTCTCCATTTGTAGATCTTGTGGGCATTGTCGTCCTTATGCCATGGATTCATTCCAGCCTTTAGACGATATTCATACACCGCCCTATCATAACAAAGTCATCATTAAAAGATAATATAAATTATATAACTAGATATTTAGTTCTAAAATGTTGGATCTAGTGTATTACAAATTGACAATCACCATCATGTGTGTTCGGTTAGTTGGATATCCATGCATTGAATCCAGAAAATAAATCTTTGGAGTATCCAAATTGGCTGCAATGAGCATCCAATGTTCCCTAAAAACACAAAAAGAAATAAGTACTGATAGAAATGAAAATATAATTGATATGATTAAAATTTAGAGTTTTACCCTTGCATCGTTGGTATTAAAAAGAGCCTATTAGTCATAATTCTTCTTTGAAATGTTCTGAGAAGATTTGACATCAATTCAGCCTGAAAATTCGAATCTATTTCTGTTCGTTGTGTAGAAATGGGGTGAGGACTAACGAGTCCAAATTTGTATTCATAGGAAAATCCCTTCAATTGTTTTTCATATATACGCCTATGAAAAATATGAGATGTATTTATCCATAATTATCAAAGTATATCAGATTCTATAAAATCAAATCATGAAAACATACCACATGTATACATTTATAACTGAGGCGCCTAGCCAGTCGTATGTGATGATCTCAGAAACAACGTCTGCACTAACGAAATCTGTTGTTTCCTCTCCGTACATATCTTTTTCACAAACAATTGTATGACTCTTTCCGTCTTTCATTTTCGTATCCACATGAGCTTGCAATGATATTAAATGTGGATATAGAACGGGCGGGGTGAACGCGCTCTCAGTAGATCGTTTTGATCGGTTGGTTGATCCAATGTTGGAGCTGCTCTTTCGTTTTAGCTTCTCCATTTTATCCTTCTGTAATAACATTCATCGGTTCAGACATTTTCTAATTTAATGTTAAAGGTTCTGCTTGCAAAATGAACTGGAAATGAATACCTCATGCTCGACATGTTTTTTTACAAGATTCGACGGCCATGCAACGAATGTTCCAACAGCTTTTTCCACCATATGAATGTCGTCATCGTCATTTGGCACGGGTAGCTCGGCACTCGGCTCATGAGCTACATTAATCAACACTTTGACATGACCGGTTGGAAGTGGTCTGGAGTGTAGCTTGTCATTCTGCATATTGAACATCGTAGCCCTCGCTACAAGGCGATGGGTGGGAGTTGACAGATATAAATCACAGTCATTTTCACCCTGCAGAATATCATTAAATGAAAGGTATCAGTGTCTATGTGATTCACATCTCACAAAAACGAATATTATAACATTGATTACCTCGGTTAAGTCAGGTCTTTGAGGGGAATGGCTCACCTCAAAGCTGGTGAGGGGTGGATCTTCTCGCGGGGGTTGTTCTTGAGTTGTTTGTTCTCTTCGCCTCTCCTCCATCAAAATCTTTAGCATCTCTCCCTGAGTTTGGATTAGTTCTTCAAGGGTAGCTACTCTATCTCTCATTACATGCAGGCCTAGCTTATTCCATCCCACCTCATATTTGATTCCTTTTGCTTTTGCCTTAAGGATTTTTGCTAAAACTGTCAAACTACGGCGCACCTGTTTTTTTTGTGTCGCTGGGGTTTCATCGCCTACCATTTCCTCAGTTTCTACATCATCATTATGTTTCTCCGAAGCGCTAGCTTCGGCACTGACACCAGCTGCAACAGGTTGAGAGACCTGTTGTCTCTCAGTAGTGGGACCAGCTGCAACAGGTTGAGAGACGTGTTGTGTCTCGGGATTGGGTGCATCAGCAGGTGAAGAAGTCATTATCTGCAGAACTGGTTTAAAATTTAAGTTAGATCACATAAAAGCAACATCGAATAGATAATAACATAATGTAACACAATCTATATTACAATAAAAATCAATAACCTGATTATTGAACTCCTTTTTTTTAAAAGGCTGAATGGATTTGACCCCTCTATAAACTATCCATATCCCTTCATTGTGGTCTCCTCTGACATACAAAACGTCTTCTACATTGGGACCACTGCGAAATGATTGAGAAGTCCCAATGAAAGGGTCATCTTCCGTTGAATTTTCATCTGACCCTTCAGCTGTTTTGGTCGATAACAGAACAATTGACCAGTTTCAGTTTGCGGGATCTAGAACATAAAATACTTGCACTGCCTGTGATGCCATTATAAATGGTTCGTCTTTCTCCCCTTCCTTACTGCAATCAACTTTCACAAATCTCAAATCATCTATTTTAACAACACTCTTGTTATCAACCCACTTGAATTTAAATATCGGAACCTGAAATTCTGTATAATCCAACTCCCATATTTGTTTGATGATGCCAAAGTATGACATATTCGCATAAATTGGATTTCTGTCCTTATCACTGAAAACATGCATCACTTCAGCCACAAGTGTAACCCCACTATTATGCATGGTACTGTCTTCATCATGTTCATTAGTATAAAATGTATAACCATTAACTACATAAGCATTGTAAGATAATGCATACGCACTTGGTCCTCCGGCTAGCCATCGAAGTCGTTCCAAAATTGACTTTGGATTTTCATCTGACTTCTTAAAAATATGATCTCGAAACCATCCTATAAACTGTCGATTATGTGTATCTGATATCCATTTTTTAGCCCTTGATGGATTCAAATGACTAAGATTTTCTTTGTGGATTTCAACATATGGGTCAACGTCGAAACTGTTATGCAAAACATAAAGGTGGGCCTGCTCCCGATCTGTAATATTGATTGTGACAACCTTTCTTCCAGAAATTCCTTCACCCTCAAGCCGCCCAGTGTGACAAGATTTAGGTAAGCCAATGATTTCCACACCAGACAAGTATTCGGTACAGAATTCAACGGCTTCCTCAACAATATATCGCTCTGCAATACAACCCTCTGGCCGACTTCGATTTTTGACATACCCTTTCAAAATCTTCATATACCGTTCAATGGGGTACATCCATATGTAATGTACAAGACCACATAGTCGAATCTCTCTCACCAAGTGGACCATCAAATGAACCATCATATCAAAAAATGAAGGCGGGAAGAACATTTCTAATTCACATAATATGACGAAAATTTCTTTTTCCATAGCTAGCAATTTCGCCGGGTCTATAACTTTGCTGCATATAGCTTTGAAGAAGAAACACAGTTTCGTTAATGTATGGCGGACATTCTTGGGAAAAATGCAACGTAAAGCAATTGGAATGAGATTTTGCATGAAAACATGACAGTCATGTGATTTCAGACCTTTTAACTTCAAGTCGCTCACTGTCACAAGGTTACTGATATTTGAAGAATACCCCTCTGGAACCTTTACGTCATTCAAGAAATTGAAAAACTGATATCTCTCCTTCTTGGAAAGAGTGTAAGCAACAGGAGGAAGAAATGTTCATTTTTCACCCTTCACTGGTGCCAACTCTTCTCGTATTCCCATCTCAACCATGTCCAACCTAGCCTTAATTCCATCTTTAGTTTTGCTAGATGTATTTAGAAACATGTCGATAACACTGTCAAATACATTTTTTTCTACATGCATAACATCAATAAAATGTCTTACATACAGACAATTCCAATATTGTAATTCAAAAAAATTGATCTCTTTTTCCAACCAATTTTTGTAAGGTTTTTCGAAGCCGGTTTACCAAAAGTAGTGTCCAAATTTTTAACTTTCTCAAACAATTGATCGCCTGTTAGTGGAGACGGTGTTGTACATTCTTTTGAACTTCCATCAAATGATGTCTTCCAAGAACGGTACTTATGTCGTCACGGTAGAAATCTGAGATGTCTTAGAAACACGGTTTTCGATGAATGTTTCAACCTAATTGATTATGTACCTTCTTTGCAAACGGGACAACCTTGAGTTCCTTTAATGCTATATCCTGAAAAATTTCCATAAGCTGGGAAGTCATTTATCTTCCCATACAACATGACTCTCAAAGTGAAATCTTCCTTTCTGTAAGCATCATACAATGTAACACCTGAATCCCACAATAATTTCAAATCTTCGATCAATGGAGCTAAGTAAACATCAATATCATTACCCGGTTGTTTTGGTCTGGATATAAGCATAGATAACATGATTTATTTTCGTTTCATGCATAACCACGGTGGTAAGTTATAATTTATCAACATAACGGACATGTACTGTGACTGTTTCTTTGAAAACCAAAAGGATTCACTCCATCTGTAGATAATGCAAGATGAAGGTTTCTCGACTCGTTTCCAAATTCAGGATACTCATGATCGATTCTCTTCCACTGAGGAGAGTCTGCCGGGTGACGTAGTATCCCATATTTAATTCTTGTATCTGCATGCCATGTAAATTGTTCTGCAGTCTCCTCACTTCCATATAGGCGTCTAAACCTTGGAATGATTGGAAAGTACCATACAACTTTAGTAGGACTGGATTCATCTTTCTTGTATCTAGAAGCACCATACTTTTGGCATTATTTAAGTGATTTGTGGTCCTTGCGAAATAGTATACAGTCATTTGGGCAAGCGTGTATTCTTTCATAGATCATACCCATAGAGCGTAGCACTCATTTGGCATTGTATTTTCGGCTCGAGAGCTCATTGTCTTCTGGGAGCATGTCATTCAAGAGGGCAAGTAGTTTCGTAAAACTGTCGTCACTCCACCCGTTATTTGCTTTCAAATTATACAGCTTCAGTATGACTGACAATGCTGTATATTTAGTGCAACCAGCATACAATGGCGTCTTTGCACAACTTTTTAACTTCTCAAACAATTTTGGGCAATCACGAAGTTCATCTTTGAAGGTCCTTGTCATTTTCTCAATACGATCTTCATCACCATTCACATCTGTAATCACATCCTCCATACAGTCATCTTCATTGTTCATGTTTGTAATCATATCAGATGATCCATAAAACGCAGTGTCACCCCATTCACTACCTACATTCGTTGTTTCCCCGTGTTTATTCCAACATGTATAACTTTGATCTATTCTGTGACAGATCAAGTGTTCTTCCAACTCATCTGGACTAATTTGTTTTGAATAACAATAGAGTAAACACGGACAAAGAATTTGAGAAGAGTCACATGCATGATATTTTGAAAACTTGATAAATTATTTCATGCCTTCTTCATACTCTTTTGTCAACCGATTGGCATTCATCCATTCTTTATTTATATTCATCCTATTTAAAATCCATAGGATAAGTATATAGGTTAAAGGAGAAGGATTCAAGGAAATAAAGGAATAAATAAATACCAAAATAAAAAATATATTGGGAACCACTACAATCCCCAAGCCTCACATCATCTAGATCTCTAAAACCCATCAAAGTTACTCCAACTCGATCTGGCAACACTGGGACCCAATTCTACCTGACCTTCAATACATGAGGATTTCTTGGGTACTTAGTAGGGAACCACCAATGTGGTTTCATAAATTCTAATTTTTAGTTATATGTGCATGTTTCATGCTCTGAATAAATAAATAATATCTAATAAATAAATAAATAAATCATCATTGATCCTCAGGTTCATAGCCTCGATCATCCATACCAACTTTGGCTAGTGCCAAAGTGTATTTGAGAACATTGTGATGACTATACCAACCATAACAATAATCATGAGGTCTTTCACCCTAGTATACATTGATAATTACCCTAGATATAAACTCACCTTGGTGAATATGATAATAACCTGGAAAACCTCCATCCCATTATCACAACTTGAGTAGTATCCATACTAGTATAAAATTGTTCCCAACAACTTAACCCCAGTAGTGCAGGACACTCAACCAAACAGGCCAAATACACAATAAGAACTGAAATCTCTCACTTATACACTTTTCATAACAAATATAATCACTACTCAAAATCAATGGAATCCCTATTAGTAGTATCATAGACCTCACTACTATGTAATTTTTTCCATTTCAATAAAATACCACCTCAAGGTCATTTTTTTTAATAAAAGTGGTGACATGAATTGGTCACCTAATTCAAAGGACTCAATTAAAAAAAGAGTATAAGTACAAACACAAGGTGAAAAGAAATTACACCAGTAGGGATTGAGTTATGTTATTCATGCTGTTATAACATTTATAATTAATTAGCTAGCCAAATCAATTTAAACTAGTTATATTCACTAGAAACTCATCTTGGGGACTTTTCATGTTAGAACCAAGACCAAAAACCCATATAAGATCTGAAGTGGGATCTTAGTGCCATCTTAGGAAAAATACCCAACCATCAGAACCAAATCCATAGAAAACATTATATAATTTGATCCAATATCCATGAAAACTACAAAAGGAAACACAAATCCTTCATAATGATTGGTGACTTGCAGATACCATCATGATGCCTCTTATACATGAGGTAGGAAAACCTCCTCATGCTCAAGGTTCTACATTGTTTCTCAAAAAATATGAACACAAAACCATGATTCATTTGAAAAATCTCCAAAAAACATCATATAAAACTAAAATAGAGCTTGTGAGACTCACTTGAGTACTTGAGGCACCTCTCAAACCGCGGTGGAGGAGGAGGCAGAAGAGTAGGCAGAGGAGGAGGAGGAGGAGGCTCCGGTGGAGGAGGAGGATGAGGCAGTGGACAAGGAGGAGGAGGAGGAAGCGCCGGTGGAGGAGGAGGAGGACGAGGCCGCGGTGGAGGAGGAGGAGGTGGCGGCCGGAGGAGGAGGCGGCAGCTGGAGGAGGAGGAGTAGGAGGAGGAGGAGGAAGCGCTGGTGGAGGAGGAGGAGGACAAGGCCGCAGTGGAGGAGGAGGAGGCAGCGGTCGGAGGAGGAGGAGCAGGAGGAGGCGGCGGCCACGGTGGAGGAGGAGGAGGAGGAGGCGGCGGCAGCGGCGAAGAGGAGGGCTTCCGCGAGAGCTTGAACGGGTGCAGGGAGGAGGAAGAGGACCCGCGAATTTTTAACAAATCCGCGTGAACCTTTATCAGCGCTTGTAAAAAGCTCTGATAAAGGGTGTATTTATCAGTGCTAAAATGAAAAGCGCTGATAAATACAACCTTTATCAGCGCTTTTTTTAGCACTGATAAAGGGTACACCTTTATCAGCTCTTTTTTAGCGCTGATAAAGTGGACCTTTATCAGTGATTTTGTTAGCTCTGATAAAGGTCCGACCCTTTATCAGTGCTATTCCGTTAGCGCTGATAAAGGCAGGCGCATGCCTTGCCCAGTTTTGTGGTAGTGAGGATACATATTCCCCTTATCATTACCCCAAATTTGGTTGGTCAAGAAACTCAAATGGTTTTAGGTAGGCATTCCAAATTCTAATTGCATTAACTCACAGTTACTTGATATACTAAGTGGACTTTCCAATCCTGAAATCATTAATTTATATTTCATAAACCTTTTCCTCTAAGTTACACCAAGTCCTGATTTAGAAGTCAACCCTTGATGTGAACCAATTCAAGTCAACCCAAAACCCCATGTTAGAATTCCCATATAATAGAAAGAACTCCAACTTTGGCTGGTCAAGCACTTTGAACTATGGTTCGATTCTAACTAAAGTAATGGAAGGCTATACCAACTTAATATTTTATTGAGTGATTTTAACATTTTATGTATAAATTTTCAAGTATTATCTTTATCATATTATTTTTGATATTAATTGGGATTACTTAAGATATTAACCATGTATTAGATAATATTTACGCATCGTCCATTTTATTTTAGTTCCATCTTTTATGCTTGTTAATACATTAATTTTGTGATCATGACAATGCATACATAATAAAATAACCATGAAAATGACATAAATAAAATAAATGTTATGATCATGAGGTTATACTAATGGTTATTTTTTCTAGCAATTGATAAACTAACCACTGACCTAGGGGAAAACACCTTGAACCAATGAGGTTTATGTTGTAGCTTTCCATTTGTCCACCTATGTATCTCATTGGATTGGTTTATCCTCGACCCTGAACTTGAACTGCCTCCACTATCTTGGGATATGCATCCATTACATATAACTTTTACTCCCACATAGGTGAGGAGAAAAAGTGGTTTGTATAAAATAAACCATGGGAACACATTCCCTACATAATTAAAGGTGAGAAGGCACGTAGGATAACAATTTTAATTTAATAATAAATTAAATGAAACCAATCACATACAAAATTTCTAGTCTAGCTCATGATCATCCACATGCATGAAATTAATTAATCATTTAATAAAACTAGAATTCAATTCTTAATTGTTCTTATTTAAGATAAATTGTTCTTGAATTGGTTAATTATTATCTTTAATTAATCAATCCTTTTATCTTAATTATCATCCAGATTTCATTGAGATTCTCATCCATTATGATTTTAAACAAATTAAATAAATTAATTTAAAATTAAATATGTACATAACTTGTACCTTGAAGGTAACATGATGAATACCTGTCCAATTCTTCCCAACATCTATTATACTCATGTACTATTTTACTATTTTAACATATGGAATACATGACTTGTCACATACTTTCACAATGTGTACATAACTAATGATTACATGAATTACATGATTTTTCGATCATGTGTTCTTCTTCAATTCACATAGAGTAAAAACTTGTAATATGACTCATACATGGTTTGCATATCTGAAAATTATGCAAATATTAATTAAATATTAAAATATTTATATATATTAAAACCTATCACATGGAGTGTCCTATCTTTATGACCACACGCAAGTACATGTAACAAGTTTTACATAGTAAAATAAATAAAGTTTAAATATATGTAACTTGGTATAAGTACACAACATGTAGATCTGATCTACAAGGCGTGTACACCTCTCATAGTCTATCCGAGATACATGCCTAGGGACTCGGCGTGTAAAATGTACATTGGAAAATTTGGAGTACACGACATGTCCAATGGGCCACCCACCACATTGACTCCATATTACATGTTCACCAGTCGAGTAGGCCATTTATGGAATACACGGTTCATCTCTAACCCAAAGGGACTACATTCCATGTACATGGGATACACAATATGTAGTCTGGCTGACCGTGTGCCATTTAATTTGGGTCAACACGCGGTGCATTAAATTCTATAATTAATGGAATAATCAATTCATAATATCAAATTGAGTTCTGAATCAAAAATTGATGTACTGAACGTTATTAAATGGTGTGTAACTCCGGTTACATCGTGTGTAGTCTGGACAGAAACCTTGGCACCCTCAAATGAGTTCTTCAATTTTATTTTAATCATAAAATTAATCATATTGATTAGATCTATGAGAAAAAAAGGAAAAAGAAACATATATCACTATTTAGATTAAATTATTGATTAAACATGAATTGATAAACTAAATTATAAATGCATAAATCACCAATGATTTGTAAATAATTATAAACAATTATGTGCCCTCTTTGATACCACTTGTTGGTTTCGAGCACAATGAAAGCGTGCATTGAGTACTGCCCAACATTGTTTTTTTTTTCATGATCTATGATCAATCCAAGATCTATATGATGTTTAATCACTATGATCAATTGAATTGAATCAAAGATAAAACATTAATGACATCAAAACCAAAGAGAGAGATGAGATCAACACAACACATGAGCCTCAGCCCAGTTGGTGAGGACTTGACAGGTGCATACAAGAGACCTGAGATCAAATCCGGGTGGAGTCATATTTCTAGGTACTGTAATAGTACTGTAGAAGGTACTATATCAGTAATTTAATAGGAACTATAGCAAGCACTATAGAAGGTATTGTTTGGTACTGTAGTAGCCGAAACTATTCATCCATCTGGGCATCTGGGCCACCGATTTGATCCTCGGGTCCTGCAAGGCTTTCGGGCCACCCAAGGACATCAAGCCAGTTTTCACTCAATGCCTTCATGCCACCTTAAGGCCTTAGGTCCACCCCAAGGCCTTCGAACCACATGACTATGCAGACGCATCAGTCAGAATTCAAAGGACAAGGCTTTAGATGAGGATTCAGGGCATACACATTCACTAGATCAGAGCTAACCAGAATTGAAAGAATGAGAGGGTATGAAATTTCCATCAGTACTGGCCTATGTAGCTTTGCATAGTACAACCAACTGACTAGCCATGTGAAGGTGGAGTGCTGATATCATGACATATACTAGGGAGGAACAGTTCCAAGTTGTATTGTCTGGGTGATTCCCTCTAAGACCTACAGGTAATGTAATTGTCTCTAAGAATTTTGTCCTTTAAAGGGTTCCACCTCACCCCTTGAAAGGTGTATTATCCAAAATAATAAAAAATGAAGGCCTTCAGGCCATTCTGACCAGAGGAGATCAACACATATTGTTTATAATTAATTTAATTAGATAAATAATTACCTCTAAGAAATTCATTCTTAGTTGATGAATCCAGTGACAGATCTATGATGCACCATCATTTTATTGTAGAAACCAAGTGTAGATTTCCTCTAGAGGTGATCCACACGTGTTCCAATAATCTCTAGACATCACCAAAGAAGTCTTCAGGTGCTAACACAGAAGATCCATGCGATTGATTCGTCCGCCTTGATCGCCTCAAGAATCGCTTCCAAAGAATTCTCCTTGATCTAGTGGAGGAGGATTGCTCATTGTTCTTGGGAGTACTCTTAGTAAAGGTATATATTTAGGATTTATATGATCCTCAAATATTTTTTGTGCATAAATTAATTGGATCTTGAGAAAATAACATAATTGGGTATTTATATTGCTAGGGTTAAAATAAAATAATTGCCCAGGAGCCCTTAATTATTTATTTAATACTAGAAAAAAACCCATGTCCAATAATAATAGTAATATTATTATTTCTCGACATGTGTTTAACTTAATAATTATAATTAAAAATTATTTAATTAAATAATATTCAATATTTATTATTTCTTACTGAACTATTAAACTTGGTTTTTCATTCCTCCAAAATATTTATTGCACCTTTAATAATGTCAAATTATTTATTAAATAAATATCATAACATTATTCCACAATAAATAAATAAATATGACATTCAAAAAATAGAAAATAAATATTTATTAAATATTCCACACAGATTATATTCTCTCAAATAACTAGTGATGGAATAAATGTAATCATGCGTACATGAATAATTATTAAACCACATGAGTGAATAATATTTATTAAACCTTTTAAATAATAAATAATAATATATTATTTAACTAAGATTCTAGATACACTTAGTGTGTGACCCTCTAGGTATCTTTCTTAGTGGCATAAGGCAAAACAGCCTAAAGTCCAACGTTAGTGTCTAGAAACACTCCAAGACACCCGTAGAGAAATAAGTTAATTCTATAATGACATGTCACCTCAAATGGACACTTACCGTGTGATATAATCCCTTTATCACAATATCTCAAATTGATTAGGTTTCATGCTAGTGACATCAACTTATGTGCTCGATTATCTCTATCTTTGACTTTCTGGAAATAGAACTTTCCTATAGAACACTATGGGAATAGATTTATTTAGGCTATATCATTTCCATAAAAGGGATTGAGATATTAACTTCTGTTAAAATATAGAAGGGATAAATCATTTCTCTCATTATTCATTAATTCAATATTACTAATGATGCACCCAACATATCCTACCTTGCTGCAAACATCTGTCATCGTAGTTTTCATTAATACCTCTAAGTGCATGACTCATAATACTCATTAATAATAATATTAAAGTCTAAGGACCAATACACACATCTGTGAATAGAAACATCCAATGACACATATAAATGTGTATTTCCTATGGTGGGTCTCATTCTCATAATATCCATACTGAATATTACCACTAGTGTACACCATGAGAAGGTACCTCAAAGTCCTATGAGTCTCCACCCCCGATAGACTGTATCATTTGTGTCCCTAAAATGATATCATCCTTCTATAGAACTCATATTCAATAATAGTGTCATAAAACTTTTGGGTTTTCATCATAAATGGGTACTGCTATAACCTTTTAGTGCGACAACTACTCTTAGGATATTATCACATACTATGTCATGTAGAAAAACAATCATGATGTGACAAGTATTTTATTAATGTTCAAAGTAATGAATACAAGTTTATCATAAAGTAAAAATAAGTTTGTTTTAGGTCACCGAATCCATCATATACTTGTAATCAAAGTACAAAGTGTTGGTCCTAGGACACCAAATCCAATAGGTTGGACCATGTGAAGGGTTTTATTATGAACCATGGAGTAATGACCATTATCACCGTTATGACATCCGCACATTAATATTTTATAACAACCCCCCTTGGATTCCATAATTTCATGGGATCTTATATAATCTTCAATTAAAAAACCCTTTGGAAAAAATATGTAAACCCAAATAATTGAATTCCATGACATGCTACCTCATTAAAAACCTTACCTAAAAAATCCAGTGGAAAATATACCAATGAATGGAAAAAAATAGTGCATCATTCCCAACTCACCCTAATTATGTCATTTAATTGTGTATTCAAGACAAAAATTAATATTATTATTTAATTATGTCTTTGATACATGAGAGGAAGACCATATGTAATAATGAATGAGCTCATTGAAAATAATGAATCCAGAGTAAGGCCAACCATTTACATTAATTATAAATATCCCTAATAAATTATAACTCCCTTGAATATCTATTATTAAGAACGATTTCCTCATTAAAAAATTCATCAGAAAAAACTATTAGGAAAAAACCCTTGATTATAAAAAATTACTTCAATAACATCAAGTCCCCATAGAATTGCCTCATTAAAAACCTTATCAAGAAAACTCAATGGGAAAATATTAACTAAGGGAAAAGAGAATAATAGTTACATATCCCACTCGTAATGTTCATTACTACATCATTTAAATAATTACATTATTGAATGTATATGATGAAATTTATCAATTCAAAAAAAATTCATTTTTAAATTTTGTAATAATTTATACCATTTATATTTAAATGAATAGAGAATAACATTACCTTATATTGTAATATTATTCATTATTATTTAAAAGGTAAATATGCACATGTATATACATATCCTTTAGGGATAAATAAAATGTGCATTTATATTTAACCCTTATAGGATAAGTAAGTTCTATATCAATCCATCATGTATGAAATATATCAATCTTGGAAGAAATAGATTTAATGGTTATGGGTATTTTCTGGAATATATAAAAACATCCCAAAATCTTTGATTTCATCTTCAGGATGATTGATTCAAAATACACAGACATTCTTTGTAATTATATCATTAAAATATTCCAATGATTTCATAAACTCTTCAAAAGTGTTTATGTTATCCAAAACATATATATTAATAAAAAACATCAATTTATATAGATAATATGATGATAGGATTAATTGTACATTTTTTCCTTATACAAATATATCTTAAGATTGATACATCAAGGATGATATAGTCATTTTAAACCATTCAAGGATTCAAAGTTATCATATAAATAAACAATGAAAACATTAGCTGCACATAATCCAAACATCCAAACTTAAAAGGAATAATAGTTTTTACAATAAGACCATTAGAATGCAATAGTATCATTAGTTTGGATAATCAACCTAAAACTTTATATGTTGAACATATCATAAGTTCCTTTAATAATTTTTTCCAATTACTGTGATGTTGAAATCTATGAAAATTCATTTTCATCAGTGAGTTTTTAAATCATTTATAAATTAAAATATATTATCAACAACATTGAATGGGATCTCATAATTTTTCTGGTACGAGTCTCACTTTAGGGACAAAATCTTAAAATATATAATGTTGTCAATAAACTAATTTTCATCTTCAAGAGAAAATATATTAATTTTTTTCCACTCACGATGAACCATGATTTTATACAATTAGTTTAACCACACTTTTGTTGTTTATAATCATATTATTTTTTAACACTTTACATTCATTTAAGTGTCGTGTGTATCTTTTCAATGGTTATGTGGGACCATTTTTTATATTGTTTATGATGGTCAATATTTATTTTAATTAATATTAATAGAATTAAATGTATACTCACCAATATCTAATAACACATGTGACCATTTAATAGATGAATATTTCATATAGTATTTAAATGGATCACATGATAGGTGGGCGTGCCCATATATACTTCATAATTTGTTCTTTATAAATATATTGGGAATTTATTTCCAAAATAGATGATAATGACATAAATAATTTACCTCAATAATAGGTACCATAGTAATTGGTAAATTATGATAAATTATTATATAGGAGGCATTCATAATAACCTAATGATAATGAATTCTTTGATAATTTAGTATATATACATCTATTAAATATATTCATCATTCTACCCTTAATGAATGTCTACTTTTTTATTAAAAAATTGATTCTCGTGTATACTTGAATCAATATATTTCATTATAATTGACCCTGGATGGCCTAAACCATCATTTTATATATTTAAATCATTATAAATAGTAAAATTTTGTTTTACCATTATTTATTTGATTATACATAACAATTTTTTTAAAATCACTTTTTATGAATTCTTGTTACATATCAAGTAAAAAGGCTGTAAGTTGTGTGATTATGAAAAGTTTCATGAATGTAAAATCTCCCTAAAGTTTCATAAAGAAAGAAAGGTTCATGAAAAAGTATGAATATTTTCATAAAAATAAGGCGGTGAGCTTGAAATATTCGCAAATTGGAGTAAATTTCTATGAATAGGTGGATACCCCCTCATTTGAAGAGAAGAAACCTCAAAAAACCATAGGATCTGAATTTGTGAAGGAATTTTGTAAAATAATTCTTCAAATGAAGGATTCATAAAAAATTCAATTTCATGAAGGAAATAAGTTTTGAAAAATCTTATAATGTTTCATGAATGGTTGTGAGTTTCTTTAAAAGAGAAGTTTTGCAAAGGTGTGAAAGGTTTCTCAAATAATTGGGTAGTTTCATGAAAGTTGAAATAAGGTTTCACAAAAGTGAATCTTATACTAACCAAAAGGAATTGCCCCTTAATTTTTTGGTAAATAGGTATTCATAAATTGAATACAATTAGAGATTCATTATGCACTAAATGAGGTATAAACTATATTGATTTAAGTGATCAATGGAAAAATATTTTTAAGAAGTAGTGAATAAACGTCATTTGAGAGAGAACTAAGCTTTCAAACTAGTTGTAAACTAAGAGAGATAGTGAGCCTGCTATGAACCTTTTGACAATAGTAAAATTTAGTGGAATTGGTACAATAGTAAATTTATATTGTATTCTTCTTGGATGTATCTCAGTGAGTTTGAACCAAGATAAATTTATGTGTATTATGCATATTCTAATATGTTTTTATTCTATGCTATGAGAAGGAGAGAGAAGAGAGTTTTTTTAATGATGAAACAAGATCCAAAAGGGATAATTGTTTTAATATATCATAAACTAATTCAATCCCACTCTTAGGATATTTAACCTAGTTGGTATACCAATTGGTATCATAGATAAATGTTAAAATTTTTGTTTCTCTCTCAATGGTTTCAACAGAGGTAGTTATTCAAAAAGTGATTCTGATCTTCAATGGAAATAATTTTCTATGGTAGTGATCATTAGGTATGGTTGTTTTTTTATCCGTGATGTGAAATATTTATAATAGTGTGTACAATGGAGTTTTATTAGAAGAAAACTCAAGAGAATTGGATGTTGATTATAAAGGAATCAATTCCTTAGGAGAATATTTATCTAACACAATCTACATGAAGGTGATGGAATGTAAGTCAAAAATTTCCATGTGGGAAAAGAATATAAATATCTTATGGTGATTCAAAAATCCTAGAAAAAAAATTAAAATTTTAATGGAAAAAATTTGAGGACTTAAGAATGAACCTCAATGATTCTGTAGATGCATTCTTTGACAATGTGAATTTTGTCTTAGAGGACATGAATAGTCTTAGAGAAATTCTTAAAGATGTAAATATTATTAAGAATATATTGAGAATTATTAAAACTTAGTTCAATACTAATTTTTTGTAGTGGAATATAATGATCCAAAGGAGTTGACATTAGATAGCTTATATAGTACTCTTATTGCATAAGAAATGAAAAAAGACGATAATGAGTCTGTGGAAAAAGGGAAATCTAAAGAGGTGGTTTTTAAGGATATTAAGAAGCTCAACATATTGGATTTATAGAAAGAATAAAAGGTGGTTGAGTTCATATAAATCCTTTCCTCAAATCTACAAAGAAGAAAAGGAAAGTTCAAAGGTAAACTTACACTCTCATTATTTTTATGTGGAATGGTTGGACATATTACAACAAGGTACCCTATTAAGTTTCAATATAATGATTTGGATGAAATAAAAATTAACATGAAAAAGTATTCAACCTATGTGAAAGGAAATAAAAATTTCAAGAGAAATTTCTTCAAAACGAAGAATCTTCTTTCACAAGAAAATGGAAGTTCATAAAAATATGAGGTTCAAGAGATTTATAACTACAAGGATTATGGAGAAAATACTATGGTAGAAGTTATAGGTGACTCACAGAAAAGGTAAGAAATAGAAAATGATGAAGGAGAAGTTAAAGGAAGAGTTTAACTCCAGGTTTAATTAGAAGTTTCTCTAGAAGAGATAAATGTTTGGAGAGCCAAAACAAAGAAATCCAATAGAGTTGTTCAGGATTCCAAACTCTGTATACAATAACATAAATAAGATAAGTTTGAGATAGATGATGAAATTGTAAGTGATTAGATTAAAAAATCTAGTGAAATTAGAGAAATTCATTATATACAAAATTAAATTTGAAGAATAAACAAGAGTAATCAATGATTTGACTAATACAATAAAAGATTAGATTAAACATATTGAAGAAATTGAAGAGAAAGTTGTTATCCTATGAAGAAAGGTAAAATATCATAAGAAAATATTGAATCAAGGTATGATATTGGAAAATAAGGTGGAATAGGTGATAGAAAAATGGAAATTAGAGTTTGAATGTCTCGTATAACAATCAATGAAATTTATAGAGAAGAAATAAACACATTATAATGAAATAGATGGTTTGGGGATTGATAGAAAATAGAAATAAGTAATGGTTGATGTGAGACCAAAATCACTGAATTTTCAATTAAAGATCAATTTGGGTATAAATTAGAGTCTGTAGATTCAGAGATCCCAAGGGATGAAAAATAGTATAAATATGATGTATAGGAATACACCTTATATTAGGTGCTACTGCTGTGGAAATATGAGACACTATCAAAATTATTGTTCTATAGTCAAGAGGTATCGATGAGTGTTAGAGAAATAGAGGAATCCAAATATAATTTAGTATTCCAAGAATGAATTTTATGGTTATTGTTTTTGGTGTAGATGATTCAAGCACATGGATAGATATTTCACATCATCAATGTAGATAAATGTGCTGAATTTGACCCAAACTAGTTATAAGTTATAGCTTAAAGCCTTATCGAATGAGATGAAAATAAAAAATTTATTTACATATTTAAAAGATGAAGTTGTTCCATCAGGAATATAAATATACCATTAAACTCCAAGTATAAATTCAAATAAATGGATCAAGAAGAAAAGAGTTGAGCAAGCAATGGTTGAAAATATTTCCCTAAGAGCTCATTTGGTAGGCGAGTTTTGAGAGAAAAAGAAATGATTTGGGAGTGAAACTGATTTCCCTCATTTGGTAAGACCAAAGCAACCGAGGAAGAAATATAAGGGGAGAAAGGAGAAGAAATTGAGAGAAACTTTTCTCCCCTCACTACAGGTTTCAAATCAACCCAAAATTGGGGTGATATGGAAGGAAACCAACCCACTGGGTGTTATAAATATGAAAATTCCTATATTATCCTCTTCTTCAAATTTTATTTTACTCACTATTTTTTAAAATTAATATTTGAACAAATTATCGACTTTATGATTATTAATAATAATAGTATTTTCATGTGCATAATATTTAGTTAAATGTGATTTATAAATAATTGTTTTTATAACTTCAACATAATTTATAAGTAATAATAACAAAAAACTATAAATAATTTTGAATATGGATATTTTTGATTATCTTAAATTAATAATTTATATATATAATGTATATACATAATTTATAAATAATTTTTAATAAATAATTATTCTGCATTAATATTTTGAATTAATATTTATTTTGAAATAATGTTTATTTTGAATTAATCAATTTGAAATAATAATTATTTTAAATTATTAATTATTAATTATTAATTATTTTGAATTAGTATTTTTGAATTAATATTTTTTATTATCTTGAATTAATAATTTTGATTATGTGTATATTAATAATTTTGATTATGTGTGTATAAATATTTTTGATTATTTTTATATAAATATTTGCTTCAACATAATTTATAAATAATAATGACAAACAATTATAAATAATTTTTAAAGAAATAAATATATGTATTTTGTAAATTATTTAAATTAATATATGAAATAAATATTTTATAAACATTTTTTTTAAAAAAATTAAAATTTCTATATATTTTTCTTTGTTTAATGTTTACTTGATTTTTGTGACATGAAATATAATAATTGATTAAAATAAAAATTACTATTTATATAATTGACTTGATATAAAAAATAAAAAATATCATTTCTAATATAAATTTAAAAATTAAATGTTTATATAATTGACCTGATATACCAATAAAAGATATAATTTAAAATTATAATATTTTTTATTTGAAATAATTGAGTATTGAAAAACTATATTTTTTTAAAATATTACCTGAACCCGCCCAGATCAATAATCATATAATGATTTCAAATTTAATTTTATTATATATATATATATATATATATATATATAATTATATAAATATATTAATAAATATAAATTTATAATTATATAAATATTTTAAAAAAATATATTTGTGTATTTATAATTAAATATTTATATATAAATATGTTTAATATACTAATATATATATATAATAATTTATAAATATATATATTTATGAAAGAATGTTTATATAATTATATCATTATTTTTTTATACAATATATATTTATTTATAATAAATATATATATTTAATTAAAATTCAAAGGTACAATTTAATATTATAATATTTTTTTAATTTGAAACAATTGAATTTTGGAAAACCATATTTTTTAATAAGGGTCATTTTTATCATGTTATCAAAACATTTCTTTTCTTTTATTTTAAAAAATGTCACTAAACAAGATAGAGAGAGATTAAATTCATTTATTTTCTTTTACTAAAATTTGCATCAAAATAAAATGAAGAGAAATCAAAATCATTTATTTTATTTTATTTTATTTTATGAATTTGAAAATCATTTCTTTTCTTTTACTAAAACATGACCAAACATAGGGTTAAAGAATCATATCATTCTGGTGTATGGATCATTGATAGTGGATGCACATCCCATATAATGGAAAATAAGTATCTTTTTATTGTCATCAAATATGATAAGTAAGGTTTTTTAAAATTTGGAAATGATGAAGGCCTGAAGATTATTGGATCAGGGAAAGAAAATTTTGGGGGAAAAGATATGAGATGTGTTGATGTCTTGGTTGTCAAAGGTGTCAATCACAACTTGCTATGTGTTAGTCAATTGTGTGACTTTGGGAATGTTATCATCTTTACCAAGAATTTGTGTATTGTAAAAAAGAGATGGTGCAGTTATTTTTTAAGATAAGAGAATGAAAAAGAATCTCTACCTTGTGAGTGTAGAAGAAGATATGTGCTTTCTATCTATAGAGGAAGAAAATAGGTTGTGGTATAAATATTTTTTCTATCTGTTCCAACTATTTCTGTAATATCTGGTGAAATATGATGTAGCAAGAGATCTCCCCAATCTATCACATGATCATACTCACACATGCAATTCTTTCCAACAAAGAAATATTATCAGAAAGACGTATAAGGTAAAAGAACATAAATCAACCAGAGTGCTTGAATTGGTTCATGAAGATGTGTGCAAACCTATCTCATCAAGATCCATTTATGGAAGAGGTATTATATTATTTTAATTGGTTATTTAAATTGGATTTCATAGATATTTATCATTTCACACAAATCCGAGGTGTTTAGTTGCATATCACAATATCTAAGGGAAGCTAAGATGATTCTTTGACAAAATATTCTGATGTTTCAAACTTAAAATGGTACAAAATTAAAAAATATCCAAGTGGAGGATTATCTTGAGAAACAAAAGATAATAAAACTTTTTTTAACAGTGATAACTCTTCAAGAAAATGATGTGGTTATGAGGATAAATCATATCATAAATAACATGGCCAGACCAATGCTTATTGAGAAAGACCTACTAAATAAATTCTAGAAAGAATTAGTATTGACATCAATATATATATATAATGGAGCCTTATTGTGTTTGAAAGAAGAAAATTATCCTAACAAGATACGATATAGAAGGAATCCAACATTTAAATACTTTTAAATTTTTATAAGTAAGTGTTTTATTCTCAATAAGGATAAACATAAAAAATTTGAATCTTATGGAGATGAGGGTATATTCTTTGGATACTCAAGAAAAATAAAAGCATATGAAGCTTCAATAAGAGGATAGGAAAATTAGTTGAAAGTAATGCTTTCAATTTTTTATAAAATGAATAGAATCTTCAATAATACAAAGAATAGTTTCCTAATGATAGTAATGAGTAGGAAAGAAAATCAGGATTAAAAGTGGAAGATGCTGATTCAGAAGAAGATACTGACAATGAGAAGGATGAAGTCAAATATTCATTTTCATGAAAGATTATTTGAGCTAAAATTGATAGGAAAACCATCATTAGTGATCAGTTAGTGTTAGTTCAAACATAGAGAGTGACATCTTTACAACAAGCATCCTTCTTATCTTAGGTAGATCCTAAATGTTTTGAAGAATCCGCAAGATATGAGAACTGGGTTCATGCAATGATTTAAGATCATGACCAAATTGAGAAGAATTATACATGAGAGATTTTTTCAAGACTAATAGATAAGAATGTCATCGGGACCAAATGGGTCTTTCAGAACAAACAAAATGAAGATGAAATTATAATCCAAAACAAGTCACAACTAGTGTGTAGGGGATACTCATAGATTGAAGGAATCAATGTAGATGAAACATATGAACCTATTTTAAGGTTGGAGAAAATTCAATTATTCTTAGCCATAATAGTGAAAAGGATGTTCAAAGTTTTCTAGATGAATTTTAAATCATCATTTATGAATGGAGTTATGAAGGAAGTGGTGTACATCAAATATCTAGATAATTTTCTTGTAATGAAGATGAGAAATTTGTTTTGGCTATGGAAGCTGCTATACGAGTTGAAGCAAGAACAAAGAGTGTGATATTCAAGACTTGATTAGTTTTTGAAGAAGATTAGTTTTTATTGTGCTGAAGTTGATTAAAATCTCTATTTCAATAATAATACTGATCAAAGGATGATGGTTATGGTGTATGTCGACAATATAATATTTGGTGGTTCAGATTAATAATAGTGAAAACATTTGATATAATTCATGAAAAGTGAGTTTGAAATGTTAATGATTAGTGAAATGACATTTTTACTTGGTTTATAGGTGACTCAATGGAGGAATGAAAAATTAATTTCTCAATCCAAATATGCTAATGAGGTTATGAGAATATTTGTAATGGATAATTCCAAGGATATGAAAATTTTGGTGGCTATCCGGATGAAAATGTCACGAGATGATGAAGGTAATGTGGTTAATGTCAAAAAATACATGCAGATCTTTGGAAGTTTATTGTAATTAACAAAAACACAACTTGATATTGTTTTTTCCACATTCCAAGTGAAATGGTATAAAATTAATCCCAAGGAAATCCACTTACTTATAGTGAAATGAATAATTTAGTATATTAAGGTCATAATGGATTTTGGTATTTTTTACATTGAAAAATATCAACAATTGTTATTAGGTTATATAGATATATATTTTTCCAGTTTAGTAGATGATAGAAAATCAGCATTAGGTGGTGTTTTATATATTGGTGGATTTTTTATTTCTTGTATAAGAAATAAACAAGATTTTATTTTTTTGATAAATGAAGAAACTAAATATATTGTGGCTATTCAATCTTACACATAATTATTATGGATAAAATAGTAGCTTGGAGATATGGGAGTTTAAGTGAAGTCTTTGATTATAATATGTTGTGATAATTCAAGTGCTATAAATATTAACAAAAATCTAGTCCACTACTCATGGATGAAGTACATTAAAATAAAGTATCATTTTATGATGGATAATGTGGAGCATGGGCTTGTAAAGTTGGAGTATGTTGTAAAAAAAATTTAGGTTACATATATTCTAACAAAGGACTTACTTATAATGACTCTAGCCTTTTACACGTATTAATACATGATTTGAATTATAATTAACCATAAAATACAATACAAGTATTATAAATTATAGTTTCTTTGGATGATGAGGTACATAAAACTGAAAACAAAGAAATGGAATAAAACTACTTTATTTTAATCATCCATAAAGAGATCCAAAATTCCAATGGAACCTATATTTTCATAGGATAACATGGGGAATACATGAACAAAGGGATGAGGTAAAAATACCAATAAGGGAATAAACATAGGAATAAAGTATAGTACATGGGTTATAAGTCATAACATGATGACATAAGAAGGCCTAAATAAACATAATGAAGCATAACATATGAAATAATGGTTGTTGGTCAGAGTGGAATCTCAAGAGGGGGGGGGGGTGAATTGAGTTCCTATTTAAAAGTTCTATTAAATACTTTATATTAAAGATCCCACAAATTTTGAAAACAACCCAGTTAATTAAGATAGTATAGATATATATGTCTAATTGGTCAACAGGTTTCTCAAAGAGTGAATAGTCCTCAGTTGAATTAGTGTAAAACACTTCATCAACTTTTGAAACAAGTTTACTGAATTAAACACATACACACACATACCAAAAGTAACTATAAAAGTGAATTCAAAACATTTTAATGTTTTAGTAATAATTAGTGGAAAATAGATAAAAAAAGTATAACAAAATATAGTGTAGATAACAGTTAAACAAGAGGTTCAGTCTCAAGCTGAGACTTAATCCTCTTTACTTGGTGATCACCTTCCACCAAGCAGTTTATATTAACAATAAACTTAATACACATACTGTATTGGGCTTTGCAACAGTTTTTCCAAACTTTCCAGGGTTTACACCCTCTACCACAGTATTTAGTGGGAATGCCAAACAACACAGACCACACACGGTCTCTTCCACAGTTATATGTGGGAATACAAGGAGTAAGAGAAGTTTTATGTGCACATTTCTATATCATCTAGTTCAAGCATAGGAGATAGTTTGCATGAAACAAATACATAGTTCTCATAGAAGTAAAACAAAAGAACACAGTAGAGAAAATATGATGAGATTGAGTTTAGAAGGCTCTATGTGTTTGCAGTTCAGCTCTTGACTCTTTGAATTGATGAAATTGATGTTCGAGTCTTTCTCTGGAAGTTTTCTCTAAAACAGAGTGTCGCAACTCCAGGTTCTGGATTTTAGAAATTGAGTGTTCTTCTTCTTGTGTTGATCTATATTTGATGAAGTACAAAAGGTAGAAGTGAGTTTGTCCTCAAATGATCTTCGTGGGGCTTGTGAGTTCTTAGTTTAAGTGCTGAATGGTTTGTCTTTGATGTAGCGAGTAAGTTTCTTCATATGCTCAGATGTGCTTCTATTACTTTATGTGTATATATCTCTCTTCACACCCACCTATTTTTTATTCTTTTATATTTGAGGTTCGACAATAGGTATAAGTACATCATGTATGATATTTATCGTACCTCGTACTGTCCCAAGATATAGTCTCTCGATATGTCTACAATATGAATTAATTAATGTCAGAAGCATTAAAGTTAGAAAACATGACCGTTAGAATAATCTTAAGAATTTGAAAAATTATGGAGTATAAGAGTATGGTAGACTGGTAATGGTATCCTTCACAACGGTAGGCTTCAATAGTAATTGTACATCAACGGCATTCATCGGTAACCTTCAATTGATAATTCTCCATTGGTAAACTTCAATTGATAATTATCCATTGGTAACTTTCAATTGACAATTCTCTATCAACAACCTTCAATTGATAATTCTCCATTGGTAACCTTAAATTGATAATTCTCCATTGGTAACCTTCTCAATAGTATCCTTGCATCGGTGACCGTTGCATCGGTGACCTTTGCATCAGTGACCTTTGTATTAGTGACCTTTGTATCAGCAACCTCTGCATCGGTGACCTTTTCATCAGTGACCCTTTCATCATTGACCATTGCATCGGTGACCTTTGCATTGGTGAACTTTTCATTGATGACCGTTGCATTGGTGAACTTCTCATCAGTGACCTTTTCACTAGGATAAATTTTTTCACTTTGAGCTTTAAACAGAAGAGCGGTGAGATTAAACGTACATAGTTATCACTTTTATATAAACATGATTTTCACATAAATGAATATCATGTAAGATAAACATAATTACCATATAAATAAAACACGATTTGGATGATTTGGGATTATCAAAACATGATTTGGTATTATCAAAATAGGTGAGTCCCACAATCTACCCCTTTTTGATAATCACAAATTATGTCAGTATTTTCTGAATTAGGGTTAATCACATTTTCTAAAATCTTTAGAGATGTGTATAAGAACATTTGAACTGTGTTTATTATGGAAAAGTATAGATAGGAAAGTTCAACTTAAAAACTTAATCTTTTGTAACCTGACCTTTTTCTCCCCCTTTGTGATTAACAAAAAGAATGTAAAATAGAGGGGGATTTTCCATTAAGGAAGCAAGAGTACAATATACAAAAAAAGGTCACACAGATTCTTATCAACTAAGACAACCCACATTCAATACACATCAGAGATGCCCAAAGGAGCGCTATCTTTGGAAGTGGGGGAAGTAGGTTCTGATGATGGAGGGATAGTCCTAGGGATGGTAGTCAGTAGGGTAGGAGGAGCTGCAAAAAAATCATCAGTAGAACTGTAGTGAGTAAATATCTGAGGAATGGTGGGTGTCAAGCTTCTGATAGCCTGTGTAGGACTCGTCAATGGTGTATCACTGGAAAGTCCTG